>BRYE01000028.1:19795805-19923305 GCA_030159115.1 Actinidia arguta var. hypoleuca | reverse complement strand
CTCCGAGCCTCTTCATTGAATAGGGCATCCATGACCATACTCGTAGTCAATTTCCCATTTGGCGCTGAATTGCTTAGAGAAACCACCAATGTCTCCCAATTCTCTAGCAAGGAACTCAGAAGTAGTAGGGCCTGCATCTTATCGTCAAACTATAGGTCAACACTGGTCAACTGATTGACCAAATTCTGAAACTCGCTCGTATGTCACCACTGTAGTCCCTCTCTAAAGCTTCAAATTCAAAAACTTTCTCATCAATAAGACCTTGTTCCGAGATGTCTTCGTCTAGTATATCTCCTCCAATTTGGTTCACAACTCATAAGCACTCGTCTCCTATGGAACACATCGTGTCCAATGCACTGTCTGATTAGCCCGATCGTCTTCCTGTTCATCTTCTTCCATTCCTGATCCTTTTTCGCTATAAGTTTTTCTCTTTTATTCTCCAAAGGGTCGTGCAAATCCTTGAAGCATAGGATGTCCCCCATCCTTGGTTTCCAAATGACGTAACTCGTCGCTAAAAGCATGATCATCGATCTCAAACTAATCTCCGTTATCTTACTTCTCCCAAATAGAAACAAAATATTCAAAAACAACCCGCAGATGAATCTGGAATGCCGAGAAACCTCAGGAATGGCTAAACTGTCAAAATCAGAAAGTTTAAGGGTCAAATTGATAAAATTAGAAAGTTCTGGGACCAAATTGACAATTACCGAAATTTGAGGAACTAAAATATAATTTACAGCAACTCTAGGAACCAAACTATAATTAACAATAACTCTAGGGATAAATCTATAATTATTAGAAATTCTAGGGATCAAATTATAATTAACAGAAACTCTATGGACTGAAATTATAATTTGCCAGAGGGAATATTTCTGGAATATTCTTTTGCTGACGTGGCAACTGACTGGGCACTGACTCAGCGCTGACTGGGCAGCTGTGTGGACGGCTCTGTGGCACATATTTTGACTGGACGCACACGTGGCGCATGTACTCTCACCTCCTTAGCGCGTGGGCGCGCGTGAGCCAACTCCTGGGCGCGTGCTGGAGCGTGGACGCCTCTCTTTGGCGCGTGCGATGAGACCTCCCTCTTGGCGCGTGAATGCGGTGTGTCCTCCCCCGTGCATGTGGCAGCGCGTGGATCACCCTCCTGGTGCGTGGCCGAGACTGATCTCACTCGCCAATGTTCAGGAGGCGTGTAAGGAGTGTTTGGACTCCGTTTCTGACGCGGTTTGATGCTGGCGCTTCATCTCGAAGAGAGGAACACCCTAGTTCAATCAAAAATTTATTTTGAGCACTTAGATGGACACCCAAATTTTGACCTAGGCTCCTAATTTCGACTTGAAATCTGATACCAATTGTTGTGCTCAAAACAAATAACCAGTCACACACACACACAAAGGACAATAAAGATTTACATAGTTCGGCCAACGATGCTTACGTCCACGGAGAGAAAATAATAATCCATTATATCAAACGAATGGATTACAAAGGAAGAGACTCACCTTCTCAACTCAACCTCTCTCTGTCTTGCCTCTCAATCTCACCTCACAGTACTCCGCTCTCAGCCCACAGCCCACACCACCACTCCACACCGAAAATCTAAGCACCATACCCTCTCTTTTATAAATCATGGGAAGGAAGTGGTAGACTTTCAAACAAATACCTAATTGTTATCTTAATCTAAATAGAAAAACATGAAAGATAATCACTCTCAATAGTCCTAGATAACTCGAGAGTTCTACTTTCACATGGACACTCCATGTGAGCCACAATTGGACTTGAGTTTGGCTACTGGATTTTGACTCATTCAAGTGGACTTGAACTCATCCAGATGAGCTGGACTCAACAGATGGGACCAACTTGGAACATCCAACAAAAGCAAAATTCCACACTTCAATCATCTCTCTCTCTCTCTCTCATATTGATGGGTAGGCCAGTTGGTAATGGTAACATATCAACATGTGGTTTCATTTGACCCCAGCCCAAGGCCTGTCCCAATGCACGGACTAGAGGTTTCAATTGGGCCAAGCAAGCACGACACATTTATGTGAGTAAATCTTAACTGATTTTAGATTTTTGATACATTAAATTTATTCATAAAAAAATCAAGCACACAAGGCACAAGCATGATTAAGCACAATACATGAAACAAATGGACCGGGTCAATGAGTCGTGTCGAACCTAGGCTTTTATCAAATGGACACGACATTAAGCACGTAATAAATGGGTTGAGCCTGTACGGTCCATTTGACACATTTACACGGAGCTCTTACTGCATTACCTACTCTCCCTAGCGTTTTCTTTACCATACAAATCTTCATCACCTCTCTTGCAAAAAAGCACTCTATGATCACAACACCCTCTAACGCTATACATATGATTGTCCTAAATGCACACAATACACACACGCACGCACACACCAAACTAAAATACAAACCCACCATCTCTCTCTCTTTCATGATCAACCATAATCCAAAGTCATTACATACCCCTCCAATTCTTTCATCCAAACTCACTTCCCTCATCATGTCAGCCAAAACCCACAGAGTCCTAATCAAACCATCCTCTCAGAATCCCAAATTAAATCATAGGTCAAAATGTAATAAATCCAAACTTCACCAAGATAAATATAATTTCCCCAAAAAATGAAACAAGAAAAAAACTGATGAGACTGAATTCCATGCCTTGGCATGTTGGAGGGTGACAACTGCGTCTCCGTCCTTGCAGAGTCCCTTTGCCTTGGCATGTAGGAGGGCAAACTCCAACGCTTCTTCTGTTGACTCTGCATGAGAGGTTCTTGCAGATCCTGCACATAAGACCGGAAACAAGCCCCTAAATATAAGGCTATGCCTTGCTGGAGATTCATCACTGCATGACCAATCAAAGGAATCAGTCTTGATCTCAGGGACAACCACAGACAGTATTGGCATGCCTGGCCGGTACTTAGCCACAAGTTTTGCAGTACTTCCTCCTCTGGTTAGGACCAATATAAGAGCTGCCTTTGCTGAGTTGGCTGTTCGGACAACAGAAGAGGCCAAGCTCTCTAATGAGATCATAGGCACGGGCGCATTTGCCATAATCCTTTTGAAAACATCTCCGTAATCAATCGTGCTCTCTGATTCTACACAGATTTTGGCCATAGTGCGAACTGCAAGTTCCGGGTAAGCCCCAGCAGCTGTTTCACCGCTCAGCATTACACAGTCCGTGCCATCAAGAACTGCATTGGCAACATCAGTAGCCTCTGATCTAGTTGGCCTTGGAGATTTGATCATTGACTCCAACATCTGGGTAGCAGTTACTACAGGCTTTCCTTGGATGTTGCACTTGTAGATCATCACTTTCTGTGCTAAAAATATATTTTCAATTGGAATTTCCATTCCTAGGTCACCTCGTGCAACCATATATGCATCTGAGTTAGCAAGGATTTCATCAAAATTTACCACTCCTTGATTTTCAACCTGCAGAGACGACCCCAAAAAATATAAGATATCAGCAATAATTATGGAGTTTTTTTCCTTTGCACGTGCCCAATAATGCCAAAAAAAAGGGGAAGTCATCAAGGAAAACTCTGGAGGACCCACATTCCCGTTCTTATGATCTCCAGAACAAATAACAAATGATGCTTATAACCATTTTCTCCAAGGGATGGACTTTAAAACTGTAACAATTTTTACTGAATACCAGACTTTTATAGCTTATCGTACATCAAAAGTTCTGAGGCAATGTGGGAAGTCCACTCCCTACCCCCAAGGGCACCAACATAAATGCTTAAAAATCCATTTTATCTTCCCATAAATTTACAAACCTTTGACATGAGAAGGATATTCTTTGCATGCTCCCCTAGCTACTTCCGAACTTCCACCAGGTCAGAACCTTACAGCGCGATCATGTCGATCTTATTAGGGATTCCCCACTTTAAGATATCAACCTTGTCTTTCTCCGTCAAAGTTGGGAGATCCACAATCACCCCTGGGAGATTGACATTCTTTCTCTCACCTAGGAAAGCAGTGTTCTCACAACGGCATCGAACCAAACCTTTTTCCTTATCACAAGACAGCACAGTAAATGAGATTGTGCCATCTGTACAGAGTGTCACACTATGTGGTTTCACATCCTCAGCCAACTTCTTGTAGCTCATGGAAATCATGTTCTCATCACCTTTGATGCTGTAATCAGTGGAGATGGTAATCTCTTAACCCTGTTTCAGTTGGACTGGTTTGTCATCTTTCAAAAATCCAGTTCGAATCTCTGGACCCTGTGAAGCCACAAATGAAATGAACAGTTAGGAAATTCCACAATCTATGCATTAAGGTCCTAAAATTCATGAGTGCAAGAAAAATTCTAGTTACAATACATATTGCATTCCCCAAGTCTCTGTCTCTCTCTCTCTCTCCATTCCTAATCATTCCAACACTTCAGCAAACTAGAATAAAATCGCGTCCTTAATCCATCTCTCCTCCATGTCACCATGATAATGTAGCACTCTCTCTCCCACCAGATTTCTATCTCTTGAGCATAACCTTCAAACCAAACCAAACATTTGTCTCAATCCATTGGGATCGGCTATTGTGAATCCTTATACACCATTGAGCTCTATCAAGAGCCAAATGTTCATTGCTCATAACCTTCTCATTTAGTTAAATAGAAGACTAAAACCACAGTTGATTCTAAATAAATCCCACTTTACTACCCAAAATATATTTTCTATACATAAAACTTAGACATCTTAGTTGTGTTTTAAGACATCTTAGTTGTGTTTTAAGAATACAATTGCCTTCACGAACCGATGTGTGTTCCAATGTCCGGTAAAAGTAGCCTTATATGGTGTACAAAGTTATGTAAAGTAGAAATTCATCATCAAGGAATCATGGTTGAATACCAAAATTGATAGGGTCCTGCAGAAAAATGGATTTATTCTACCAAATTAATCAAGAAAGCAATCAGAAAGATGTGCGGCGTTGTCTCTCAGAGAAAATGTTCCCAGATGGGCTATATTTAGTGGTTTTGCTTCTTGGGCAGATTGGCTAACGAGATGCCCCTTCAATTGGAGGCAGTAATAGATTGGTTGTCTAACAATGGCAAATGAAATTCTTTGAGAACTCTGGATCCGTGCCCTCTTTGGGGTGGGGTGGGGTGGGGCTTAAAAAATTAAAAACAGAAGAGAAAGAGAACGAGAGAGAGAGAGAGAGACCTTCGTGTCGAGCATAACAGCACAGAGGAAGCCCGTGTTGTCTATGGCGGAGCGGAGATTGTCGAGGGTTTCCTGATGATACTCATGAGATCCGTGAGAGAAATTGAATCGAGCCACGTTCATGGCGGCCCTCAGCAGCTTCTCTACCATCGCCACCGATCTCAATGCCGACCCCAGCGTGCATACAATCTTCGTCTTCGGCCTCTTCTCTACTCCGTTATTCTTCCTCCTCTCCATTTCCTCACACGCAATCGATCGATTGAGAGCCGTTTTGCGAGGGTCCAACGAGGAGATTCGAAACTTTTACATGCACAAACCGTGATGCGTCGAGAGTCCCCAGTGGAACCCCCCACTTTTAAATTTTCTCTGTTCTTGGGTGACAAGTCCATCCAAAAATAGAAAAAGGTGGTCGTTCATACTAAAATATCGTTGGGTTGGCGCTGGCGCTGGCGCACACACCGAACGGATGAATGGAATTGATTTGGCGGTTTTGGTTTTGGTTTTGGTTTTGGTTTTGGTATAAGAAAGATTTTTTTTTTTTTGTCATCTAAAATAGGAGTCGTAGACATATTATCTTTTCACTCGTAAAATACGCTTTCGCAGTCATTTTTCTTTTCTTGTATACAAAATGAGGGGGAAGCATTTTGACAAGGATTTTTCTATTATTCTTTTGCTTCACTTTAGGCAAGTAAAGTGTTTCTTCGTTCTTGTTACATTCTTTTTGTTTCAATTTGTTTGTCCATTTTGAAGAGAAAACAAATGAACAAACATATTGTGAAGGAGAAAATAATTAATTATGAAAATGTATCAAAGTTGGAGAATTAGTCAAAGTTTTTGGCACAGGTATAGTCGAGTCGTATCCCCATTGGTTTCACTTTCTTTCCCATGAAGGGGGTTGGATTTTTGTGGTATGTGAATGTGTAAGAGCATTTCAGTTGCTTACTTTTGTAGGAGTCAATAGGATTCACATTTAATGGCTATGGATGGCATTTTGTATAAGAATGGGCCAACTTTTAAATAATGACGAGGAAGCATATAATGGAAAGAAAACCTGATCCTTGGTTTGGGTCCTATCCTATGGGATATGATTCGTTTTGAAATTGAACTTTCTCCATTTTGATTCTAAAATAAATGAGTTTTACAATAAGAGAACAAAATGATATAGATTCAGAATCCTTTTTAGACTTGATGGCTTGATGACCTAAGCCCAGCGGGTGTCAGAATCCATTTCCATGATCCGATCATCCATCTTTGAAGCCCATATATAATGTCATATCCATCATCTCATAATTTTATACAGACCAGATCACGCCAGACCACACCACACATGCTGGAGCTTGGCACCACAATCTTGTTTCTTTCAGTCAACTTTTTTATGAATGCACAGAAAGACATCTGGACCCCCTCAAACAACTTCGTCCTTATAAAACTACTTCCAAAATTTACATTAATTAATTACTTCTTCAGGGTGACTATTTATCTTTTTGAAATACATTAAAAATGACTAGCATGAAGCGAGAATAAAGGAATATAATTCCTAGTAATAATTCAGTAGAAATCCAAACAAGCCACAAACTAGGTGAAAACCACAATCAAATTCATGCCAACTCCAGATATTGCATTAATAATAAGAAGAATTACAGTCCTAGAGTCTAGGGCAAAAGGAATGCTGTTTCTGCTGACAGAACTACAAGGTCATCACCTTCCTAAATTCAATTGTGAAAGAAAATGAGGATGACAATACGAAAAATAAGATTTTGTGGAAGGTCTCAGGTCTCTCCTCGCAAGAGCATCCAAGTTGTTTTGGAGCAGGAACAATACAAAAAAGGAAAAAAGTGATTCCAAGCCTCACCTCACCTTCTCTCTTTTCTGTTTCCATCGAAGCCTCTCACTTCACAATTTGTGAAAATTCTCAAACACATTATTAAGTGAGATCCTAACAAAATGTATAAGCAAGCAACTTCGTATGCTGATTGCTATATATAAGCCTAGCCAGAGAGTTTAAAGTTCAACATGACCTTGTGGTTGCTCCTTGTTCATCAAGTCTAGTTTATCTTGCAGTTCCTGTCACACGGTCATCACAATACTCAATACTATTGAACTCATCGGAGAACAAAAACTAAATACCATTGAAAGTTCCAAAACAGGATAGAATAGGTTCAAACTTCAGTCTGAATAGGAACAAGTACCTTGAGCTTTTCTTCTACACAAAGAACTGGGGTAGATAGCAATGCTTCATATCTGCCGCAGCAAAATAACGTTAGTTGCAAGCACATGGACTGCAAGCATACGAGAGAGAGAGAGAGACTCACTCGCAACGGCTTGGTTCATCCACATCAGTTGCCTCATTCTTCAACCCACATCTTAACCTGACCTGTATGAGAGAGAGAAAGAGAGAGAGAGAGAGATGCAAGTTGCTATTCAGTTGATTATTCTGTGCCTCAATTCCAATAAACAAACACAAAAATGTGGTGGTTATTTAAAGGGTGAATAGAACACAGAATTGACCACAATATCAGCACAAACCAGGCACTTGACTGGAGAGATGAAATCGATCATAAAAGGATGTACAAAACTTCGAAGGACGTCGATCGACCACATCAGTACTGATCGAAACCAATTTTAAAGGAGAGTTTCACCACATTACACCAAAACAATGTGTGATCCAAGACAACTAAAATGATGGCCAGTACCTTTAAACTTCTGTCAGGTCCATTCCAGCATTTATCCCCATTTGAAAATAGCATGACTTTGTACGAGTCCTCAAATTTGTCCCAGTTACTATATTCAGTAAAACGAGAGAGCATAATAATCAGCAAGCTAATAAGAAAGGAAAACAAAAAGGAAAGAGCTGTTGCAGCAAACAACATTTCATATGGTGACTCCATGCAGAACACAAAAAGCACATAATATCTACCTACATCCTTAAATTTTCCATAAATGAACTGCAGATATCAACGTAACATCAAGGTTGGACGTCATTCAAGTGACAGTCAACTTAAATAGGCAAAAAGAGAAGATTTATATAAACATGAGGATCGGGCTGCCAATCTACTTATCTGATAGTCAACTTTATTAAATAAAACCATTTATTATCTGGCGTTTCCAGCAGGCAAGGACAACAAATTCAACAATATGGAGCCAACATTATTTCTTGGACAGCCAAGGGGCTCCTCAAGTTCATTCTTGACCTGGCTCTCCCAAGTGAAAGAAATACAAATGATTACCATCACACAGCCTTAGTAGACTGGTCTGAAACTAAAACATCAGTGAATCCACAATTGCAGTCTACCGAGAAGGTTTTCAGGTTTGTTGACAAAGAAAGAACTCCAAAGATATTAATGCAAGGAACAAAATAGATGACATTGATGCCTACCCCAAGCGAGTTGTACTGTGACCCTCCTCCTGTGAAGCTTGTTTGAATGGGCAAATTTTATAGACATACCTGAAGCAATATTTGCAATGCCATTATAAGAGGAAAACTATAATGTTCGAAAAATAGTAACCCAACTTAAGAAAGTACTAGGTTCGTAACTTGTTCTGCTTGATCTCAAAGCATTTATCATAGTATGAATAAAACTCCTTCTCTGGACCTGGAATAACGCATTTTGGGCTTAGATACAGAAGACAAGCTTATAATGATTTAAAACTAAATAGAGCAGCATTAATGCAATTGCCTGTCTCACTTACCAAAATCATGGTTTAGCTTTTTTGTCAAACTTGATATTCTTGATTGTATCTTAGACAACTTGGTGCTGGATTCTTCATATTCTTTGCGCACATGACCAGCCTCTACAGATGTCAAACACAACAGCAAACCCATTCACATGCATATGCAGTCATTTCAGTTTCTAAGTGCCAGTAAACATGAAATTTCATTAGCTACCTGATAGATCTACAGGAGTCTGGAACAAATTAACAGCTTGTAGAATTTTCCAAACAGTTTGTTGTATCTTCTCCAACCAAGATGGGCTACTTGAGGTCGTTATATCTGAACATGTAAAAGTACATTACAACTTCACAAGTACCTTCAAGATTATATTGGGTAAACATTACTCTCCTCTGATTGGCAAAATACCCACTATTTTAAATGGGACTCACTCTATTATTTCAAGTGGCCCTGTATTTCAACTAATCAGGAGGGTAATGTTTATCCGGTGCAGTGTTCTAAAAAGCGGCCTCTAGGCGCTAGGCCTTTCCGGCTGCCCGCTTACCGTCTAACGCTTTTTAGAGACCTAGTTTCTAATTTCTATGTATTTTAGAGACTTAAATTGTCATTTATATCTTCCTCTTAGTATTATTCAATATTAACCAGTTGAATTTTACTATTTTGATGTCATTTCTTTGTTAGAATTTGATATTTGGTCATTTATTATTGTTTTTAGTAAATATTAATTCTCTAAATAAATAAATAAAAAACTCGCCTAGGCCCCACCTAGGCGCTAGGGCCATCCGGACGCCCAGTTACCGCCTAGCGCTTTTTAGAACACTGATCAGGAGAGTGAACATAATTGCACTCCTAATATTCACTGTAGTGAAGAATGAAATATTAACTGGCTCCCATTTTTATGGAAATATTGGAAGAAGTAGATGCAAACCTGACAAGTCTAACTCATCATCTGACACTGATTTGTACGAAGAACTGAAATCATCATGATTCTCCTCTCCAAAGTCGTCTGTATGTTCTTCTTCATCGTCGTCGTCATTATATCTTTGGTTGTCATCCTCTGTTTCTGAACCATATCCTTCATATTCCTCATCATGTGCATCCGTAAGTGCCTCAGAGATTTCAGGTTTATCAACCTTCACAGCATCAACTTCCCTAGTTTGCTCCCCTGTATTTTCTCCTGTCCAACGGGAAGCGACAAGACGACCCAACTCTTCCTTTGACAGTGACTCAGGCTCCTAAGAATACCACTCAAGGCAAAGACTCAACACCTTAAATAAAATGAAGGTATCCACGTATGACAAGGTTCAAGGGAAACCCGATAACTACATGCAATCACTTAAAATCCAATGAAATGGCAATAGTTTAACAGGCATCTTCTAAATTCCAAAAAAGAGATCTTCGCTCATGGCCAAAAAATATAATAATAATATGAAGGAAAAAAACTTCAAGTCCAAGAAAGAAATGTATCTCAAATTTGTTACAATTATCACGGTCTTAGAGTTCAATCAGAATTAATTTTCTGACAATTGAATCCAAACACGGTGTCCTAAAGCAAGATTTTTCAAAATTCAGAGAAAGAATTCGGACTAAATATAGGAATATTTTTGTGGGAATGTTTCTAATAATCAACTGAAAAATTCTGGAGAAAACAGAATTATTTCAGCCAAAAATTTGGACCAGTTCTAAAAACCTCAGCAGAAATGCAGTCAAGAAAGTAAAAGAATATATGAAACTCGGCTTTTCAAACATGGTCCATAAAGTCGGAAATTCCAGAATCTTGAATTTGAATTAGCCTTTGAATTGGGTGAAAAAACGGATTTAAAAAACAGGAACATGTTATACATAGTTCATTTGAGTTGGTGCATTACCTTAACAAGAAGATGAAATAAGAAAACAAAATAGCTTATATTTAGTGAATTGCACACCCTCTAAGTTAGTATTGTCATTAACATACACTAAATCTTGACCTTATTACGCAAGACAACAATAAAATTGAAGTCCTACGATCAATCAATATCAAAAAAATAGATAAATGTAGCAAGAATTGTAGAAGGAGAGGGGGAAGTTTGGCATTGCACCAGAGTCTAGAAGAAGGGGAGGGAGAAGTTTGGCATCGCACCAGAATCAAAGGTTAGGAGAAAAGAAAATACAATTGTTTTTCTCTTTATTCATAATCATAATCTGTATAAAAAAGCAAGACCACATCCATATTTATAGCCTCAAGACTCTCCTAATTCTACTAGGACTAAGACTATTTGATAACTACTAAAATCTAATTTGATAACTAATAAAATCTAAAACAAGAATCCTAATATAATAAAGACTCCTAATTAAATAAAATTTTAATTAACTTAAAATAAAAAGACACCTAATTATAAAATTACAAAATACATCCTCTTTATTTTAATCTCTTGTAATATTTGTATTGTACTTATCAACCCTATAATAGTTTTATTAGTCAGACTCTTCATTCCTTCAGAATCATTACCCAAACTAGAATGGACTTTAGTCATCGTTTTCTTGAAATTAATACCAAGAACCTTGCATAGTGAATTCATAATATTCAGGAGGTCTAATACATGTTTTTGGCGACCACACTTATCTTGTTGAAGGTCTCGAAGCTCGCTATGCAACTCTTCAAGTTTTCTTAAAGACAAATCAATTTCATCCACAACTATGTTGGATGGAGTATCTTCAAAATCATTATATAACTCATCTGAAATATTTTTTATTTGCTCAAGAACTTCATCAAACTGATTCTCCCTCCTCTAATTTTCGTTTTTGATCCATGCAGTGATTATATACTTTCACGCCTTCTAATATATCATCTTGATAGGAATGATGAATGTATTTATTATTCAAGACTTCTTTCTTCTCAATTTAATCAACTATGGAAGATTGTAGTCGTTGAGCATATTGCTGCTCAATACTGTGCCAAAAGAGCTTGGCTTGGCCAACTAATTTTAGTTTAGCATCAAACTTTCCTATTATCTGACAACTTGTACCATTCAAAGAATTGGTCCATCTCACGAACCCAATCGGTAAAGGCTTTGGGACCGAGGCGACCATCAAAGGTAGGAGCTTTATCGAGATATTGCATTGAAACTCAAAAATCTTTAAAAACTAAATTTTTTTAGACCAAACAATAATTTTTGAAATTTTAAGCACTGATCTATATTTTCAAAAAATTTGCCGATTGATCAAAAAATTCAAAAATTATATTTACTGATCTGAAATTTCAGAAACTATATTCACTTATCTAAAATTTCTAAAACTTTATTGACTGATCTGTAATTTCTGAAATTCCGAGGATCAAACTGTAATTTCAGAAACCTTAGGGACCAAACTATAATTTTCTAAATTCAAGAACCAAATTGTAATTTTTCAAAGATCAGGGACCAAATTGTAATTTTCTAAAGTCTAGGGACTAAACTATAATTTCATAAAATTTCAAGGACTAAAAGTGTAATTTACCAAACAAAGAGCATATTCCCGAAATATTCGATGATGTGTCGATGACGTCGTGTTGACGTGAGTGCATGGTCATGTGGACAAACTCATTTTCTTCCCAGACGGCGCGTGTGGCATGTGAAGGCACGTGGATCTCATGCGCCGATAGAATGGTAGCGTGTGAGGGCGCATGTGATTGATTCTTCCGTCTGTGTTGGATGCATAGGACTCATCTCGTCAATACGAACACAATGGCGCTATCAAAAGTCAATTTTGAGCACTTTGGGACAAGATTTGAGACTCGACCAAATTGATTTGATTAAGACAAATCGTGTTTGCCAGAGTTCGATTTGTTCTATTTAGAACTCAAGCGAGGCACGCTGGGAAAGAGTTTTGGTGACAACGGGAATCGATTCGGCTCTGATACCAAATTTGAAGCAGAACAACAATAAAATTGAAACCCTACGATCAATCAGTATCAAAAAAATAGATAAATATAACAAGAGTTGTAGAAGGGGAGGGGAAAGTTTAGCATCGCACCAGAGTCTAGAAGAAGGGGAGAGAGAAGTTTGGCATCGCACCAAAATCAAAAGTTGGGAGAAAAAAGCAAGGCTACATCCATATTTATAGCCTCAACACTCTCCTAATTCTACCAGGAGTAAGACTACTTGATAACTACTATAAAATCTAATTTGATAACTAATAAAATCTAAAACAAGAATCCTAACATAATAAAGACTTCTAATTAAATAAAATTCTAATTAACTTAAAATAAAAAGACAATTAATTATAAAATTATAAAATATAAGAATTAATAAATAATAATGTGCATTTTCATTCAGCATCACCCTAGGGAAGAGATCAAGAAGTTCTCTTTTATCTCTGTATTTACCATTTTGAAAGCGAACCATATTTTCAATTTTCACTGCAGGAAACATAAGTCAGTTAGGTTCACTATTTTCTGATAATTCTCATTCAAATTTCAAACTAAAAAAATAGGGAAAGTTAAATGGTCATGGTAATATGATACATGATACATTATATTGGAGCTTGGGGGGGGGGGGGGGGGGGGGGGGGGGGATTGAGTCTGCAGCTCATGTCTGACTTACCAAAAGATGAGGAAGTTTACTAATTTGAAAAGCTATATGGGGGATATGAGCAAGTTCTGGCATTATATGGCAGGCGCACAGAGCCATTAATTTAGAGAATCTATAGATTAGAACTTATAATAAAAGCAAATAAGCAATTACTGAATTTAGGTTTCCCAGCCAAAAAGGAGGACACTGCTGATTAAGGTGTTCCAAAACGAGAATCATCACTTGACATTAAGTGGCAACTGAAAGATTGTTCTGCTTTCTTCACATCTTTTTCTCTCTTCACTAATAGTCTAATTCCCAACTTAAAGGATCGATAATGTCAACAAGGGTGTGGGAAAAGCATTTTAATTGATGTCTAAAACGACATTATAATAATTGCATTGTCATTTAATCACTGCCAGTCCAACCAATCAAAAGCAAATCATGAATGCTGAACATACACAATTTCAAGAACTATAGCTCCAGTTTGTCTCTCGAGTCTCGACCGTTATAACTCGATGTTTGCTCTCTTGGCAGCATTGTCAAAACAACAAGATATCTTGATTGTGTATCTATTTGAAATCGTTTTAACAAACATATTACAAATAGTCCAATGTTATTGAAAATGTAAATAAGAGGTTCTGCAATAAGTTTAACAATTGCATGAGGACCTTAATGCAGAGGCAATCTGATCCAAATATTCCCATCACCTGCCTAAAACCAGATCCAGTATGAGGCCATATTAAGAATTCTATTTAAGGTGTCAAGCCATGCTCATCGATAATATCTACTAAGTTTGCTTTCCTAGTTTACCACTATTGTTAGAATATTAATAACAAGGTCAGATCTTTCACTTTCCAAGATACGTCATGCAAGTGACTCAGCATTACATTCAATTGGAAAACTGAGATAAGCATAGAGCTGGATTGATATGAGGTAAAATTACAATATACAACATGGAGCCTTGATAGAGAATTTAAATTTAGTTTCATGGTATGATCATGAGGTACCTTGCTTATACTGTCAGAACCAGATTCATATGCAACTGGAGACGACTCCTCTTTCTTCGCATCACCCTGTAAGAAAATGAAAAATACAGATACAACCATATGTTGATGTCATCTGTGTAAGCTACGACATAACCTCTCAATAAAACTACGTTTGTGAAAGAATAAATCCCATCTGTGAAGACCTCATTCACCTCTTGTTCTTCATTCTTTGGAACATCTTCATTACCAGAATTATCAGTGTGCTCAACTTCATCTACGGAGTCAGTGGACTGTTCTCCCATATCCTATCAAAAGCGATAAAATGTGAGAACCCAAAAATAAAAATAAAGGAAAAATTTTTGCAGTTAAAGAGGATCTTGACCAAAATCATTCAGGGCTCACACGCAATGCTTGATATTAAGCATTTTTAGATAAATTCCAAACCAATAGGAAACTCAGAGAATAACAATGATAGGGACTAGAAGTAAGATTGCATTAAATATCACATAAATACTCTTGCTCCTTAAATAACGCATGAATGTCCTTAAAATTATCAACATTACATGAAAATGTGTTTTGATAGATTTACATAAACTATTTAAAGCAATAAAAGGAATCTAAGAAGACGAACAGCAATGATCTAATTCCATTTTGGTGGGAAGTTTTGGGAAAAGGCATTTAGACTGTTGGACATTCTTCCCAGCTCACTAGTATATCCTACAGTTGATGGTGTATTATTGAGCATTGCCAGCGTGATAAGAAATTAGTCTCTCAATAGCTAATCCATTACAATGTAGTGAGGGACTTGCAGGGACTTATTTTGGCTTTGTTTGGGACAGAATGGGCATTCCACAGATGCGGCAGAGATAATGCTTGGATGGCAGGGAGGTAGGGTGAGAAAGCGAAATGCTCAATCCATTTCATTTCTGAATGCCACGAATTTTCCCAACTCTATTTTCTTTGTAAATTCTACAGAAGATATTGATGAGTTGGAGGAAGTGTAGTTTTGTTTACTCCCATATACACAAGTTGCATCCCTTCGCCACTTTGTATGAATGATGTCATAAAATATATGCACATGTCTAGCTACACTTCAGCCATCACTAAGAACCAGTTTAACCTGATCTGAAGGAGAGTCCTCCAGTAGCCCAATTTTATCATGGTTTGCACTTTCCATTGGCTGTACTTGGCTGGCAACTTCCTCCATAGATTTGCTTTTCTCCCTTTGAGCTTCCTCAGCTTCTTTCTTTTCCGTCTCTTCTTTTTCTTTCTGTAAGCGTTCTTTCTCCTCTGCTTTTTCTATCTGTTCCTTATGCTCTATATGGGTGAAGAAAAAAATTCAGTGATACAATAGTAAGCTTTACTAGAAAAAAATAAGAAAAAGAAAAAAGAAAAAAATAAAGAAGAAATAAAATAACAATAAGAAAAAGAAAACCATCCAAATCATGTTGACTGTCAACACACAAAAGTCAGGAATAAGAATAAATGACAAGAAATGATTCCATCAATTATGAGATTAGCAACCGTGTAATGTGCAACATTCTCACCTTCAGAACTGAAAGTGACGCAGATTTTGACATTCAATATGTTGGCCTTTCAAGGAATTTAAGATAAATTTTTTTCTACTTTCTTTGTATTCATGAATAACAACGTTAGTAAATTGAAAAACGGAAAGAATTTATTGAACATTTGTCAGTTCAGTGGATGAATGTATACCGCTAGAAACATTTAAATTATTTGCACTCTTCTACTCCTAGGAACTCCTCCTTAGCTATATAGCATATAGGGTTGTAATATTTGTTTTGGAGGACTTATAGGAGAATAAAATCTCAGGTTTGGGTATTTAGATGTTGACTCATAGCTCATGGAGTTCAAGGTCTGTTTAGTGAGTTGAAATTTCGCCTTGATCAAAGTCTTATGTCAGTCCATCATGATTATAGTAGTTAATACGCCAACTAACTGCAAGCATTTGCATTATATCCCACCATTTTTGGGTGTAAGTAGTTGTAGATACACCGTCATGCGTCATAAAATAACTAGGCACATGTGCCTTATATGGAAGGACAGAGATATTACATTTGGTTATGAATTGGCGGTTAAAAAAAAGAGTATTCAGATCTGCAAGGCAAGAAGAACTCAAAGTGTCACACCAATGGTTAAAGTTGCATCATACTCCCAGAAAGATTCGAATGTTTCCCAATATTTTCTAAAACATAATTTGCATGGGATAGAAACCATTGCACGGTAAAACATAGAATAATGTATCCAAAACCATAAAATTTTCAACACGTTCAAACACCCATGGTAATCTCTACAAGCCAAGTCCAGATCATTCATAAAATTATGAGGGGGTCTGTGTCCAGAGCTGAGTCTGGATACGTGCACCTAGAAGTGCTCTAATACCTATGACTTGTATAAACTAAGAAAACACTTGTATAACTGCATACTGACCTATAATAGAATATAATCCAAGAATCTACAATCCTACAACTCAATTATGCAAGGTCCCAAGTGCGTACCCCTCGATATCAAAACCATTTTCTGACATGGCTAGCTTCTTTTAGTTCGTCTGTCACCTAGTAAGGGTTGCATAACCCACATAAGGCATTTTTAAGCAACGCGCACATGCACGAACACCGCCATTATAGAACATTAGTTCAAGGTTGGTACAATGAACAATTCCCCATAATGACTCATTTCCTCTTTTAATCCAGCCCTCAAACAAAACTCAAATAGACTCCAAATGTAGTTGCCACCTTAACCAAAAAACTTAAATGAGGACCTTAAATAAAAACAATTGACGAGGTTGAGCAAAGTATGCACATCAGACCAAAAAACAATACGTAACTCCTCCAGGGTGAACTGAGCCTCAAAAAATGACACCGCTTGTGTGTGATTTCTCAACATCAAAACCCCAAAATTGACAATTCCACATATTCCAAAATGAAGGCATGAAATAAGAACAAAATGTACTCCTAAACCGCAAAAACACATTCTATCATACTTCGACTGCATCCCTCAGGATGCTAGCTTTTCAGAACTCTCTAGCACAGGGATGTTTCTTGTATATGTAAACATCAACTTACTTTCACCAAAATGCAGATAAACAATTTCATTACAACTTCACACCGTCCTCGAACCAAAGAACAATCATCTATAAAGGCATAGCTGTGATTGGTGATTTACAATATCCATATTTAATAGAAAAAGTTAACCCATTCCACAGTTGGATACAATATAATTGCAAATGTGGCACAAGGGGTCCTTAAATCACACAAGGGAATCAATCTTAAACCAAGGATATAATAACATTTTTAAAGAGCACCACAAGACCCCAAGGATGAGGAGGTTGTCAACCAAATCCACCTGGTCCAATCTGTAGAATTAATTAGTTCATAAATCACACATCCTTGCATGTCATAATTGATACAAAGGTTACTTGAAAACTTGTCATTAAATCATTGATTTGGTGCCCCATACGTGTTTAAAATGTGGGACAGGGATCAAGAAATCTCTCAACAAATGGGTGCATTCCATATTGTCCAAGTGCCACCAAAACTGTAGCTTCCAATGTATAAATCAATTGTTATTTTAAAGTTATTCTGCAGTCTTCAATTTTACGTAGCGTGCCAAATTTTGTAAATATCACTGAATATAGCTAAGAAATGCATATTCGAAAACAGAAGTTTGAGGGACACCAATTACTGGATTTACATAGATAATGGCAATGACAAACATAATTGAACCCAGCCAAACAAATAAGGATAGGGAACTAAATCAACAAGAGTATACCCTTAAGCTGTTGAACAAGCTCTTTAAGTATTTTCTCCTCATTTTTCAGCTTGGACAATTCTGCCTCGTCTTTAGCTATCGTTAGTTTTGCTTGTTCAATCTCCTTCTTTCGCAAAGTTACTCCTTCCTGATAAGTTGCAATCTTTTTCTTCAGCTTCTCTCTGGCAGATTTTCCAGCCTCCCAACATGTATTCAAGCACTTCAAGTTACCATTATACTCATCACTACCATCACAGCAATCTGCTTACCATGGGCAGGTAAAAAATCAAAATAATTGCAATGCAAAAAACAAGGAATGCACAATATGATGATATTTGCAGTTATAAAACTTATTAAAAGGTTTGCCAAAATTTGAAAACCCATAAGGGGAAACTTTTCAGTGTTCAACATTGATAATCTCATTACAAAAAGTAAAATTCACCCAGATTGGTGTTGGATGTGCAAGGCCGCAAAAGAATCAGTAGATCAACTTCCTTGTCCATTATAAAGTGACTGGTGAAATGTGGAACTCATGCTGAATATGTTTAGGAGTATCTTGAGCATGGACGCATGCAGGATTTTAATTTGAGGTATAGAACGTACAAATAACCAAACATAATTTGAAAATAGAAAGCTGTCCCCGCCCCCCTGGCCAGGTCCCCAAATAGAAACTTTGGGAATGCTACAAATGCATGCCCATCTATTTAGTGGTGTGCTACCTAGAGACCATGATGTGTATATAGACGTCTATAAAATATAACATATTGCCATATTGGGATTAATTCTGAGGTAGGAAGGATCATTGCCAATGCATCTTCATGAAAATCCTATATACCAAAATTTCAGTAGCTGTCCTACTTAACAAGCACCCGTCAAATATATCAACAAATAATACACAAAAAAAAAGCAACTAATCAGAGGTGATTTAGCTGAAAAGAATGCAATTGAAAAAGATTTTTCTTACCACATATACCATCATTAACTCTAGAAGAATATATAGAAAGTGGAGCATGGCCTGCATTACGACAATAGAATTTCCCATTGGGGCATGCTGATGTACCTGTAAGTGCAAGCCCACCACAAGAGTAAGCCAAACAAACAAATAACACACATAAAACTCATACTTTGAAGGCTAACAAATATCAATCAGATAAAGAGACAACCAGGAAATAAAATAAAAAAAGAGGCAAAAATGGCACCAAAACCACAAAATTAGAAAAAGAAAAAAGAAAAAACTACCCTATTTTCTTCCTGATTTTTTGAAGACCCACATACTCTTTTGTCAAGTAAATGAAATGCGACTAAAAAGCAGCGCAACAACGATTATTTTGCAGCAAAATAACAACACTAAGACAGTATTTGGATCAAGTATTCGCCCTCCACGAATCCTTTCTCCAAACACAGCCTAAAAGTGAAGGAGAAAAACTAAAAATTGAAATAAATCCAACATTTAGATAACAAAAGGCACAAGTACATATACAAGTGGAGTGAGCAATGAGGGAGGGAGGAAGGAGAAAGAGTAGACCGGGCTCATCGGTGCCGTCAGGGCAATCGCAGAAGTCATCATTCAGCTGAGATTTGGTGAATGTCATGGATCCATCCCTGCATTTGATAGTTCCCGATGATGCCTTGTAATATATCTCATCTGTTACATCCATCCACGTCAACAAGTTCAAAGATAAAAAAATCAAAATCAAAATCAAAATTCAACATTATGCATATGTATATACAAAAAGGGAAAAAAGAAAAAGAAAGAAGAGGGGCAAACCTTGGGGACCGATTCCGAGTAGGTCTTTGGAGGGAACAGAAGCTGATCTACCGATCAAAGCCAACAAGAAGAGGAAGGTTAATCTCAGCTTCATCTTCTGCAATCAATTACTCTATACTAATTTAGTAGTTATTCGAAATGCTGATGGTCACAAATTCAATTCTATTCGCTTGGATACGATACGATATGATGATCAAGTACAGATCCAAACAAATTCGCATCAGTGCGGAACAACTTACTCGGGGGTAAAACGTAGCCAACTGATGAGAGAGAGAGAGCTCTAAAATCGACGCCGCACAAGGTCAAAAGAATTAGCCTGGGAGTCTGAGGAGGGACGACAAGTTATAAACGACGACGTCTATGTATTGCGTTTTGTCAACGACGTCGTCTCAACTTTGTTTTTTCTTTCTTGCTTTTTTTTGGGTAGATTTTTACTAATACACTCACTTTCCCTAAAATTTTTGAATTTTTTTCTTAATTTTAAAATTATTATTAAAATTTTCCCAGAGCAAATTATTTTACAAAAATAACAAAAATGCCCTTATTTTTAGGTATTTCATATTTTTTTATCAACACACCAATTCAACCTTATTTATTCAACTATCTTATAAAATTATTATCTTTTAATTTATTATTTTCTTTTGTAAGAAATACTAAAAAATTTAGTAATACATGACCAATTTTTTGGAATAATATTTTTTTAAAAAAAATTGATAAAAAAGTTTTTCTTTTGTATGTCTATATTAAGATCACTTAAAAAAATAAAATATTTAGATTATTTTTAAAAATATATATATATATATTTATTGGTAAAATAAAATGTAGTAGGATATGGACAATTTTTATTATAATAAATTGTTAAATTTGATAACAAAGTTTATATTTTAATTATGAGTACTTAAAAAGTAAACTATTTAGATCAAATTTTTTATAAAAAAATATTTATTTATAAAAAATTAAAATAGAGTAATTTATAAATAAATTATGTTTTGAGAAAAAAAATAATATTTATTTTAATTCGTGTATCAAGTAAATAAATGTTTGAAGCCGTAAATCAAAGGTAATCTTTTTTTTTTTAATTAAATTAGCTCCAAGAAAAAATTTGATAACAGTTTTAAAAGTAAAGAAGATCAGTGTTATTTCAAAACTATAAGAGAGATGGCTATAACTATAAGAAATCTTAGGAGAGGTCAGTGAAATTTACTCTTCTTTTATTCTTCTGACTTTTGAGATATGGTGTGTATAACGTTACTTAAGATAAACAAGTCAAATGTACTACATACATAATATTTTTGATATGGGATAAAATATCTGCATCTACGTAACTGATACTCTAAGTTGAGTACATCGCCTAAGGGACTACCTCACCATATGACCAATATAATTATGGTTGCCCATTGCATCATCGCCTAGTTGTTCATTTCGCCAATATATGTATGGACACTATTCTTCGTCTCGCTAGTACGAGATGTCATTTACTTTGCTTGATCATAGCTTCTTCATAAGGACTCCATTTTCATAAGGAATTTACTACCGTGAGACTCCTTCTTCACCATGTCGCCTATAATCGCGGGATGTTCTCCAAATGACAACTTCCTATTTTTATCTTTGATATATTGGGGATATTTTTTCATACTTATTTTTTTGAGGATCTTGTCATGATCTTCTCACACGGCTCTCGATTATTCAACTATATAAAGATTGCTCTCCCATCACAAAAATGTACGCTCAATGCTCAATATATAGTACAGTGCATTATTACTTTGAGAGTTATGCTATTTCACTTTGAGTAGCTTCTTGTCGTCTTGGTTTGATTCCCACACCGGAGGAGTTTTGAGCGGCCTCGCCCCGGCTGACCACGTTTGTTCGTCTGCGCAGGTTACTCGTCTTGTTGCCAAGATCTAGTACCGAGGAGAATAAGTAATTATGACTGTTGATTGTTTTTCTCAATTTTCTATTACAATAATTTTCATATTTAATTGTGGGGGTCACTGTATGTATAATAATAGTACTACTTTGTTAAATACGATGTGGTATTAAGAGAAATGAGCGTAGGCTAATATAGGTTTTGAAAAAAAATATATAAAGAAGCTAGAATGGTAGAAATGATGAGTATTTTAGTGGGTCACATATCAATTGGTGAGAATCGAATGTGGAGGTGTGTGAAATGATGCGCTTCCATATGCTTGCCAATTACAAGGTTGGTATTATGCGCATAGCTAGTTTTTTGGAATAAAAAATAAAAAATTGTTTGGCTTCCAACTTTTATTGAGTATGTTAAATCATTTATTAGTTGTTGACAGATTATTTTGAACAAAAGTTCCGAAAAACTTCCTCACCAAGGCCTTCAATCTCAAGGGCAAACGGTCTCGACAAAGATCCTTCAATCCCTATTGCCCTTCAAAACCAGAGATTTAAGTGAAAGAGTTGGTCACAAGCAATCCACTCTTCTTTTACCAAAGTTGAAGAAGATCTCATTGTTCACGCCCTTGAATCAACAAATTCGCCATCGTCAAAGCTGTTTAGCCCTCGCGTCAAAATTCTTAAAAAGAATAATCAAAGGTTCATTCTTTTACACAAGAACATCCTAGAGATCGTACTCCATTATTTCGAATTAATTAAATTTAATTTGACACTCCATCTTTTTGGATTTATTTTTAGACTATAAATTTGTGTGTATAATTGCGATTTTGATGCAGTGTGAAGTGTGTAAAGTATAATCTCAGAAGCAATTATAAATACAACCGCCCTTCTACAAATCTGTTGAATCCTAAGATTACTAGAATTATAGGGGGGGAAATAGTTCCTCTCTCAACTCACAATATTATTAGCCAAAATCAATTGTTCTTTAATTTTTTGCTACATGTTCTTTAGTTTCTTTGATAGAAAGAAACTAATTTAAAAGGAAAGCAAAATATATAAAAATAAATAAGAAAAGCCTATTTACGTGGTTGGAGAGAATTCGCCCTCAAATTCGTTGCCGCATCATTAGAACTATCATCCTGATATGGGATCGGGTGTTTAACGCTGAATACATCACAAGGTGAAGGAAACCTTACGCATATATTGGTATTTCAATCCATTTTCTTTTGATTATGTGCCTTTCTTAACAGTTTAAGTTCACTTGGGAATTTGGCAGGGCAGGCAATAATTGAGACATATGCCACAATTATACATGACCACATGAAAAAGCTGATTGATCGATTTTATACCCAAAAAAAGACTCTTAACACTCACTTCTCACCAACAACAAATATTGCAAGGTCTTAAAGCTTCAAGCTATTACTAATATTAGTCTTGTATACATTTTCACCCAGATAAAAATACTTTTACTACAGTAGGCCGTATTTATGTTTGACGTTTGTGGCCTTTTGTTTTACTACATTAGACTGAATTAAAAAAGTTCAAACTGTTAAATCATTTAACTTTTCTTTTTTATGTTTTTTTCTTCACCAAATTATTAATTTAAACACAGCCTAAATAATTATGAGGAATTATGTTCAAGCGGATGGAACAGTTATGAAAGCGTGTCATATATCCTTCTGACACATGGAACACGCCTGTGGAGCAGCTATGGAATTATACGCTATCTATATTTTTTGAGGTGGGATATGGTCATAATTATAAGAAAGTGGTTATGTTAAAGTAAATTGCACGAAGCATTTGTGTTGCATATGGCCTAATACAATAATTCAAAGCACTTACATAATTTTATGTACCCCTCTTTTCTTTCTTTTTGTTTTCTAGTATCGAATTGGCCTTGATCATGTCATCTGAAAATCAACTAATGTCAAGTGAATGAAAGCAAAGACTTTTATGGCAGCACGTTATAAGATCAACAGTGTGAATAGATTGGCATTGTTGCATCAACCACTAGCACTAAATCTTTTGTAAAGAAAGCATTAGGTATTATGTGAGTTTCGCACTCACATTTTATGTTCTGATAGATATAGATCTGCTGTGTATCTATCTTCCCAAGGCGCTGCATGACTCTTATGTTCATTGCAAGTGTAACTGATCAATCTACTAACTCATAATTATTCACGGGGTAAACAACACAAAATCAAATTGAAAGAAAAATAGTACTCTATGGTAGTATTCAATCAGTCCATTTGTACCCAAGCTACTTTTAGTATTGTCGAATTTACTATCCAGGTAAACAGCACGAAAGAAAATAGTACTTCATATTGGAAAAAATTATGTTTTGAATATGGTATTTTGACAACTTCGAGGCAAAATAGATGAGGTTTTTGATATTTTTTTTTGATAAAACGAAGTAAAATTGTAATCTCAGTGGTAAAATATTAGAAATCATGTAAAATTTGTTTAAAACGGATAAGAGATGAATGAGAAATTATCCTTCAAAATTAGGTCGTTGAGCTATTTAAAATGTGAAGAAAACACACAATCCCGGTAAATCAAAAGGGAATAAACTTATATATTAACAAGTGTTAATATAAGGCACCCAAATATGATGTGTGTGGGAACACATTAATTTATTCGTTTAATAAAACTTTTTTATTTCAATTCTATATTACTTTTAGCATAACACTCCGTTCAACTAAGACTCCTATTCAATGAGTTTTCTGGAAGTTGGGAAATAAATTTAAAATAAGAATATATGAATAAAAAACAAAGACCAAACCAGCATTAAATTAAATTAAATTAAAACTGAACAATACTGCTACAGTACTAACTTAAATGCTGAACTTGTAAATACTGAAGCAAGTTGATGCGGGAAAAATATTCACCTGCTTATATTCCAATTTAGGTACATCGCCTAAGGGACCACCTCACCATATCGCCAGTATAGTCTTGTTCGCCCCTAGCTTTATCATTAGAGGTTCATCTCCCCAGTATCCATGAGATCTAGTCCTCTATTTCGGCATGGGGCAAGGATGATTACTTGCTCAAAAACTATCTTCACAAAGTCTTGAACTCCATTAGGACTCTGCGTCCATAAGACTCCTCCTCCAACGCGTCGCCTATAATTACAGATCGTTTTCCAAATGGTAACTGCCTATTTTATCTCTAATATTTTAGGGATATCCTTCCATACATATCATTCCGGAGATCTCGCCGAAATCCATTCACACGGCCTATCACTCTCCACCTATATAAAGGTCGTTCCCCCCTCACAAGGAGGTATGATCGACTTCTGGTGCAGTTATTGATAATTCTGCTCTTGCTTTGTTTAGCTTTTGCTTGTCTCGGTCTGATTCCCACACCGAAAGGACTTTGAGAGGCCTAACCCCGGCCAACCCCAACGGATCACATTTGTTCATCTACACAGGTTGTCTGAGTAAAAGCCAAGGTCCTGTGCTGAGGTAAAGAGCAATTCTGATTGTTGGTTGCTCGTTTAATTTTTCTAGTACAACAGTTTGGCGCCGTCTGTGGGAACTGGGAACCTAAGATCGGTAGAGAAAGCAGCCTCGTAGAAAGCTACCTCACCCGAGCGAGTAGACAAGATAGTCTTGCCGTCATTAGGGATCCTAGCCTGGATCCCGACCGGGAAGAAGATCTAGATCGCCCTGAGTTATGGCGCTTGTTAAATTTTCAAGAGGAGAATGAGTAATCATCCCATGGTCACCGTGGTTTGGAAAATCATCCAGATGAGGGGATGCATCAGAAGGATCTACCCTATAAGGATTTTTCCCTGGCGAGGAGGGAAGCTGATTTACCTCGTTAGCCATGTATGATGATCTTTTCCCCAAATGTTCGGATATCCAAGCTCGTAAAGAATCCCCTAACTTTTTTAAGTCTCCTACCTCGGACCTACTGGACATGCAATTAGAGTCAAAATTGGAAAAATTGGTAGAAAATACTTACTAAAGGACAAGTGGAGGATTGTTGGCGAGCTAATGAGGGCGAGGTGAACATCAGAGCAAGAGCAGCAATTCGACAGCATAAGCAAAATAGTACAAATGAAGGGGGGACCCCCTATTTATTACAAGTACTAAGGGCTGAGATCTGTCTGAATCAATGGTCCAAATCGCACAACGTTTCAAGTTCCGAGGATAAAAATTGTCACTCCCACCAGAAGCCTCCGCCATTCCTGCCAAGACGTGCTAAAAAGTCATTCCGCCATTAATGCACTTTGTCACATGTCGCCCAACGGAGGCGCGTAATCATTATTCGCCCACGTCATCATGAGGCAGTTGCTTTATTTGCTACTCGTAGATCCCAAGTGTTTCATCTTGGCATCTCAAGTAGGGAGCTACTGATGTGGGAAAAATATTCACCTGCTGATATTCCAAGCTAGGCACATCGCTTAGGGAACAACCTCACCATATCGCCAGTATAGTCCTCCTCTCCCCTAGCTTTATCGCTAGAGGTTCATCTCCTCAGTATCCATGAGAGCCAGTCCTCTATTTTGGCATGGGGTGAGGATGATTACTTGATCAGAAACTATCTTCACAAAGTCTCAAACTCCATTAGGACTCTGCGTCCATAAGATTCCTCCTTCAACGCATCGCCTATAATTACGGATCGTTCTCCAAATGGTAAATGTTTATATTTATCTCTGATATTGTAGGGATATCCTTCCATACATATCCTTCCGGAGATTTTGCTGAGATCCATTCACACGACCCATCACTCTCCATCTATATAAAGGTCGTTCCCCCCTCATAAAGAGGTATGATGGACTTCTGGTGCATTTATTGATAATTCTGCTATTGCTTTGTTTAGCTTTTGCTTGCCTCGGTCTGATTCCCACACCGAAAGGGTTTTGGGTGATTTAATTCCAGTCAGTCATGTTTGTTCATCTACGCAGGTCGTTCGAGTAACAACCAAGGTCATGTGCTGAGGTAAAGAGCAATTCTGACTGTTGGTTGGTCGCCCCATTTTTTTACCACAACACAAGTAAATACCTTTCAATTCATCTTCGAAGTCTATGATTGAAAATCTCGGTAGGGCCGGAGAAGTACAGGTTCGTGCGACTACACCAGACCGTGTTGTCTCCAATTTGAAGAAGATGTAAGCGAAAGGTCTACTCATGTGACACTCGATGCCGCCAAATTTTTGGAAAGCGAAAGTTAGGATGGTGGTCATGGAACTGGAAAGGGGCTGCCAAAAAATGCGGTGCACGTGGATTAGTCCACCAGCTTTGAAACGCTATCTGTGAAATCCAGTTACGTGGAAACGGCTTCCTTGACTAGGAAATTCTAGCTAGTTCTTTCCCAATGATTCAATAAGCTTGTCGACGGGGCCAATTCATTCTCGCCCATGTTAGGGTTGGAAAAATTGTGGGGCCACTTGTGTTGGTGAAGGAGCAGAACCTACACGACATGTATGTTGGAAAAAATATTTTTTTCCCTATAAAAAATAAAAAGTTTGAATGTTTGAAGTGCAGAAGTAACAAAATATTAAAAATATAATAAACATAACTTGCAAAATTGTTCAAAAAATATAATTGAAAATAGGTGAGACCTGAATTGAATTCAGTATCCTTAAGTCGTTTATGATCCACACTTGATACTTACGGAATATGCCATACGACTCTCAGGATACAACAACTTCGATCTTCGGATAGTAGTACTCCAAATCAGAAGATCACGGTGAACCTTCAAGTGTCTCCTCTCTCTCAAATGAACACTAGAAAGTTATGGATGATCTTAAACAATTTCTAACTCTACCGAATGAATGAAGAATGCTTAATGGTGGTGAAATTTATAGAAATCTTCACACCTCTTAGAAGAGGTAGGGTGTTTTTCTTAGAAGAGGTTGGGTGTTTTTCTAGAGGGTCACTCCTCTTTGGAAAGACATCTATTCGGTCAAATAGCATTTATTCGGCCAAATAGATACACATAGGGACATTTCCGCATAAATTGAAAAAGTCGCAACTGTTCGCGTATTAAAGAAAAAAAATTCAAAAATAAATCGTAATTTTCACTCCGCTTAAATCGAAACGGTGTGAAAAAGAAAGTTAACTTTGGAAAAGGAAGTGTAATTTCTAATTGTTTTAAGAAATTAAAATAATTGAATAATTTAAAAAAAAAATTAATATTCAAGCCTAAGCCCACACAAACATGGGCCGTGCCGGGCAGCAGTTGCACAGTCGTACATGGGTTAGATCCATAGACTAATGAATCAAGCTTACTTTATACATAATTTCTCCCCTTTAAAAATTTGAGGTGCTCAAATGCCCAATTTTAAGAGTCCATACTTGAGCTTTATATGATCGCTAACTTTCTTTTATTTTTTTAATGTGGGACAAATTTGTCTATTCACATTTTTTTCCTTTGCATTGAAACGTCTTTTAGAAATAATTTCTCATTCAAATCAATTTAATTTTTGACAAATGAATACACTAAATTCATCTACTCATTTAAGACATGAATCAATCATTATTCATATAATTTATTGTATGGAACTTAATAAAATTTAATCCCAAAGTACATTCACAACACATTTCAAAACCAAACTTCTAACAATGTAGAGATCCCCCATCAGCTTGTGGGACTCTATTAGAGTCTTTCGAGCCTTGTCCCGATGCTTGAGGATTCAGATCCTTTGAAATGGGAGTTAGGTGGAGTGTTTCTAAAGTCGTTTTGTACGATTTAGGATCAAAATGACATTATTTTAGTCATGGCCCCACTTCAAAAGATTTGAACTCGATGTTTGAATGTCGTTTTGTACACTTCAAAAATACTTCACTCCACTCCCACTTCAAAGGATCCGAACTCGATGTTTGAAGAGTACGAAAACATAACTCCCGAATGACATGCCAAAGCTCGAGCTGATGTTAGTGGTAATGTTTTAAAAATCGGACCGTTAAGCGAACCAGAAAAGAGACCGAATCATGGGTCACGGGTTCACTCCACTCCCACTTCAAAAGATCTGAACTTGATGCTTGAAGAGTACAAAAACATAACTCCCAAATGACATGCCAAAGCTCAAGCTGATGTTAATGGCAATGTTTTAAAAATCAGACCGTTGAGCGAACTAGAAAAGAGACTGGATCACGGGTCATGGGTTCAATCGTCGGATCAACTGTTATTGACTCGTGATGTCTTAATTATGTCATTAATTTATTTATTAATAGTAATAAAATATCTCTTATTTTTTTACACTAATTTTTATACTTAAAACCTAAAATTTTAAAATTAAAATATAATTTTTTTCCTAAAACAGTGAATCAGGCGGTTCAATGACCGATTTAACTGCAGTTCTGACTAGGTTTGATTGGGTTTTTACCAAAATAGATTTTAATGAGTGACCGGACTGTTTCTACGACTGGTCGATAGTTCGACCGTTCAAATCGACCAGTTTGATCCGTTTTTAAAACCATGGTTAGTGGAATAGTCATCGATCTCCCCATATTGTCTAATGGATCTCAAGTTCATGGGGTATCGGGGATGGTGAGGTTGTAGATGTAGATGTTGCGGACGGCAGTATCGACTTCGGCCTGCTTGCGCACCTTGTTTATCAAATCAGACTGACGCCTTCCTTCACGAGAAGCAACAGGTTAACTTTGAGAACCCTTCAACAAGCTTCTCCACGGGTTCATCCTCCTCTTGTTGTTGTTGTGATGGTGGTTGATTTAGGGATTGGTTGGAATAATGATGCCGCCCGTGGAGGAAAGCTAGCTACTGCAGCCTCTGGAGGAGGTCGCTTGTGTACTGACCATGGCGGACCAACACATTGAAAGCCTAGGGTTTTCTTCTTCGAAGGAGGCCTAGGGTTTTAAATAGATTGGGACTTGTGTGTTTCAAACTGGAGGGATGGAAATTACACTTTTAATCCTTAAAAAATGTATTTTATGTCACTTTTTGATCCTTCAAATTGCGTCATAATTGCTAATAGGAATATTTATATTTACACTTACTTATGGTTACTGAAATACGCATTTCACGCATAATTATCAGAATCAGATCGGATCGGCCGGTTTAATCGGTTCAATTGGGAACCGGACACTTAACCAGTTCGGTAAATATATTTTACTCGAAATGCAAGCAAACCGGGTTAAACCGGACGGTATTTTGTCGAACCGGATGGTTTTTTAAACGGTTGAACCGATCGATTTTTTAACAGATTAATATTTTTTTTAACAAATCAAATTTCTATAAAAAAAAAATTGTCAAAAAATTTATAATTTTTACACAACCCTAAAAATCATAATATTCCATGTAATATTTTGACAACCCTAAAAAAATTATTAGAAATTTTGATCATTTTTTTCTATAACAACAAAATTTTTCAATCCTGTGATATTAATATTGAAAAATTTTAACCTGTCGAAAATCGTGATTGAGAGCCTCAACGAGGGACACAATCACACTAATCTCGAACAATTTACGCAAAACCCAATCGAACAATATCTAATCGTAATAAAAATCGTTTAAACTATTTGAAATCACCGCAAAATTCCTACAAAACAATTTTTGAAATGTAAAAATAGTAATATTCCATGTAATATTTTGATACTTTTAAATATGTTTTCTATAATCAACTTTCAAACACCTACATAGTAGTTGAAGGGGTAAAAAAAAGTTTTTTATTTTTATTATTTATTAATTATAAGATTGGGTGAACCGTGGTTGAACTAGTAAATCGTTGAACCGGTGCCTTGACCAATTCAATGTCCGATCCGATTCTGATAGCTATGGTTTCACATTACTTCAGTCCTTAAAATTCTAAAAACGCTGTACAGAAGTTTTTGGATCAGGTTTACGGGTAGCAGGTAAGAAAGTATCCTAAATCCTAATACTTTGCAATAATCACCCTTACTATCCTGTTTCTACATCTCAGCAACCTCAAGACCCAATACGAGTAATATCAACAACTTTGTCTCCCCAAATCAAAAAAATAATCAGTAATCTCCAAAAATTGTCAAGCACCCACCCCCGTAGCATATGTTTGTTTTTACCTAGTTTATATATATAAATATGACCGACCTCTTAGATAGTGTGCTATGCGGGTTATAAAATCACTTGTTTTGTTTGAAGTCATCGAATCAAGCAGCATCCATAAGCGAAAATCAGTTATTTAAATTTACAATCACTCCATGTGTTCGTTGGAAGCTTGTAATTAATTCATTTTGGGCATCATTTGGCAATCCCATTATTGCCTCAAGGTGTATGATGTGAGGGAATCAAACAGTCATTTTACTTTTAAACCTGTAGTAATGAAGGCGAGAAATGGCTTGATCCACGTTCCTTTCGCCACAAACAGGCCCCGTTCACTTGCTCATATCTTATATTGTAATTCAATTTTCAGAAAGTTTGTTGTAATTTAAAGGCTTTTGGCAAGTTTTGTAAATCTAAGCCAATTTCTATTTGAATTGGATATTTAATTATAATTGCAATTATTTATTTAATATGATATGTAACTAATTGTGTTTGAACAGACCCGATTACCTTACAAGTCCCACTAAAAAATAAATAATTAGAGAATATGAATGCTGGAAAGAACAATATTTGGTTGTTTTTGACCATACTATCCAAACCAATCCCAATTCCAATTCCAATCCTTTATATAGGCATGGTTCATGACCATTCCATTCGCTAAGAGTCACAATTCTTCGTTCATTTTCAAGAGTCACACCCCTTTATTTAAGCTCAAAGTTCACACATCTTACTTTATTGCCAAATGATCACACTTTCTGGTTTGAAGCCAAAAGTCGCACACTCTCTCTCTTGAAACCAAAACACACTATTTGATAGATATTTTGAAAATGTTGCAGCATGCCATTGCACATAGGACCATTTTAGGACATTTTTGATTAACCAAACAACCTTAAACTAAGGGACTCGATGAGGACTTTGTCCCAATAGTTTGCCAAGATGATTTGGGCTTCATGAATGGGGCCCAAATAATATGATCAGCAGGCAAGAAAGTATCATAGTACTTGCAATAATCTCCCTTAGCATTCTGTTAATACTCTATCAGCAACCTTAGCTAGCATTCAAAGATGGCCACAAATTGAAAACAATTTTCTTCATACCTTATACACAAAGGGGCCAACTGGATGCCAGCTATCCACCCATAAAAAGGTTTCTTTCCCAATCACCAATTTTATGTTGAATGAGAGGTTGTCTGATATCCCAAAGTTTAAAAATATTTTTGATGGTCTATGAATTACTCACATACCACAAACATATACTTGCTTTATTTCATAACAAAAGGATTTTTTTTTTGATAAAATAGCTATCCTTTAATATCGGAATTTGACTTTGAGTAGTGACAAATATTAGTTAGATGCCCAAGCTCTTCATTCTGAATTCACACCCATGCAGGAAAAACACAAACAATCTAGTAGTCCCTAAACTGTTCAATGTTAGCTTAGCTGCTTGATGCCTTCACCACCTTCTGTAAAGATCGATCCCCAAGAGAATCAAAAGGTGGGAAAACGTGGCAGTTAACCAATTGGAGTATTTAAAATCATACAAGAAACAAGCCCAACCTTGACGGCATAGTTAACAGCAAGCAGGTAAAGAGAACGAGTACGTACCCAGCAAAAGATAACAGTTCACACACAGAAAATTTCTGATTGCTTTAAGTAATTCAAGACATAGATAGGGCTTCAAGGAATAGAAGAAATGCAGTGGCAGGGGTCCCGGCCCCCAAGGAACATGACCAAAGGAAAGAGATGATTACAGACTGCAAGCTATAGCAAAGAATGAAGCACAATAGGAGAATAATATATCAGATAGGTCCAATTTGACTTGGGTTAGTGAAAACCTAAAACCTAAATAGTAACTCTGATGATAGCAAATCTCCTTCATATTCCACACAGCATGACTTGAATGGTTTTAGGAGGCACTAAGGAGGAGGTCAGAACTAAATATAGGATCTACTATCCTGTCGACAGCCAAAAGTCATTCAGAATGAATGCATAAATAAATTACAAGTCCATTACAACTTAGAATTAAGTGAATTCATTTTAAACTGGCATCGGATCTTATTGAGAGCTGTAAGGCATGCAAGGAAAGATATAGGACATACAATAAAAAATAGATGCCCAAAATCAAACCTAGTTTCAAAGAAGAATATGATAGAACAAATCTATAATGGCTAGGAACGGGACAGGAATTCCTCCTTGTATGAACATTGCTTAATGAAAAAGTGGTTAAAGAGACCTCCAATAACGCTACATGAATTCTGTGTTGGAAACTTGGAGTGTTGAAATAACAAAAGAAAATGATACTAATGGAAGCTCTGTTACTCGTCAAACTTCTTAAATAGTAATATTAGAAAAAGAATGTGTAACGCCTTATGATAAATGCTATGGTGAGAAACAGTGGATTAAATCTGTTCCACAACAAACTAGTTTAGTAGCTTGTACTACCAGCATAGCTTAAAACAGAGATCATATTACCACAAGTATTTACAAAGCCAACATCCTGGTAAAACCTAGAGCAATCCGAGAGGATGCCAGTAAAAGCGCACTTCAATTTCCCAAGTAGGTTTCTAAACAACAATTAATGCATCTTCATCCAATATTCCTAACTTTGCAATATCAAACGTCAATATGAGACAACCCACTCCCATTCATATTTCCCTTAGCTTCCTACTAAGAAGAACCAACACGTCTAAGAATGTGTTAATAATCGTTGGACATGCCCCCACATGTTGGACACACTTTCAAACAAGTTGTGTTGTTTATAGAATTTTCAGGAGCAGACAACCCTTCGGGCACTAGGGAGATGAGCGTTTACTGTGTGGACATACATGGAATGCATACGAATTTTCGTACAAGTTTGAAAAAAGTAATTTACATGTGAATTTCTACTTGTAAATCCCCTTTCCCTACCGGATTTTTAAGTGTAAAACCCTAAAGCCTAAACATTCAGTTTGCTTGGAATACAGCTTGTTAAGAAAGGGCATTAGGAATTTTTCGTTTGCACTTATTTTCCATTATAGAAAATTGGCAAATGATGTCAAATATAATTGTGCTATTCTTTTGTCCCATTCCTGCTGTGAAGTATGATCATTTGAAAATTGTACAGTCAGCATGTCAAAATTGTAGGATGTTCCCATATCATAAGTCCCATTTCAATTGGTTATAATGTAAAGTAAGAGCCATATCTATATCAAAATAATTAACCTCTAATGTCAGTCATAAAAAAAAGGGAGAAATATGATAAGTTATTTTGTTATTGCACGTGCATGAGAAATAATTTATCAACAAGAATCTCACAAAGAGGTAACAGCAACAATATGAAAACAAAGTTTCATATTTGTATTAATTGTCACTCACGCCTCAAGACATTTGTGTCTTAAAGATCAGATAATAAGATCACCAATGATTCTTCCAGTTGGAAAATGTGTAACCAAATCTGCGAACAGCAATCATTTCCAACAAATATCAACTTACCTAGCAACAACTTCTGTCCTATTGAACCATTACTTCAAACAAATCAGTTGGACTGTCTTAAAACTACCCTAGCTTCTCACCTCAATTCCAATAGTAATAGAAGGATGAAAGGAACATTTGCAGTTTACACCAAACAGGTTGAATACAATCAGTGAATCATATATATCACCGATGGCACAAGATTCATGCAATAGAGAGACACTGAGAAACTAAGCAGGGCTCAATAGAAAATTTAATCAGAGTATTCAGCAGTAGATTAGAAGAATAAGATTGCCCCTAAAATGTGATTATTACTATATTTAGCGGATGTTCACTTATTCTGTAAACTCAAGACTCAAGAGACAGTTTCCTGATCTAACAAGTACCTCAAACTTTATTCTTGTGAAGGAAATAGAAAAACACAAGGCGAGACAAAACCTAGTTTATTTTTTGATTCTGCGGACCTTCTTAGGGCCCCAAACCTCCAATCTACCTGCAGGGCATCCACAAGGTGCTCGAAAGATGAGAACAGTACGGCCGTTGAGCGGTGCCATTCTTTTTAACTCTGCTTCCAATTCCTTGTGATCCTCCCCAAGCTCCAACGGTTTCACCCCGTAAGCAGTTGCTGGCATCGGAGGCAAGTACTTCACACACTCTTCTGATTCAAGCTGGATATCGAACTCAATTGCCTTACGCAGCCCCCTGCAGTAAGGTTTCCCGCATTTTCTTGATTTCATATCCAGAAATTCCCATATAGCAATTGTAGCAATGACTAAAGTGAATGCTACAATCAAACCGATCACATACCAAACAGGCGCATTATGTATCACCTCCACGAGGAGATCACAAATTGTAGGAAGAAACCCAAAAACTTCATGGACTACAATTTTCAGGTATGGAACGGTCAAGAAGCCCACTGCTCCAAGTACCAAAAGCAACATAACAACATCAACAGCGGCCAGCGGTGAATGCTCACAAAAAGGGTGAGCTAAAGTATTCGTTTGCTTCTTGGAGACGACACGAGAGTGAGATGTGGGCGACGAATTGGCCATGTTCTGATGCTGCTCGAAAGCTTTGCAAAACTCGATCAAACTACGGCAGTCAACCATTGGAAGTCTCATTATATTGGATGAGTATTCGAGCTTGCTTGTTTTTCCCTCTAATAAAAATACAAACTAGTTGATCCAATCAGTTCAATATATATCTATAAGCCTAATGTTAAAAATCATATCAAGATTCTATTCAATTCAGAAGATCTGAAAACACGATTGGATTCAATCAACTGACGAAATCAACAAGACAAAACCACCAAAGTTTAGCATAGAACGTCGAATTTCAGTAGGACGTTCATCTGCCTGCGAAGCAAATCAATTCCTAATTTATGAACTAAATTGAGAAGTGAGGATCTAGATCAAAGGATTTAGAATTCGTTCGACCTGCAGAAATCAAGCATCTGAATATCACGAAATACCTTAAATTGACAAAACTTTTGTTTGCATAACGAATCGATTGAGTTCCAATCGATCGATCAGGAGTCCCGAGATAGGCAAAATCAATTGTGAAAACTTGAACCGACTGCACGATTCGAAGAACTAATCAATTAAGCCGTAGAGATCAAGCATGTGAAACTAACCAATTGAGCTCTAACCGGTCGATCGATCCGTCTGAAGTCGGCAAATGATTCGAAGAAGTAATAAATTAAGCTGTATCGAATAGATCCATCGATCGAGTATAAGTCCTGAATTTGGAAAGAACAGATCAATTGGTTTCTGATGATGGAGAACTCAAAAGCTGATATAAGGAGGGGATTGGGTTGAAAGAGAAACGTAACTGATGTGGGAAATGAAGGATAATTCAACGTAACGTAACGTAACAAGGGTAGACCGTCTACTGTTGTATTATACCATCACGATATTATATTAGGGACATAGCGTGAGCGTGGGGGTTCGTTTGAATTTAAGAGGATTAGTTTAGTTCTGAAGCCGATCGGACGATTCAACGCCATCAGACAAGGACTGAAACGGCTCCGATCGCCTTATCGACCCACGTTCCTCCTACCAAGTCTCTCTCTCTCTCTCTCTCTCTCTCTCTCATGCGATTTCCGTTTTCTGTAATTTTTTACCGAAAGGAGAAAATATTTTCAGCGAGACGAACCCCACTGTAAAATCCCTGGGCTATCATTCCCTATCAGTTGCTTCCACTGATTTTGTTTAAGATCAAACGGTGTTTGGGGTTAAATAAAGTCTCACATTATTTCTTTTTGGGTTAAATATCCTCAAAATATGAGTCTTATACCACTCTGATAGATATCAATATCATCCCCATTCTATCCAATTTGTATTTAAATAGTTCCTATCTCTATCATTCCCAATGTAAACAATTGTGAGGGACCAAAATGACACAAAAGTCATATTTGGGGGACCATTAATGTATTTAATCCCGATATCATAATGTAGCAGATTCGTCGTCCTGATGTTTAAATGATTCATGACTCCGTTATTGTTAGAATCCTATAAATGTAAATAGGGTAAAGTTGGGATTGCAATAAAAATAAAAATAAAACTCCCCTGTGCAAATAATAATAATAAAAAAAAAAGGACTTTAGGCCTATCTGGAGGAAAAATATTTTTTCAAAATATTATATTTTCACTTGGGTGTGTATAAGAAATTGAGAGAAATTAGATTCTCTCTTATGTTTGGATAATAAAATAGATGAAAAATAGTGAGAAATACAAATTCCTTACTAAAATTCTTTTGTTTCTTAAAAAAAATGGTGAGATTTTTGTGAGAAATGGTGAGTAACAAAAATAATTCATTATGTAATATTAATAACGTCAAGATTGCCCATCAAAATACAAAGAAAATAAAATAAATTCCTTCTTATCTCTGTCTTACATGATTTTCTTTTTTACTCATCCAAACATGATGATGATAAATCAATTATTTTATTTTCCTACATATCATTCCAAGCAGAACCTAGACTTATCAAGTGTACGTTTCGTGAAGAAATCACTTTCGTGAAATAGGTGAATACTACTTAAACTAGTCGATTGAGCCTCATTTAAAGTAACGAGACCTATCTATTTTAATCAATAATGTGTGGATCGTGTTTACCTATCTTATTCAATTTTATTAGTTGAGTGAACCTAATTGGAATGTTTTCACTTTGTTTTCACTCCACTAATCCATGACGGAAACAGTGACGTACCTTTCCGTTTTCCAAAATTACGTTTACAAGACAATTTGTTTTTGTGGGGGACCTTTCCACTGGACCAGTTAAGCCAAGCCTTCTCTCGGAAGTCAGTCTCATTTTACCCTTCCATGATGATTCATGGACTTGTTACTATGAATTTTGGCTCGTCTTGTCTATGTTTTTCTGGTCTTGCTTGTCTAACCACTTGTTTTAATATCAACTTCACGGGTATTGGCCATTCTACCAATATCAAACCTGTCTTTTGAAAACTTGTGTGAAAATATCAGAAAAATAACAAAATGATTTTGGTAAAATCAAATTTCATATTCACTTTTGACTATTCAATTGACTTCCTAAGAAGATTTCAATTATCATGATGGAATATGAGTTACTTGGTAAATTTAACTTTGTCAAAACGTAAGGTCATAATTTGGCAAAAATTGTATCTAAAGAAGGGAAAAGATTTTGTTTTGAAAAGTCTAGCCATAAAAAAAAAAAAAAAAACTTAAAAAGTGATTTTGGCTTCTTAATGGAGATGCTCGAATCATCCCACTTGCTTTGAAGCAGTCCCCGTACTCTAGGGACAAGGATTCATTGTGAGTGATGTGCAATGTTGCTTGTCTGTGGATCCTATTTTGGGTTCATGGATGATCAAATAGTTCGTTTCATAGGTCTCGTTGAGAAGATGATCCAATTAATAATATTAGATTTATGAGACATCAACAATGATAGGATTCTATCATATTTATATTAAAAAAGATGAACGGTAAGTATGATTTTGATAAATGATAATAGATTGATGAATGGATCATGTGATGATCGATCTCTAATAAATTTAATTTAATTTTTAATAATTTCCCAGTAAACCTTACGATACGAATTGAATGGTGGGATTTATACAGTACGATGATGGGGCACACTACGGCCCTAAAACCCATTTTTTTGTAGGAATCGTCATGTCCTCTTGAGAAGGTACCAACCCATCCATTCCAACCCATCCATTCGGTGGCTTTTGAGTTCCATTTGAATGGTTTTGTTAAATCCATAATAACATTCACAAGCCATGGAATATCAGAAATCATAAAGTTTTTTTCGCCTTCCACCCCACCCCACCCCACCCAAGTTAGACAGTCTTTGCCAGCGTTGCAACAGTCTAGGAAGAGAGCTCTGGTGTGGCAAGGGCTAGGAATGATAGGTGTTGTGTTAAGAACAAACTTTTAGCTGAAGTTTAATCAAAATAGGGCTAATTCTCTATTCGAGTTAGAGAGAACTCCTAAGAAATGAAGAAAGAATTCTGAATTGATCTTTCAATTGATTGTTTACAAGGCATTTACACAACTAGCTCATTTCTTGATTAGTTATATTCAAGAACACTAACCACTTTTTGTAACTAACTCGCCTTTGCCCTTAGATTGCAGTTGCAACCTAACACTTGTAATTGTTTTTAACAATTGACTGCTTTTGCCGCCTTTTTATTCAATCTTCTTTCTTCAGATTCTACATGACATAGTCCTTCATCCAAGATGGTCTTTTTGTAAGCCTTGTTGATCTGTTAATAGCCTTCTTCTTCCCCGTCACCTCTTCCATTGTTAAATCTTTATCATTCCTGTTCCCATGAGATCAAACTTGGTCCTCCAAGTTTAGTAGTGAAAATCTATCTTGAAGAGAAAAGAGATCTTCCCATGAACTTTCTTTCTCTGGTAACCCCTCCAATTGAATTAATACTCGTGTCTTTAGTTGACCCTTATCATTAAAAACTCTGTTGTTTAGGATAGCCAAAGGTACATTGGGGATTTGGATTTCACTGCTAGCAATAGGGAGGTTGTTAAACCCTAAACCCAAAGAAACATGAAACACATGGTGAATTTTGCTAGGAGAAGGAAGATCCAATTTATAGGCAACCTGTCCAATTCTGTGTAAAACAGGAAATGGACCATAATACTTTTGACAGAGTTTGGAATTCACCCTTTGAGCTAAGGATTGTTATTTGTATGGATGTAATTTGACCATGACCAAATCTCCCACCTAAAAAGATAATTCCCTTCTATGATTATCAGCTTGCTTCTTCATTTTCTTCTGAGCTTTCAATAAATTCTATTTCGGTTGTTGAAGAATTGCTTCCCTTGTAACTAATTTAGATTCTACAACTTCTATAGAAGAAGAGCCTAGCAAGGATGTTTGAATAGCTTTAGGTGGTTTCCCATATAAAGCTTGAAATGGTGTCATTCTAGTGAAAGAATGAAAAGATGTGTTATACCATAATTCTGCCCACACTAAGAATTTTGCCCAAGTTTGAGGATGCTGATAAGTAAATGCTCTCAAATACTACTTCAGATACCTTTTCAAAACCTCAGTTTCCCTTTCAGTTTGAGAATGATAAGCAGAGCTAAATTTCAAGGTGGTTCCACTCAACTTGAACAAGGTTTGCCAAAATTTGCTGATAAAAATAAAGTCTCTATCTGAGACAATGGAGAGAGAAAAACCATGGTGTTTGACAACCATATTGGTGAATAAATTGGCCACTAATATAGCAGTAAAAGAAGTTGGTAGACTTCCAAAAATGTGCATCCTTTGTTAATCTGTCAACAACTACCAATATAACTATGAATCCATTAGACATAGGCAGTCCAGTAATAAATCCATAGATAAACCCTCCAATACTTGCTCTGGAATTGGTACAGGTTGAAGGAGACCAGCAGTCTTTGAAGTAGGAGTTTTTATCTTTTGGCAAACATAACAATCAGCTACAAACTTATGTACATCCTCTCTCATGCTAGGCAAATAAAAATTGGCATATATTTTTAAAAAAGTTTTCAATATTCCAGCATGACCACCCATAAGAGTAATGTGAAATTCGTGGATAATACTTGATTTGAAGGGAGAATCAGAGGTCAATCTCAGTTATTCTTGAAGTATAATAGTCCATCCTTCAATGTATGCTGTGAATTACAATCATCTGAACAATTCTAAACTATTCCTTGCAATTCAGGATTTGTCAAAACCTATGTTCTTAAAGAATCTAATAACTATGAAGTAACAGTACTCGGAGCACAAAAGATTCCATCAGAAACCATTAGTTGTTCCTCAACTGGTTCTTAATTCTCCTCTTCTTCCTTGATTCTTAATCATGCATTAGCTGCATTATTTTCTTTCCCAGGTTTATAGACAATTGCATAGTTAAACCCCAATAACTTGCTAAGGTACTGGTGTTGTTCAAATGTTTGTATTGCCTGATCCATAAGATGTTTAAGACTTCTGTGGTCTGTTATGATAGTGAATTCTCTGCCCAACAAGTAATGTCTCCATTTGACAACAACTTTAGTAATTGCAAATAATTCTCTCATATATGTAGAAGCTGCACATATTCTGCCAAACATATTTTTACTGAAAAAAATAATAGGATGATTGTTTTGCATCAACACATCTCCAATGGTATGATTAAAAGCATTAGTTTCCAATTCAAAAGGTTTAGAAAAGTCTTGCATAGCCAATACAGGCCCTATGTCATTTTCAATTTCAATTCCTCAAAACTACTTTGAGTAGAATCATTCCATATAAATGCATCTTTCTTTAAAAGGTTTGTAAGAGGTGTGGCAATGGTTGCATAATTCTAGATGAACTCTCTGTAGTATCCAGTTAGGCCTATAAAGCCCCTCAATTGTTTTAATTTCTTGGGCACAGGCCACTCTGTCATAACCTGAATTTTCTTGGGATCAAGCTACACTCCTGTTGTAGATCTTATATGCCTAAGATATTTAATGGAATCTTGGCAAAATTGACATTTACTCAATTTGGCAAATAACTAGTTCTCAAGTAAGTATTGAATTACCATTTGTAAGTGTTGCATATGCTTAGATATGGATGCACTATAGACCAAAATATCATCAAAGAAAACTATGAGAAATTTTCTTAAGGTGACAAGACCTAATTCATAGTAGCTTGAAAGATGGAATGGGCATTTGTTAGCCCAAAAGGCATTACTAGAAACTCATAATGACCATGATGAGTTCTGAATGCAGTCTTGTAGATATCACTTGCCTTCACAAGAATTTGGTGATAACCTGACCTCAAGTTGAGTTTAGAGAATACCTTGGCACCCTTTAGTTCATCTGACAATTCATCAATTGTAGAAATTAAAAATTTGTCATTTATGGTGATAGCATTCAAAGCCCTGTAATCTATACAAAATCTCCATGATCCATCCCTTTTTTTAACCAACAAAACATGTGAAGAAAAAGGGCTCTAACTTGGTTTGATAATACCTTGCTACAACATTTCCTGAACCAGCTTTTTCATTTCTACTTTCTGAAAATAGAGGTATCTATATGGTCTAACATTTATAGGGGCAGCATCTAGTTTGAGATAAATCTGATAATCAATAGTTCTGAATGATGGAAGGGAGGTTGGAGGTTCATTTTTTTTTTTGCATATTCTTGTATCAAAGGCTGGACACAATCTGGTATATCAATACTAGTATTTCAGGCACAATAGCTTTGACATGATATAATGAAACAACATTCTGACTCTTTGTCAATTTCATAAGTTGCTTGCCTTGTAAAAATTCATCATTTATTTGAGGTTCTCTTGTCAAATGAATTGCCTTACATATCCATTGAAAGTCCATTTTCAGCAACTTGTAATTTGTGATCACAGGACCTAAAAGTTCAAGCTATTGGATTCCCAACACCACATCAGCTCCTTGAATAGGTAGGATGAACAAATCCATACAAAATATGTCCCTACAGAGATAGTTTTACTTCCACACAGTTGATATCACAAATCAAATAATCTCCATTACCAATATAAACCTTGAATTGTTTAGAAGATGTAACAGGTAAACCCAATTGTTGAACTACCCTTTCTTGAATAAAATTGTGTGTACTTCCACTATCTATTAAAATGTAGACACAGTGATTGCCAATTCTTCCCTTAACCCTTGGGCTTATCTGCCCAGCCAACGCATGCATACTAACCTCAAGAAAAATAGTAAGATTGGAATCTGTATTTTCAGCAACTGTTTCTTCCTCTTGTATCATCATAGTTTCTTGATCCTCCTCCTCACCAATCAGTAAAAAGAAATAGCTTTACACTTATGGCCATGAGCATACTTCTCATCACAATTATAGCACAAACCTTTTTCCCTTCTGATCTTGAGTTCTGTAGGACTCAATATCTTAACAGACAAGGATGAACTTTTTGATTGCTAAGGAAAATTACTGATCACCGGTTTTGAACTAGTAGATGGAAAAGACTCAAATGTAGGTCGTTACCAAGAATATTTAAAGTATTGTTTCAACTCCTTAAACTTATCTTCTTGTAATCTTGCTAACGTCATAGATTGCAACAATGATTGTGGTTGTGCAACCAACAACTCATGTTTGATTTCAGGCTTCAAACCAGAAATAAAGAAACTGATCATCAATTGTTCAGATAAGCCATCTACTTTTGTACAAAGGTCTTCAAATTGGATTTGATAATCTGCCACAGACGATGTGTGCTATAACTTGGACAATGCACCTTTATAATCCTCATACATCAAAGGAACAAATCTGATATTAAGGGCCTTCAAAAACCATTTCCATGATTCTATGAAACCATTATACTGCATCCATTGAAACCAACTAAGAGCAAGACCCTCCAAATGAAAGGAAGAAATTAGAATTCTCTGATCTTCAGGAGCGTTGTAAAACTAAAAAAAGTGCCCAATCTTGAATATCCATCCTGAGACATCTACTCCATCAAAACGAGGCACATCAATTTTCATGGATCGATATTGAAAAGTGTTGATGTTAGAAACAGGGGTAGTGATTTGTGGATTCTCTGTACATCTATCAGAATTAGGTTTGTTTTCCATCCTTTGATCGACAGCTTGCATGAATCTTGAGATAGTATTGTTGAGATCACGAATTTGAGTCTCAGTTTCCTTCCTGAACTCATTGAGACTTTTAATAGCATCATCAATCGTTAAATATCTGGTATCTTCCGCCATTGAAAATATTCTCAATGGAAGCACCAATGTTAAGAACAAACTTTTAGCTGAAGATTGATCAAAACATGGCTAATTCTCTATTCGAGTTAGAGAGAACTCCCAAGAAATGAAGAAAGAATTTTGAATTAATCTGATTTCAATTGATTGTTTACAACGATATTTATACAACTAGCTCATTTCTTGATTAGTTATATTCAAGAACACTAACCACTTTTTGTAACTAACCCGCCTTTTCCCTTAGGCTGCAGCTTAACACTTGTAACTGTTTTTAACAACTAATTGCTTTTACCACCTCTTTATTCAATCTTCTTTCTTCATCTTCTACAAGACATAGTCCTTCGTCCAAGCTGATCTTTTTGTAAGCCTTGTTGATCTGTCAATAGCCTTCTTCTTCCCCGTCACCTCTTCCATTGTTAAATCTGTATCATGCTGCGTGGGCATGGAGGGTTAGGGTTGTTGTGTGGTGCAAATTGTTTTTGATTTAGAAGGTGGAGGACAGGGACGTAAAAAGCAGAAAATAACAAAAGGGCAATTGGGCCAGGCAAAAAGTAGACGAAAAAGAGGGCTGAAAATTTGGACTGAACTACGAGGCTTGCTTTATGTGATCCTCTTTGTTATACCCATTAAGATTAAGAGGTTTATTATACAAAAACTATGTCCTTGTACTATTAAGACTATGTCCTTATACTATTTACATGATAGATATAAAAATAATACTTTTTAGCAAGTATATTTACAATACATTTCATACAAAAACTCAATAATGTTTTTGAACAATTCAGTTTTTAGGATTATTTTCATCTTTAGTGCAATTTTTTATTTTTGGTAATTTCTTTTTTAAAAAATTCAATTTGTGTCGACTATAAGAATTGAAAATTAAAATTATTTTTTTTTTAAAAAAAAACAAAATATATATTCACCAAAACTCGAATATTTTATTTTAATTAATTTGGACTTTATTTTTTTCAAAAAAAATAATTATTTTTGTACTTCTTTAAATTTTTTAATCAATACGACCAAATATATTACAAAATAACATAATTTAAGTATAAAATGACATAATTTTTGGTATAGACCTCTCTATTACATTAAATATAATGAAGAGGATCATAATCCTTATTGGATAAGATTAAAGTTTTATACTCAAGTTAAAAAAATCAAGTGCGTTGATGCATTAACTTTTTATTATTATTATTATTTCTTCTATGAGTTAAATTCAATTCAATTAATCTTTTTTTCTCTACTAAATAAAAATATTGATTAAAAATATTTAGATTCAACTCTTATATTTTTCAATTTGAAAAAAGATAACATTTCTTTCTTCTTCTTTTTTGTAATTTTTCATTCTTTTACTAGATGGACTCTGAAATAGGAAACCAAAAAAATCAGCTTGAACCCAAATAAAAAAAAAAAAAGAGAGACTGATTTACATTTGTGGATGACACTTTGTGGTCATAAACTAATTTTCATGTAAGTATGAGTCATTTATAAAATTTATTTTTTGACACATAAATTAAAAACAATAGTACAAGGAAACGAAATAACGAAAGCTTTGGAATGCATACGTCGTCGTATTAAGGACATAGCACAGAAATATCCGAGATGCGGGTGATAGAGAGAGAGAGAGAGCTAGAGCTTGTGTTTTTTATCCTATGCTATCCTGTTCTGACCATAGATAGCCACCGTTTTGAGAGAGCACAAAAAAGATGGAGGCAACAAGCTCTTTCCTGAACTCGTATGTGCATAGACGACACTTGATCTTACAAGAGTTGGTTTCGAATTCTTCTCCTCCTGGAGCTGGAAGGTGCCGATCTATGGCTTTACTCACTCAAAGCCGCTCATTTCCCCGAAGTCGTACTTCCGCTCTTGCCCTCGAGGAAGTCATGGAAAAACCTACGCACTCTCTCGCATCGTCTTCCATAGATTCGCTGCCCAAAATCGACAAGAGTGGCAGGTTTTGCAGCCCCAGAGCCGCCCGAGAACTCGCTCTGTATCTCTCTCTCTCTCTCCCTCTCTCTTATTGCCCAGTTTATCCCCATTCCCCGCCCCCCTTTCTAGAAATTCAGGGCATCTCCCATTCTTCACCACATCTTTCCTCAAAATTAAAATTTGATCTCCATTTTCACTCACTTTTTACTCAAATTCGAAGAAAATTTAAAAAGAGCAAGCATTGGAGGGAATCTAATTTCGTAAAAAATGGAGAGGGTTTAGGGATAAGTTGGGAATTTTATGAGGAAAAAAAAAGAAGATAAAGAGTAAGGATTAAAATGCACCCTATCAATTCAAGATTTTCACCAAAATTTTACTCAAATTTCATGAGAGAGAGAGAGAGAGAGAGAGAGAGAGAGGGGATTGTAGATGTCCTAAGACTCCTAACCATGTGGTGAAAGAAGCTTCTGGGGATAAGTATGGAATTTTTAAAAAAACATTTGATGAAATGTCTAAAAGAGTAAGGATAGAATTTGATGAAAAACCATTGGATTGGTTCATACCAAGCTTTTAACCAAATTCTGCTCAAATTTGATGAGACGAAAGAAAGAGTGAGTAGGGATTGGAGATGGTCTTATATGCATACGCATGTGTGTGCAAAGAGGGTCCTATTTTGTGTTAAATTTGGTCGAATTCGATGTCAGGTTAATTACTTATGCGGCTTGTTTAGAGGGTTCTGATCCAGTTCGGCTATTCGAGAAGCGAATGAATGCCCGAAGAGGTCACACAATGCCTATGCTTTTGTCGCAATTTCAATTATTGGTAGCTATATCGAATTAACCTTTTGTTTTACAAAATTGCGTGCGAGTGTATTTGAAGTGCATGGTTATTTGAATGCAGAACCTGGATACAAGTTTGACAAGACATTGTTAACGAAATACAATCACATGACCTTCGGAGGTCCACCTGTTACAGCTGAGACAGTTGAAGAAGCCAATGTGCTCATGTGCATTGATGACAAGGAATCTGCAATTGGTAAATTATCAATACATCCAAATATCCTATACTCGGTATTTTTTGTTAATCATGCCAAGGCTTCTCTTTTACCAATTGAGTATACTTATATTTGGAAATGGTTATGAACTGTAAGTGGAATTGTAAATAATATATTTAGTTCATGTACTTTTACATTTAGAAATCAAGCTATCGAGTTCATACACTTCAAATAACTTCTGTGGATCCCTTTTCATTTAAATATCTCCAGGTCCATCTTATTTCTACCATATGCATTTTAGAAGAAACGATAACGTTATTAAATTTTCTATTTCTCAAGTTTGATGTTTTCTTACAGTTGGTCATGCATTTGTGATGCTCTTGTGAACCTAGGCCACACTGTGGTGGCTATACTTGTCCTTTAATTTTGCTTGATTTGCATATTATACTTCTCAGAATAGTTTCACTATATTCTTAGCATTATTTATTGATATCATGAGATTTTGAAAATTGAATTAGTAGACACCGGCAGAGCGTGATGTACCATTCAGCTGCAAAGTTATGGATTTGCATCACTGACTGAAGCAACTCATTCTACAATGACTCCTGCAACAACACATTTATGCAAAGTATTGTCACCATGACCTTATGCTCCTTTGGTAAATGGTTCCGCCAGAGATGGAGTGTGTTGAAACAACAAATTTATGCGAAGTGTTGGTTTCCTGTTGTTCCTCAGAAGTGTTCCTTTTGTATTAATGGAAAGATGAAAGATCACTGTACTAAGTCAAACTGAATAAATGTTTAAGCGTCAACATAAAACTATGCACAAATTAACTTATTGTTTAATGCTGAGCATTCCTGGGTATTGTAGCTTTACCTGTTGTGAGCTCATGAATTTTGGCATTGATAAGGCATGGGACTTTTAGGTGGTAAGGAAACCTTGTTTTAACCCTGGGATGTGCATAAATAGATTGCTGACTTCAACTCTTAATGAATTTTCTTGGATTCTTATAGTCCTTATAAAGTCCCCTAGAGGACACCCAGCAGCTATGTCTCATTGTCCCCATGAAGAAGCTCAATTTTGAGTCTCCCAAACTACCTATCAACAATTATTTTTTTTGCTATTGTAATAGTACACTTAAAATTTCCTCTGGGTACTGGCATTCATACATGCAATAACTCCTAGCCATGAAGAGTTTCTTGTTTCTTTTCACGTGTTCCTTTCTTATGTTATTTGGCAAACTCTAGAACCACAAATAATTGTGTATTTCACTGTTCTCAGAAGCGGAGGTACTTTCAGCTCCTCCAAAGTTGGTATACAGCAAACTGATTTTGCGGTGAGCCCTTTAAATTGATAATTAAAACAATTTCATTTTGCAGATTCCTTCAGCTGTTGTTGCGTAGGCCTCCATGCACGCGCTCGCGCACACGCATACACAGAGAGAGAGAGAGAGAGAGAGAGAGAGCTAATTTGTTTCTGCTCTTCATCACAGATTCACAAGGAAACTTCTAGTGGCAATTGTAGAAAGGTGGAACAGTCATGTCCTTGTTATTGACAAAGCTTCTCCATCTAATTGGAAGGTGTGCAATTTACTGTATGAGATGGATAATTTGTACTTATAGTTTTTTCTTACTCTGAACTGTAGATATGTTTTGTGAGGTGAATAACATTGAATCATACTTTTTCAGATCTTCAGATTTATATTCTGCATCAATGGTTAGATTGTCATGTTCTCTATTTTTATTTTTGTTTTTGTTTTTTACCTCTGGGTGTGCCCATTGGTTTCATATCTAAACTTCATAGGATCGTCTCCCTTTTGAGAACTAATGCGTTCAACACTTGTTGACTCGACAACTCTATATCTGTTCCATAAACCGAACCAAACCAAACCAAGCTTTTGTCCCAATCAATTGGGGTCAGCTACATGAATCTTTGTACGCCATTGAGCTCTAACAAGAGCCAAATGTTCACTGAGCTTTATAGCTGTTCCATCCCATTTGAAAAAGCATCGAGCTTCTTTATTGTGAAATTTTGCAGAAAAACGACTTAGAGATACTTTCTAAGCAAACCTGAGTTATTATTGGTATTCGGTACTTAATGACCATTTAATTATGTATGATCTACCGGAAAGGATAAGTTAGGTAAAAGTGTCAATTTAACAAATTAACCATCTCTCCACATCTAATTTAGTGGAGTTACTGGATCCAGCATGCCAGGTCCTTGTAAGAACTCAGAAGCCGTGTCTAGCACACATTTGTGGCGATATGACTTTGTAACAGGAAAGGAAGTAAATGGGTCCGTGAAAAAAAAAGGAATTGACTGAACTTGTTTTCAACCTCAGTATTGAGGAATTAACTGCTAGTATCGGACTATGAAAGTTTCTGCTACCTTAACTTACATTTTTTAATGCTTAAAAGTTTCTGTATTCTTCAGAATGAGCCAGCGGGCAGAATCTTGGAGTTCTGTATTCTTCACTTGGCAATGTCTGAAATAATAGTGCTAGGAACAAGACACCCAATAGTCATCAACGAGGTTTTCTTGTCTCACATTTTTGTTTCTTTACTACTGTTATACTGCTGTTTATTCTGTACCATGTACTTTGTTCTCAATTTTAATTTTATTCAACTGTGTGTGTGTATTTTTGAAGGCCGTTGATATTGCAAAACGCTTCTGTGACGGAGCAGCCCCTCGTATAATCAATGGTTGCCTCAGGACATTTGTCACAGATCTTGAAGAAAATGGTACAGCTCAGGGATTAGAAGGTAAGCAAATACTGTTCCATTAATCTTCTGTTTGGCTCCTAGCTGATGTTGGAGAATCTCCAGAAAGAGCTGTTTCTTCTCTGCAATGGTTCAAAAGCATATGAAGAGATGTTTTTTATCGGAACAAGCGAATCTGTTAACAACTATCGGGGTATGAGGTTCCAGTAGATCTTAATTCTTGGAAAAAAGGGGAGAATAGCATGTGGATTCAGGAAACCCAAATGCATTCAGTCTTGTACTCGTATGAAAATATATTTATTGGCATGCTCATTCTTGAGAAATTGTAACTTGTTTTCTAAATATTTAAGATAGTTATATAAATTCGGTGGAACTTCTTCCATTCCTGGAGTGAATTTTGGATGTTATGCATCATGTAAATGCATGCATAGAAAAGCTGACTTGATTTAAATTCTGTGAAACTTGTTCATCTCCTGGATTGAATTTTAGATGTTATACATCACGTAAACTCACGTTTAGAAAACATGAATTGGTTTCTGTCTCTCTCCCTTTGAAGTTTGAGTAGGTCTTTTTTGGGTTTCTATAGATCATAAATTTTAGAAGTTTAACTTATCAAAAAATTAAATAAAAAAAATCAAAAGTTACTGCAATAAATGACTTTTTTTATTTATTATTAATTTAAGGACTTAAACTTCGCATCTTTATTGCAGGAATGCTGTCTTAAGTCAGTGGGGGTTTCCCTTAGGAGAGAATTGCTAAAATAAACGAATAGTTGCTCAACTTGTAGGAAGCGCCATAATGACAAGGGTAAAACCAAATTGACCATTCAAAACAAGTTTACCAAGTTGGATTGTTCAATATACTTTTAAAGTGGAAGCCTTGGGTTCTGCCTTTTCGCTGTCTAGTGTGGGGTAGGGCTCTGAGATTTTTGCCTGTGTGTGACAACTGTTGATGGCTGCTGTGTGTGTGGAGTTGTGGTTGGCCTCTTTGTTGGCCACCGTGGTGTGTGGCGGGGCTTTGTGATAGGTGCTCGGTGTGGATGAGCTTCCCTCCATACCCCCTCGCCGAACACCAATTGGTTTGCAACAAAAATACTTCTAGCTGGTTTCAGACTTTTTGCCTCCATTTTTTTTTTTTTCTTTAATGATTTATGTTTAGAATAAGTTTTTCTTTTCTTCACTGATTTCTTGGGAACCAAAAAATAAAAACTTTGATAAAAAAAATAATAATAATTCACTATAGAATATAGTGAAATAAAACAAAAATTCTACTTAGTTGCAAAGCAAACCGGATCTTGGGCTTTGTTTGAACCCTGGGAAGAAATGGAAAGGAGAGGAAAAGACGAATTTTCCCTCCTCTTGTTCGATTCGTAATGTAGGAAGGAACTAAAAGAACAGTGGAGGGAGTTTAAAGTAGGAAGGAACATCAATCAAGCACTCATTTCAAACTTCAAATTTGAAAAGAATCACCCTAGTATAGAAATTACATACTTTTCCTTTCCTTTCCCTTCCTTTCCTTTCCTTTCCTTGATAAACAATATTTCTCATCTATTCTCTCCATTGGGTTAGTGAACTCCCTCTTTCCCTCTTGATTTAGTTTTTTTATTTTATTTTATTTTTTCAATCAAACAAAAAAGAAGTTATTTTACTTTCCTATTCTTTTCATTTTTCTTTCCACAACCAAACAAGAGAAAATAATAACTTTCCTTACGCAATCGATTCTATAAATGAGCTCAAGCTAAGAGCATCTCCATCAGGCTCTTAAACTCATTCTTGACATGAGGTGTCAAATTGCACAAGTAACTTGGCACAATTTAACTTATTTTTACTTTTTAAAAATTGTACATAAATTACAAAAATAATCATAATAATAAGTGTAGGAGTTGTTTCATTTTTCTCGCCACACATGTTTCACTTGTACTAATCACGAAATTCATTTGCACTGGATTATACAAAAAGTTGCACTATCTGCAAAATCGAGACTGAGTCCGTAAATGCTTGGAGGCATTGGGCCTCCCTCAACGATGAGAGTCATTAGGATTTCGATTAGGTTTTTTACAGGGTGGATGCAACAGATTCTTTAATTCGAAGGAATAAAATGTTAGAAAATGATTTTTTGACAATGTGAACAAAACTAAATTTCATTAAGTTTCATATACTAAATGAGATGAACAATGATTAATTCATGTTCTCCTAAATGAGTAGATAAATTTAGTGTATTCATTTATCCCAAACCAAGTTAATTTGAATAAAAAATTATTTCTTAGAGATAGAAAAGTTTGTCCCATATTAAAAAAATAAAAGAAAATTAGTGAGCACAAAAAAAATTGGGTCATTAGACGTCTCAAGTTTTTAGAGGGAAAGTTATATACAAAGTGAGTTTGATCCATTAGCCTATGATTTTGACCTACGCACAGTAGGCCCGGCACGTTTTGGGCTTGGTTGAATATTAATTTTTGGAGTAAATTTATTTAATTATTTTAATTTTTAATTAGTTAAAAATTACACTTTCCCTCCCAATTTATTTTTCTTTCGAGAACGATCACACCTTTTAGGATTTAAGCAGAAGAAAATTTATAATTTATTTTCAGAATTTTTTCCTTTAATACTCGAACAGTTACGACTTTTTAATTTATGCGAAAATATCCCTATAAGTGTCTGTTTGGCCGAATGAATGTAGTTTTGGGCAAATAAGTGCATTTTTCAATAGGAGTGACCCTCTCAAAAGACATCATCTCTCTTCTAATAGGTGTGAAGATTTTTATAAATTTTCACTACCATTCAATATTTTTCATTCATTCGAAATATATTATAAACTTGCATGAGAAGATTATGCATTTTAGTATTCATTTTAGAGAGAGAAAGAAAATACTTGAAGATTCGCCGTGATATTTTAGTTTGGAGTATTATTATTCGAAAATCAAAACTGTTATATCTTAGGAGTCGTACGTCGCATTTTGTCAATACCAAATGCATGACGTAAACGTCTTAAAAATATTAAATTTAATTTAGGCCTCAGTCCATTCAATTTTTATTTCTACATTACAAATCTTGTAAAATTTATTTTATTATTTAAATTGATTGTTGTTGTTCTTTTTTTTTTCTGTATTTATAAAAAATTTACTATTGTTTTGTTGAAACTTTTTGATTGTTTATGAAGAAAAAACAACACACTTTTTTCAACAGGTGTGTTGGTCTGAAAGAATGCGTATGACAGGTGGCAAATGTATATTGGTCTTTCGTATAATGCAGGAACAAGAACAGTGAGCTAACTTTTAGCTGATAAAGCCATTTTTCCCTTGACTAATATACCTTCCAAGAGAAGTAGACTTCAGGGCATGGAATGAGGTTATTTTGGGAAAGTAACGCGGACACCCCTCGCCTCCTCGATAAGCTGTCTCCAGATCTTTCCTCGCGACTCAAAAACCACAACCCTCTCCTCTCTCTCTCTCAAACGATCCCCTCCTATAAATCTCCTTTGCTATATAAAAGACAATCCTTTTCAAATTCTTACCGCCCTATTTCGATTTTTCTCTCTTATTGCAAAAAATCTCCAAGATCTCTGATTCTGAATCGATTGACCAACAAAGAAACCCTAAGTTTCGATTTCTTACAATAATATTCCGTATCATAAAAGGTCTGATCTCTCTTTCCGACTCTCAATCTTCGCTTGCGTTAGATCCGTTTTCTGGGTTCTTCCTTTTTGCAAATAAGCACTCACTTGGGTTTGTTTTTTTGATTCGAAAACCTAAAGATTCAATTAGCCCCACAAGCTTAGATTTCTCTCAAATCAATTTCCTTTCCTGGTTTCTTTCTTTCTTTCTTTTTTTTCTACTCTTATATTCGAATTATTTTTAGTTTAAAACATGGTATTCTGTGCGTAATTGTACGTGTGTTAATCTACATGTGTATTTATATACAGTAATTTTTTCGTTTAGATTGGAAGATTTGAGTTTTTCTTGGGAGGGGTTAAAAAAATATTAAAGTATTTTCCTTTTCCTAGGAAGTTCTCAAAAATATAGTGGGGAAAAGTGAGAAGTGGTTTCTGGTATGGTGTAGAGTGTTTTCTGATTTCTTGTTACTTGTGTGTTGGAAGACATAGGAGCAGTGTTGGGGGAAGCATGGAGGATCAAATGTTGGAAGGGAGCCAGCCAGTGGATCTTTCCAAGCATCCGTCTGGAATTGTCCCTACTCTCCAGTGAGTCCCTTCCCACCAATCCATTCACCCTATCAGTTTTTCGATTCCATGTTGTACATAGACACCAGATTGTTGTACTATTATTGTAATAAAAGCTATGTACTCCGTATATGTTAGATTTGAAAGTTGCTATAAATTCTGAAAAATTGGCCAATTCTGCTAGTACATGATGCCGACAAGACAGTAGGCTTGCGTAACTTAACTGCGCTTGTGCATTGGCATGGTTGTATCTTGTCACAGAAAAAGAAGGGAAATTTGCCATAATATCTTGAACTCACACAATGTGATTTTACCTATATGATTATCGGTTTGTCATTCACTTGTGGTAATTGAAGAAAACAAAACACTATCTTGTGCGCTGAAATATGTACTGAATAATTCGTTGATGTATTCCTTGACTATTTGTATGAATTTCTCGTATCAAGTGCTATTTGGAATGTGTAAACTAGCTCTCAATCATTTCACAGCCATGACTGTAGTTGCTGTTTGAGCACGCATAATCACAGGAGAATGTGCTTATTGCTGCATAGACATAGATCAATAATTGATAATCTTGTCAGATCCAGTAATATAATTATTAAACCAGGCTTTTCAGTTCAGTTGTCATTTATTAAAAAATGATGATTGATTTAAGTCCACTTGGAAGTCTACATGCAGAGGGAAGGGTGGCCAGACTGCTGTCACCTGTCCTCTCTCAATTTCTTGAAGATATCTATTTTTATAGATTCTTAGTATAATTTTAATTCACAATATGTCATCAGGTCTCCTTTTCTGGAAGGAGAACTCAGTTTGTCACTTAGTGTACTATCAGAACTCAGTTACAGTCCATGTGGCAAGACCACTTGGACCATTATAATAAATCCCGGGAAATGTAGGCCTCTCTCTTCTATTAGACTGACCAAAGCAGTGCACACTACTGCATCATACCAGATTGCGGTGCCTTACTTGGTAGACCCCCATCTTTACCTCCAGTCCACAGGCTCTTAGATCCCGCGGCGGAGACTGAGCGTTGGCTTTCCAAGTTATCCTCTTGGACTTGTCCAGCTTATGCTTGGTCATGAGGTGCCGTGGTGCTCGTGATTGTAAAGCATCGCGGTATCCCCATTGCCCAAGCTAATACCTACAATTCATTAAAAAATTACTGACTCATATTGATCACTTTGTACTTGGTCGAGCGTTTACCTTCTATAATTTGCACTTAGATGCTTGTAGTCACTAAAGAATCATTTAGCAAGCACAGAAGAGCTTGTTGGTGACTTCAACTATTTAATTTCATTAGAAAAGAGAGTCAAATGGATACTTGGTATATTGAGAAATATTCCCGTCTTTGTTTGATTTGGGGTTTTTATGCATATGACAATTGGGGTTGGGGATATCCTCTTCTTATATGCATATCATGTAAAAGTGGTTCCATCTAAATTTCTCCACTTGTGTGTGCTATTGCAATGATGGTGCTGCTTGGTCAGTTTATTTGCTTTTATCAGTTTGATCATCGCACTAACTGCACGCACCTGATACATGTATAAATTTCCATCTAGGGGATTACTACTACCATAAAACGTGCCGAAATTGGCTTGGGAAATGGAAAACCAGTGGCACTACTAATTTATTCTTATTGATGTAGTCATATAGATTATTGTTTGGGCATCGATCCCATCCCCGATTCTTTTCAACCTGCTTAAAATATTCAAATTTGTAGCAACACGTTCTTTCTCCAATTGACAACTGAACAATAAATTGTATGTATGACTAGGAACATAGTGTCAACAGTGAACTTAGACTGCAAGTTGGATCTTAAGGTCATTGCACTTCAAGCTCGAAATGCAGAATACAATCCCAAGGTATGGAGTATGTTTGACTGAGATTTTCTGCTGAGCGTTTGAAAATTTTAAATCTGGAATCCCTTGTTGCACTTTGAGAACTGAAGATTTAAGACATTTATTTAAAATTAATTTTCAAATTTAGTATTTTCTGCTTCCTTTGTCACATCAATCTTTATTTGAATCTTCTGTACTTTTTCTCCTTTTGCAGCGTTTTGCTGCTGTAATTATGAGGATAAGAGAACCAAAAACGACGGCATTAATATTTGCTTCTGGAAAGATGGTGAGTGTCTCCATAGCATGCCTTATGTTCTTTATGGAAAATTATAAAATACCACGCTATTTGCTGCCCATAAAATTTCATAAACAATTGTTGTCTCTTGTATTGAAAAATGTCTCCTCGTTACTCCAGGCATACAAATTAGCTTTCAATATGAAGCTTTTTATTTCTTACTACAACACTTTTCCCGTATCACATCCTCTGCCTTGGTTTAGTGGTTTACTGTGATTTGTTTGGTGGTTTTCTGGTGCACAATGGGCTGGCACGTCTTCATGTCGCTTCTAGAGAGGTTTTGTTGCTTGCTTGATAGTTGCAGATAGAGATGAACTGATTAAATTTTTAAGGCCTATTTGCTAGGATAAATGGAGGTTGAGACTCTTGTACTACTTGAGGGCCAATCTTATGGACGTGTCAACTTTAAAATCCAAGCTAACCTGATAGTCTTTGCATTTGATTTGAAGCTCTCTTAACTAAAATAATCATCATTAAAAATCTTATAGCACATATATTTATTTATGTAGTTATTTTGGGTGTTTCTTGCCATTCTTTTGTAATGTAATTTGTGCATGATTTTGAAGAGTGGAAATATATGCTAGTCTTTATTACAGATTTGCGTAGCCCAAGGAACATCATAGATGCTTGTAGTTGCATACTTGCATTCCTCATGTGCCATATGGTGTATGCCTGTTTTTGAAATATTATCCTCACACCATTGCGTCATATCCTGACTAAACAAAGGATGACTCTTTTTCATTAGCCCTAATGCTAGCTGGTAACCATAATGTAAGAAATGCGTATTGTGAAAAAACTACAGGATAAACCAGTAACTTGAATAACTATGTAGTCGGAAAGAAACATCATATATCCTATATCCCTCGTTGAACCCAACCTATGAACGGACGTTTCATGGAAAAACCTTCATCTCATATGATCTACCAGTAGCAATCCTTGGAGGAATAGATTACCCAGACTTTTGTTTTTTGTTTCTATTCCCTAAGCTTCTGAGGTATGTTAATGCATTTACATACAGAGTCACTTGTGACTTGGGAGGAGCCATACATAAGGAGCAATTAAACAACTAATATAAACTACCGTATTCTTTAATAGTTTAAGCTTATGGAGTTACAGGTAACACCTGTAATTAGCACAATCTACATTTTTGGTTCTTGGAATAGGATTGCATGACTTGTTTACAGGAAAAGCTTTCTCATATGTCTGTTCAAGATTCACAGGCTCTCTTTATTTCTATTTGAGAGTTCGATATTACTAAAATATGATGTCGACATCAAGTGCTAATGGTCAATGGGAAAAAAGAAATGCTGACAGCTAATGCCCCTCATAATATGTTAATGCAATTCGAATGTTGTTTTGTGGATTAAAATTTATTGGTTGGCGATCCTTTCTATTGCTTAAGTACTTCTCACGTGGCTTCAGGTTTGTACTGGAGCAAAGAGTGAACAACATTCAAAATTGGCAGCACGCAAGGTAGAAGGAATGATATTTTTATCAATAAGCATTGAACTTTTCAACTTTTTACTGTAGAAGGAATGTCATGATGAACTTTTTGTCGTGTCATCTTTATTGTGATAATTGTAACCTGGTATTTGAATAGATTCTAGGTGTGTGGCATTGATGTTTTATTTTTATTTCTTAAAAATATTTTCCCATCCTTACGTGTTATGTTTGCTTTTTTCCAGTATGCTCGAATCATACAAAAGCTTGGTTTTCCGGCTAAATTCAAGGTATGTACTCATAAAAGTGTGCACATACAGATACAACACACGCATCAGTCACCCTATGGCAGTCTCTTTCTTGGATTTGATTGTTGTTATACTCAATTCTTTTTTTCCCCACAGGATTTCAAGATTCAGAACATAGTTGGCTCATGTGATGTTAAATTTCCAATTAGACTTGAAGGCCTTGCATACTCCCATGGTGCTTTTTCAAGTGTAAGTGATAGCGAGTTTCGATACGTATATTTTTTGGTCTTCATATACAAGGAATCCTTGTCAAACTATTAGTTTTTGCATTGCATCGACAGTGACAGGATAAAGTTTTACAGTTAAGGTTGTGTTCTGCAATCCTTGGTTTAAATTTGGTCTAGAATGTTAGTTAATAATCCAGGAGAAGGTCCAAGTAGATTATTGTTGCAACTCTTTTGGGCGTTGTTCAATGTATCTTATGTACTTCCTCAACTGACTGCCAAAGTTGCTGACAGTGTTACTGGTCATGTCATGTTTAGACGGTTTTTTAAATTATGGCAAATCATCACAATCTTTCCGTTCACAATACTAATGACAGCTCAGGTTTGTGATACAGTATGAACCAGAACTGTTCCCTGGATTGATATATCGGATGAAACAACCAAAAATTGTGCTGCTTATATTTGTTTCTGGGAAAATTGTTCTCACAGGCGCGAAGGTGATGAATAAGATCTGGAAGTTGCTTCATTGATTTGTTCCTGTAGTTTTTCAGGTTTTATACGGTAGTCTGTAATCTGCACTATTGTGTTTCTTCAAATTCTTCAGGTGAGAGATGAGACTTATACTGCCTTTGAGAATATATACCCAGTTCTTACCGAGTTCAGGAAAATTCAGCAATGGTATGACTCCTAATTGCATTTATTTATGTTCCAGTATTGATCAGGCCTAGCTTGAATCTTTTGATTAGGGGCGCTAACTTTTACTTGGCTTGTTTACCTTGCACTTCATATACTCTGTTCTAATTATACATTTTTTTGATTAGTGCCTCCACCTAGTTCCCTTGATTTAGCAAACATTACTACAGAATATTCCAAAAAGATGGCTTGTGTAGGTTGGTGGAAAAGTAGTCTTTTTGCATTATGGTATAACCACCAACAATGTTCAAGACCCATTGCTTTCTTTTCTTTTTCTTTTTTAATTGCTGGAAACCCGCAAGGAATACTTGGAACCGGAGTTGAAATGCGTGCTGTTTCATCTTAATATTGAATCCATGAAAATATTTGACTTGATTACATCTTCAGCTTTGTGGCTTGTTGCATGTGTGGAGCAGTGGATTAAGAGACCTTATATTTGGCGTCCTATGTCTCTACTAGTCCATTAAAGACACGCGATTACACCAATGCAATGTAGTAGTTTTAGTTGCTGAAAGGTTGACTAATCTAATTTGTTGCAGATTTTTTTGGCGATGAGCAACTGACCAATATCTGCAAGTACGAGTTTTAGAAAATGAGGAGCAAGGAAATCTGCTATTGGATATTATGAAACTGGTTTTACTGTAAATAGATGCGAGGAAACCTGCTATTGGCTTTGTGGGTTTTTTTAAAGATAAATTTACTTGATTGAAATCAGGACCATGAGTTTTGTTTTGTGTTGTATTACATGTAGCATCAATTCCATAGCATTTTCAATGTCTTCAGGCTAATAAAAACTTGAACGAACTTGCACTTCGGTGTTTGATTTCAACTTGTGTGTGTATGAGTTTTCTTGGTTGGATATGAAATATAAAATGACAAGTTTTAATTGTATTCTTTTATGTACTTGGACTTAAAAAATAGATTTGGCAAATTCCTGGTAAGATTAAAATTTACAATGCGTTGCATATTATGAGAGAGAGAGAGAGAGAGAGAGAGAGAGTTGGGTGCTGGACATTGATAGCGTAAAAAAGTCTCTTACAAAAGTTGTAATTTCCCAACCGAGAAGACAATTCTAATTGTAAGATAACAGAAAATTGTACGCACCAAATTCATCATCACATTCAGACCTCTTCCAAGGGCCGAAAAACAAAGACGATCACGCCCGGTGACAATATTTAATATGCCACCGATTTGCATTTGTCAACAGTATGCTGCATTAGATCATCAACATTTTAAGCGAATGGTAAGAAACACTCTTATTACAGTATCTTCATTCAATGTGGAACAGGTTGAAGAGAAACACAGCCAGGAAAGTGTTCATCCCCAGCGTTTCTCTCTTTTGTTTTGTTCCACTTTATGCCTTTAAGCAAGCATGAATTTCTGTGATGCTGATGACATAGTGACCTCTATCTAATGAGCTTACCAAAACCAAAACTTTTGTACTAGTAATTCACTGTTGATTTGATTGCATCTAATATCTGCATTCAAAAATAGAGCAGCAGCAGCAGCCATTGTAAGTAACAATAGCATTAATATCTTTTCAACAAAGACCGGTACAGAATGTTTGGAAACAGATTTAACCTTGTTCTTGGTGGGCATGTAGAAGGGTTCAAAAACAAGAGGAAAAGGAGTGTCCAGACCGCAGATTCTAGCCACAGGAGCTTCTAACTGCAAAAGCTGATCCTAATTAAAGTCTTGAAGACTGGAAAAGCGACTAAAAATCAGCCCCCTTAAGCACAATCCATTTCTCTTAGTGACAATTAGATCAGCCCACATCGTGTGCCCGTTAAAATATGCACCAAATGATAGTTTCAGGTCATTCTAACGTAGCATTAGGTGGAAGTTCTAGCAGCTGGCAGTCATAAAAATCTGATGCATAGTCTTCAAGAATCAAATTAATCCACAATTAAAAGCTATGCACAGTCTTCATCGTGTCAATTTTTCTCACCAATGTACACAATCAAAACAAAGATTGCCAACATAAATAGTAGCTGCTTTCTTGGGTTAATGATGTCGAGTTTTTAAAGAGGACTTGTAGAACATTCCTAGTTGTCAACATTAAAGAGAGATTTACTAAATGACTGTGAGTCCATAATTCATCACATGAAAACTGATAAACTTAACCAAAGATGCTGCATTCTCTGATCAATAACTAGGTCCACCACAAATGGTGGCAAAAGTAAAGTACTTTCCCACTTGAGTGCAACTCTTAGAAGAACTAGGTCCAGAAAAATCTACCAAACCGGTAAATAGGTAGACAAAATCTTTATATGCATATATGTATGACTTAGAGACATGCAGCAAGTTCCTACAGAAACAGAGGCGTCCCCTTATGTGCGTCTTAATGAAGTAAACAAATTATTATGACAGATTTTCTAGCTAATTGAACTTATTTTTTTCTTTTTATTTAATATGCATTATATATTACAAGTACTATTTTATTCCGTTGATTTAAGCATGCATATTAGTACTATCATTCTTCTTCTTTCCATTCAGTTTCTTATTTTTCTTCCGGCCCATTTGAACGAGTGGACGGACCGGACATGACACATATATGTCAAGAAGTAAGAACAGATCTAATGCTTCATATGCAAAATGCTTTTTTGACCATCAGTAGTGGTAAGCTTCTAAAGCACAATAATGAAGACATACAACCGTGGCATTTTTACTGAGAAGCTACCAATCAACCAATAACACTGAATGGAAATAAGGGATGAGAATGTTGCAAGATTACCCTCAAGAAGCAACGTTCGACAATAGAAGCAGAAATTTCAGCACCAAATCCACCAGTGACTGGAGCTTCATGACTAATCTACAAATAAGAAATCAGGCTGATTCCCAAGAGTCGCAACTACATCTTTCAGCAAGGTCATTATGCAATGGTTTTAACTTTTAATACTTACAAGAAGCCTTCCAGTCTTACTAACAGAGGCCTCCACTGTTTCCTTGTCCCAAGGTATTAGAGTGCTTAGATCTATCAGCTCACAAGAAATTCCTTCCTGCAAACTCTCGCATGGCGAATAACTATTCATGTAACTCAAAACAAACGCACAAGCATACATTTGTTGCATAAAATAGACAAACAAGTAGTTCATAATGAAACAAAGTTAACACCACCTGCTGACATATTTGTGATTCTTTGATGTGAATAACACTTTGGAAGTTAATCAGAAACATATTGTGTATCATTTACCTTCTCAGCCTCAACACAGGCCTCTTCCATGACAGATAGCTGAGCACCCCAACCAACTAGTGTTATATCACTACCTTCTCGAATCACCTGAATTTGATGCATGCAATTTCTTCAGATTTAGTGTACTCCATCAATTACAGAACTAACACTAACGTACCTCTGCCTCTGATAGAGGCAACATATAGTCATGCTCGGGCACCTCTTCGACGGCCAAACGGTAAAGCCACTTAAAATCCAAGATATTTAGATTAGTAACAATGTTTCAAAAAAACATTTGATAAGGTTTCGGATCCAATGACTCGAGAAAAATCAATGGAGAATAATGCAATACCTTTGGTTCAAAGAATACAACAGGGTTTGGGTCACGTATGGATGACAATAACAACCCTTTCGCTTGCCTGGGGCTTCGAGGAATTACAACCTACAAACAAACTACTCTTGAGAAAATTGGAAACTGTCTGTATTTTCTACTTGTACAAATGCAAGAACAGTTTTCTTAATCATCTTTGGAAAATAGAGAAAACATATAAGTTCCTCCAAGTAAGCACTAAAAGCCATGTTAAGTGTGTCATATGGCATAACCCTATGAATCTGGTTAAAACTGATGGAAGTGCACTAATTCCAATGTGCATTAGTCAAATTTCTGTTATAGAAAGCAATGTCCTTGAAAAAAAAATCAAATGCTCATAATCTAACATGTCAGCACTTTCGTACTTTATGAGGTGTGTCCCAGTTGAAGGAAAGTAGTTCTTCGATCTACATAAACGCCTGTAGTTAACATCGCATGTCCTTACAACTACTCTTACCATGCCTTTTTCTTCAAATGTAATGCAATACATTTTTATTCATTCTCGAGAGAAATGGATGTCAACACTCTAGTTCTTAAAATAATCAACCGGGATGTCAAGCATCTTTTTTTCCAATGGAAGCTGCCCAAAATCTTGCACGAACTAGATGATGTTGTGGGGTTATTGCTCATTGAGAGAAGAATGAAATGAAAGAGCATACAACAGCAAATTATATACCTTGATTCCAGGAACATGGCAGAAAAAAGCTTCAGGGGATTGTGAGTGATAATGCCCTCCATGACCCACAGCTCCATAAGGTGCTCTTATTGTCAAACCTGGTAAATCATAAAGAATCCTCAGGATGGAATGGAAACATGAACAATTTTAATTGATACTACTAATTCCAAGTAAAATTACCTCCGCAATTAAATTGATTGCCACTCCGATATCTGAATTTAGCTGCTTCATTGACAATCTATGAAGTAGAAATTCAGTTAGCCAAATTTCAACAGTGAGGATGCACTACAACTTGGTACCAGGGATGATGCATGCCTGATCAAATGCCGGATAGATATAATCTGCAAATTGAATTTCTGCTATAGCTCGATTTCCCTACCATGTGAATTGACACAAGTTGCAGCTATCAGACAAAAATATTAAGACGAGGAAAGCAATAAGCAGGCTCAATGGAGGGTTTTGACATGGAATCCTATACGATAATCTACTAAAGTTTTGAGCTTACCATTGCAGCCAGACCAATCCCAAATCCTACGATGCCCTGTGTATGTTAACATTCATCAAAAAAATTAATAATAATTTCAAGAGAAAAAGAAAAATCGGAATTTTGATAAAAAAAAATGGAGAACAAGATCAATATGATCAAAGTATTGAATACACAGTGAGATTTATCTTTGAGTTTGATGTTAAAGTGAATCAGCTTCCAACATAGAAATTCTTACTTACTTTTCTTATATTTAGAAATACTTGAAAATGTATCAGAAAATTATAAAAGGCAGAATCTAAGATAGGATTACCTGTTCACAAAGAGGGGTATTGAAAACTCTCTGTTTACCAAATCGATCAGCCAATCCTGTTGTGCATCGAAATACTCCGCCAAAGCCCACATCTTCTCCAAATACATAGGCACTAAGAAGAACAGGTATTGAAAAACAAGTTCTTAGCAGATGACAATGTATGGGTTCACATGGTAAAATATGCACCCTTGCAATTGTTGGGTTTCAGTATTAGAAAAACAGCCGTTTGGCTGATGTTTTTCAGCATCTAGTAAACTATGTAAAAAACTGCTTATTTTTCTTAATGTTGAATTATCTAATGGCATTTTTTTAAATTTGTTTAGTTGCTTAATTGTTGGTCATTTTTTAAGAAAATCGAAAAGTTGACATTTTTGGGCTTCAAAATTTTAGCTTTTTGGCCCAAAAAAGAAATATTTAAAAGCTGAAAATCACGTTGCGAAATAGTATTCTTCTTTTCCTAAACGCAGCCAAAAATTGGGATTAAAAATTGAGCCAAATGGCTTTGCATATCTTTGCCACATAAAACCATCATAACCAATCTCCACTTTACCTTCCACCCATCACCCAACCCCCATCAACATAATGATGTTTAGACAAGCATACTTGATTCATTGATGCAGGTATAACCCTAATCCGATACATAAAACAATGTCACAGAGGTGGCAAGCAAGCAGATTGAACACAAAGAAAAGAAGTCAATACTGCCTAAGAAAAAGCATCCCATGACTACATGTAATAAAGGCATCATGGTTAGCATGCAGGTAGAAGAACTAATGCATGGTAGTTATAATTGTAAAGCTGTTCAAACATCGGTAAGAAAACAAGTCGCTAATCATAATTGAATGTGCACTGATGAGGCAGGGTTGAGGGAAGATGCAGAAGTTCAAAAAAAGGAGGGGATAAGTCAGCAAGGCAGTCCTAAAGGTTCAATCAAAAAGATCTACAGGACAACGGAAAGCAACTACCAAGTACAGGCATGATATAAGCACCAACAACAGGACACAATTTTTTTAAAAAAATAAGGATACAGACACGGTAGGATAAGGCAGAAAGTATATACTCCCTCCCTTCCACAATCTCAGTCCCTTTTAGGACGTTCAAATTTTTAAGGGGACATGCATTCAACACACCTAAAACTAGAGAACTCAAAGCATGGTAATACAAAAAAAAGAAGAGCAAATAACAAACTCACTGATCTCATCAACAAACTAATGCAGTTTGGTTTAGAACTCAACTATGATGTATGAGCACGCAATATACAACAAGTATTGTCCTCAGCATCCTGAGATATGTACGTCATGCCCAGTACAAGGTAATAAAGATTCACCACGATGCGTGTCTGACATGCATTCTGGCATATCCGACACATACCAAACACTGCAACGACAGCTAAAATGAAGTATTTGTGCTTCATGGTCATTCTCCTTTGAAAAAATGAAAGTAGAGAAAAGTACACAAGTTTCACAAGTATTGCAAGGCAGAGCTAATTAATTATGCATTGTATGTTTTAAGTCGGTTCCTAAATATTTCCTATATGTAAATCCCTTTGCAGTGGGAAAGGCACTGCAGCTATAAGAGTTGAGAACCAATCAACCGTGCAAAGCTAAACGGGATCTTTTAAGAATCTTTTACTTATTATAGGCACCTCAAATTCATAAACTAGAAAATAAAAAATAAGCAATTGGGTCAAATGAAAAAGCAGTGACCTTCACCTAGAGAAACATAGATTAACTTGCACACCAATGGATCACAGATGATATCAATTCACTTTTCTTTTTTCCTAACAATTATTGAAAACAGATCTAACCGTGTCATAAGAATTCAGCTAGACAGTTAAAGCGCAACAATCCCAAGTAAAACCTGCTATAATCAAGTCCTGAAATTGTTGGAGCCAAGCGCAAATTACACAGTACATAGTAGAAATAAATATACACATCTGTAGAGATTATAGTCTAATGGGGATACTGATTATAGGCATCTCAAAAACATAGGAAACTGAGTCCAATAAAAAACGGGGACCTTCTTCACCAATACAAAAATAAATTAATTTGGCACCCATGGATCACAGATATGATATCAATTCATTCTTCTTTTGTCCTCCATGATTCTTGAAATCAGTTCTAAATATATCATAAGAAGTCATCTAGCCAGTTTCAGAGCAATCATCGCAACTAAAATATACAACATGTCTAAACCCAGGGCAAATTATACAGTCGATAGCTGAAATAAACACATATACATGCAAAACCCAGCCATATATATAAAAATACAGAATTGAATTAAAGAGCAAGAGCAAAAGAAAAAAGAAAAAGTAGTCGTAAATGGGTAATTGAACAAAATGTATGTATATACCGAGGATCAGAATCCAAGGCTATGTGAAGGGCTTGGTTAATTGCAGAGAAGAGGTTGATGGGTTTTCCCTCGCTCGTTGAGAAATCCCTCTTCCCATTTCTAGAAAGCAAACTCAACCCAGAAAATCTCCTCAAAATTCTGGCCATTTTCAATTCAACAGATTTTTTAAAGATAGAGAGGAGTTGTGAAGACTGGAGATAGAACAAAACTCCTGCATAAAGGGAAACAGAGAGATCCGTGGGTAGGTAAATCTCTTTAATACTCCGTTGTTATAAAAATATTACATACTTAAATTTTTAAATAAAATAGATTTAAAATGAATATTAGAATTTTATGCTATATAAATCCTACATTTACCACTTTAGATTGAAACTCGTGTTCATCCTGAATTGGGCAAACTGCACTTTGCCTTCTCAAAGTATTGAGTAATTCTTATTTTATTTTTTAATTAATAATTATTTTTACTTTGCACCCTCAACCTCAACTATATAAACCGTTGTAATCAACTCTAACATCCAATGTACATCTACAAAGTGGGCAGGAATTTTCACGCTATATGTTGACCCGACCCGGATCCAGGGACAACTCATGTTAATGTCATAAAAAATATTCAAATTCGATATTTTTTGTCTCACAATCAACGAAGAGAGGGGAGAAAACAGGATTTACAGATCGAATAAGGTAGAAAACAAATCAAAATTAGATATTTTCTATGCCGTTAATATGGTTTGCCCCTGGATCCGGGTAGGGTCAACACGTGGCGGTCTATCTGAAATTTTTTATCCATTTTGTAAACGGGTGTTGGATATCGGAGTTGATTGCAACGTTTTATATAGTTAAGGGTGTAAAGTGAAAAAACTATTAGTTATGGGGAAAAATGAGAATAAATCAATACTTTGAGGGGCAAATTGCAATTTACTCTCCTTAAATTATCACCAAATTGTACATTTAACTACAAATTTACAACATTAATGACGTACCTAATCCACATTGTCTCATCCAATTACGGGATACACAATTTTAATGTTAGTAAAACTAATGTACATATAAAACGCGAAATTTAATACTAATTTCAATATTGAAAATGTGATGAACCTTTCTAATTTGAAAATATTAATAGGTAATACCACTATATAGTTGATTTTTTAGAAATTTTAGAGCCACTCCTCTTATATTCATCTCTTGTGACAATCAATAATAATAATAATAATAATAATAATTATTATTATTATTATTATTATTATTTTGAGTATGATTGCACGTGACTCAATCGTGCACATCTTCACTTTGTCAATGGCTCGTGCCCGTCGTGTTCCTGAGTCGTGTTTAATCTATCTAACCAAACTAAAAGATGAAAGCACCCACCATCAATTACAAGAAATAATTCCCAATCTATATTAGCAGTATGACTTTCATGTCCAATTACAAGCAGATGGTGTAACACACAGCCCAATAGAGGTGTATTATTTATTTATTTTCCTATGCCAAAAAACTCTACATGTAATTGAAAAAAATAATTATTCATTCATTATCTTTATCGCTTCCATACCTAACTTCTCTCCATACGTAACTCGCCCCTTTACCCTTTTTTTTAATTATTATTCTTCGTACACAACTCCTAATTCAAACACAGCCTTGACACGTCTGTGAATTACTTGAATGAATATCCCCAGACAATCCAATAAGAGGGAAGCGCGATTGCTTGCAAAATCACATTGGGTCATCACGAATGAATACCTTTATTACCTTGTACATAAGACAGTACAGTATTTTAACCAAGAAATTGCTTGGGTATCGGCAGGCGCTTCTACATTCAACCATAAATTATTATTATTACTATTATTATTATTATTATTGTTATTATCATCATCATCGTCATTGTCAGAAAAAGCTTCTTCATCTCAGCTTTATATTGCAATACTTTTCCCAACTTGCTTCTTCTAGCTCTATAAAATTACAAAAGGCAAAAAGGCTCCTTCGCAACAACTAGACACTCACTAGACCTAGATTTACAAGATGGGACTTGATAAAAAGGACATACTATTCCCACACAAAAAAAAAATTGAGTAAAATGATACAAAGAAAAAGATATTAAACCAACAAAGGAAAATGAGAACGAAAAAGAACCTAAAACCCAACCCCCCTAGGATACCCAAGCGATACCTGTCAGAAACTAACACGTACAAAAGTCCCTGATCCATCATGAGAAGAAATGGGGCTCCACACTTCCATCATTCTACGCACTAGAGCCCGCCTCAGCCACTTTCCATGCCTCTTCATTTTGTTAAATCCAGAAGGCAGCAAGGCAGCTCACACGGTGGCCCAACCGAAGAATTAGCCAGCTTTTACCACTGTATATCATTATAAACCAGCAAGACGTATCCTCACGGATGAGCCTGTAAAACATCATAGGCCACCTCTGTGCACGACAAAGCTAGCAACCATTTGCAGCAATCATATTCTCAGACAATGCAGCCAATTCAGCACCTGTCAAAGTGTCTCCACATTTTGCAACTTCTACGTTTTCTGAAAGACTAACATCCCCAACAGTCAGAACGGTAGGGTTAGACTCCTTGAACAAATCAGAGGCAACATCGGATGTACATTCCCCATTTGCACCTTCTTTGTTCTTCTCATCGATTGGCTTCCCTTCCCACACCTGTAATGACTATTCATTATGACCAAAGTAAACAGATCAGCTTAGGTTGTCATACCAATCTCTCTTACAAAAAATTAAAAGAGTTCAAATTGAATTTTTCAGTAACATAACATGGGAAAAAGCAAACTGACACTTAAAAATATATTGCTGGGCATCTCACAACAAACAAATTATACTGAAATGTGGTACTATTTCATATAGACACGCAATAATATAAGTCTTGCCTGCTTCTGGAACTGCTGTTGCTTGGCCTTCTTCTCTTGAATTGTATTCTGGCGACCCTCGTAAAAATCAAAATCATCCACGATGCATGTCCTGCTAGAATGATCCTTAAATATTTTGAGCATCTGAAGCCCCTGCTCCAATTTGACCTACACATACCGTATAGAACTTGGGATTAATAAAAGAAATAACATAACAAACAAATAAAAAAGAGCCACCAGAAAAAACACATACCTCTTGAGTATCCCTACTGTTCGTGACTGGTTTGTTCTCATTATTCTCCAGAGTAATGTGCTTCAACAGACTATTGGGCACATCCTTTGCAATGTGCCACTTGACAGGGAAGCAACCACTCCATTTGTCTTGTTGCCAGTACTCAAAATTCCTGTGGAAATCAACAGGCCCTACCATCTCTGCAATACCGACAAATTGTCCACTCGTATTGACCTACTCACAACAGTTCAAGATTAGTTGCTAAACCAAGCAAAGTCAAGAAAGAAAAAAATCCTGATAAAGCAATCAATGTAACTGCTTACTGAGAACAAGAGAAAAACAGGGCAGCCACTAGACTTCTGCTGAGCCTCCTGGTATGCTGCATCAAGCTTTTTATTGCCATTTGGAGTGCTAGCCCACACGTTATACTTGATGCTCTTGTGGACATCATCCTCGCTATATGACTTAATGATGAAGAATTTTGCATCTGTATAACTTTCAGGGAAATCTGCTTTGTTGTATTGTTCTCGATCTGGAATCATGCTTGCCTTGTCCTTCTCATCAATATTTGTTGCATTTAATGGGATGTTCTGCCCTTTCACTGCCACGAGAACAGGAGTAACCCCCTTTTGGTTCTTACTGCTCTTTGCTCTTGGTCCCCTGTTTAGCTCATTCAAACCATCCACATGCTCATTGTCGTAACCAAAGAAACCATTGTTTCGCCCCCTGGGTTTGTACTTGCTATCAACACTCAACCACCCATGTCCATTTGTTTGTGAATCATAACCATTAGAACCAAATGGAAAACCAGAGCTGATGGTGCTCCCATACTGGCCATACAATTTGTTTGGGTACATCCCACTCACATGTCCATTACCTGTGTTCAAGCCAGACATTGGTCTCGGTTGGTGCAAACCCTGCAAATACGATGAGAAGTTTCCTATCAGACAAATTTTACACATAATATCCATCTAGAAAACATGGATCATAAAATAATTTCAAAGCCAAGTTTCAGAATATCCAACTGAAAAACATTATAGAACATCACAATAAATAAAACTCAGTTTCCCGAATCAGGTAAAAGCCACATTAAAGTTGAATCTGCCATTATTTACTCCCAAAATGATTACATCCTTTTCTACATGCAAAACCAGTATATATTTCACAGCACTAGCTGTCTGCATCAAATGCAAAACAACAGGCTTACATAAAATAAGATAACATACCACGAGATGAGAATGAGGACGATAATTATGACTCTTTGATGAAGGTGTGTTGTTTGCAATCGATATTGATGAAACCATTGATGTAGTATTCACAGGGGCATCTAACCAAGGCATGGGAGACCTTAAACCATCAAAGCTAAATCTTGGATCTTGAAATCCAGATGCAGGAAGTGCCCCCGACAGACCACCCCTTCCATAAGAACCATTTGAGTTAAATGATGAATTCTGATACATTTGTTTTTTGGGTGCTCCCTTTCCGCCCCCACTGTTGGCAATGCCATTTGAGTTTCCATTAGCAGCTCCCAAGGATGAAGGTGATTGGTCAACAGCTATAGACGTGGAAATCTCGCCTTTAGGAGTAACAACTGAAGTAGGGTTGTAAGGCGCACTAGTTGGAGTCAGGGATTGGAAATATGGAGTTGGATACTGGTAACTCTGAGCCCCATATAGATGCCCATCATGTCCCATTGTTGGAACAGGGGAGGCAGCTGGTGAATAAGGGCTATAGGGTGCATACCCATAACCATGGTGATACATAATCGACCCATTGTCCCCATAGACTCCCTGCCAAAGTGTAACAAACAACGTTAGATCACAAATTACCATGAATAATGACCCTGAATCCAATCACGACAACCTAATTATGCAATTGTAAAGCTAACTAATACATGCTTTTAATCACATTTCATAACTCCACACCACTCCACAAGTCTTTGTCCCAATTGACTGGGCTACATCGCTTTATTTCTTCCAGTTGATTCTATTTGAAGTCAATATATTATTCAGTTTAATCATGTCGTTTTCATTTACCTCCTTCCAGGTGGATCAAGCATTTGTTGGAGGAGCGTTATTTCAGCATAGACCAAAATTCCAATGATAATAACAGCAAAAGCAGAAGTGAACAAACCAAAGTACACTTACATGAGGCATTTCAACTCCCTCCGGATTTAAATATCTTGAGTAGTCATCCCAATCATTAGCAGTATCATAACCTGGAAAAAAGAAATATTCAATAAAGTCATTAACAAACCTTGCTTACCCTTTTTATAGTCCGCAACAGAACTTGTGGAGGGGCTCAAAGAAAACAACTTACTTCCATAATAATATGGATAACTGTTGGGGAAATAGTACATGGATGGATCCATGAAATCCTGTAGTAACGGCGTCATCGAACGTTCATATGACTGGATCTGAGCATTTGTAGCATCACCTGATTCAGCAGAAGGCTGTGCAGAAAATAATGATAACTTTATGTCAATCATCCTTCAACACCAGTTTCTTCCTAAGATAGGCTGAAAACCAAAAAGAACAGGAGAAGAGCTGCAAATCACCTTCTTTGTAGGCTCAGGAATTTCTAGGGTCTTGGCTTGAGAATCCAATGATAATTTTTGCAGCAGATCTGTAGCTTCTAAGGGAATAACAGTGAAGGAAAACCACAATTTTCAGATAGCAAAACATAGAAATAACAGAACACAACAAACTTTCCCTCAATCCATGTCCAAAACTAAACTTAACAGTCTTACTTGTATATTACTTATATATAAGAGCAGAAGAAACCAAACACAAGCTAAATTTGTACTCCATAATGATTTTGGTTCTCTCCAGTCCGCGTATGGACTGCAAGAGTCCAGTACAGAGCATAAAATTGTAATACATCGACACTTTACACAAATCAAAGGCTCAGATTCGTCAAACACTTTCAAAATCAAAATAGGATCCTAGCAAAAAAAGGGGTCAATGAGTAGATAAAATTTAGACCTTAGATTTACAACAAAAAAAGGTGCCTATATCGAGACTGGAGAGTCCAGTCCCCACCTGATTGGAAATAAGCCAACTTTATTAGAAATCTCTGAATCCAGATCTTGGAGCAAATTTACAATAACCAATCGCCCATTTCAGCTAAAAAAACAAACAAAAAATAATCTTTTTTTTTCTCAATAGATAATCTTTTCAAAAAGCTCTACTCAGTAAGAGTAACAATCATAAGCAATATCAGATTAGTAAAATCATAAGCAAACCAGATACACCAACATAAACAAAAAAAGCAGCAGCAAAACCAATCCATGTAAATAACAACTCCTTCAACTTCTCAAATCGCAAGAATTTCACACATCTCATGTCCAATCACCTATACACTCAAACAAAAATTCCAAAAAGATATCCAATATTCAAATCCAGACTCTAGAGTCTGGACAGCAAGGAAGATACACAACTCCTAGATCCATATTACTGTCCATCAAAAACATCGTGAAAACAAACACAGCCAAATCGTCTATACAAAAAGCCTGTTGGCTCTAGAAAAAGCGGATCCGCTAAGAATTCGAAAGAAAAAGGCAAAAGTCAAGTTGTACCGTTATGGTTAGAGTTGGTAAGGATACGATCTGAGGGAGGAGCAACAGTGGCCATGAGCGGATCTCGAAGGGATATGGATCTAAAACCCTAAATCTGATTGGGGTTTTGAGGGGCGGGGGGGAGAGAGAGAGAGGACAACGGCGGAAGTATCAGCCGCCAAGCGAGGGAAGACTTTGGGTTGAGAGAGAGAGAGGAGAGAGAGAGGGAGAGGAGGGTTTTGATCCATCCAAAATTGGTGACTCAGCTCGACTGTTAAGCTTGCTAAAAAAAAACAAATTAAGATTTTTTGATTTTTTTTTTTTTGACTGTTTTGATTTTATTTTAGTTAAAAATAAATAAATAAATAAATAAAAATTTTAAAATTTTCTAATTTTTTACTTATAAATTTAAAAAAAAAAACTAGTATCTCAAAATAGCACCCCGGTTTCACACAACCACGTGCCCCTCTATTCTCTGTAATTACTTTTTGACCCCAATCGACTACCCCTGTATGTGATCTAATTTCGTCATTGTTTGATTGCTATTGGCTGCACGATGTGCCACGAAGGCGAGAGGACCCCACGACGACTTCTGACCCTTTGATCTGAGACACCATTTGTCTGTGAGATCATATTCGTACGCATTGGGTGACTTTTGTTTATAGCTGTAACCCTTCCTTCGTGGCTTAAGGCCACCCCCTCCTAGAAATAAATTGGAAGCCCTTATCCTCAAAGGCCGTGTTTGATAACCGGGGTGGGTGGGGGGATTGGGATTAGTAGTCTGTGAGACCACTAATTCCGTGTTTGGTTTGGCCATATGTGGCCGAACTATTAATCCGACCGGACTAACAATACCACCAAATGGTGGTATTGTTAATACCACGGGGACATGGTATTAATAATACCCCCTACTTCGTGGGCTCAAATTGATAAAATTATCCTTGATATTTGTATATTTGTATAATTAAAAGGTAAGTATGAAATTTCATGAAAAAAATTCATAAATTTTGGGACACTATTAACCATATTATCCTTGATATTTACTAATCCCACTGTCTAATTCCGTGCAAATCAAACACCCCGATCGGATAATTGCCCTCATTACTAATCGCTACTCATTACCAATCTCAATCCTAATCCCACCTCATTATTAATCCACCCAATCCTATCACACTTAAAGAGGGGCCAAAAGGTCAAGATTTGATGTTTTATTGGGCTTGGGCCTCCGTATGTATCCCTTGCCTAGGGCTCCATCATTTCTTTTTTTCTTTTTCTTTTTTTGGTGCTGATGACATACCCAAAATAACAAAACAAACCCCATCCAAAGAAGTCATGATACTGATTAGGACTCTAAAAATATTTAATCTACTCGCCAACTTGATCGACCCAAACCGAATCGATCTGAACCCGACCAAACTCGTTCACTCTACGGCTGAATAACGGGTAGATTTCAACTAACCCGACTACATTCAGTTCGAGTGTCAAGCCATTCAATCGCTCAATCTGACCGCCTATCCCGATAAAATATTACACTAAAATCCACAATTTTCACCCAACTTGACTCACAACCCGACCAAATTCCACCCGAACCGAATTATCTATTGGATCGGATTCGGGCCCAAACTTCTACAATCCGACCAGTTCGGTTCGGGGGTGGGTGATCCCAAACTCAATCCGAATTGACCCGTGAACAACCCTAATCCTAATATAAGGAGGTTCCTAGGTATGGAAGGATAATAAAGTATTATTTATCGAAGATTATAATCATGTTTAATTAGTTTTACTTTACTTATAATGGTATTCTCTCTAAATCCAAATCCTCTGGAATAGACTTTGTTGTATTCCATGGATTTTATGACTTAGAATTTTATCACTAAATTTTTTTAATGAAAAAAATATAATAAAACAAATGTATTGATTGCATGTCATTCACGTAGTCATTTTCTATAAGGAAAATAGGCACTTGATGTCTTCCTTTTATTTTCGGTGGGTGAAAAAATTGCGATCTATCGTATTAATCTTCATTTACAAATAAAAACACTCATTATCAAGCTACAGCTCTTACTCGCTAGGAAATTAGAATTGTTAGAGAATTTCACATGGATTCGATATATAACTCTTCATCCACGAAAGCTTTAGAATTGGATACAAATGTTTCGCATGATAAAAATGTGTGAATGGACTCATAATTTTCATTTCATTTTCATGGCTGTATGTATCCTTATAAGTTTCCTTTCTTTCTGTTTTTATTTGACGATTTTTCCCACGATCTGACATCCAAAGCAAGGTAGTTTGTGGTGTCTTGGGTCCTTTTCCTGCCCCAAGTGGTTCCAGCCACACACACTCTGGATTCCACTTGCATTCCGTAGCCTACTGAAATCAATAGGAAAGGCAAAGTTCCATACAGGATGCATTCATTTTCTGATGACCCATTGCAATAGCAGATTTTGAGCAATCCAACCATCTCATATGTACTAGCTTGACAATCAAATTTAGAAATGACGACAACCAAAGAGGCAAATTTAAAATTTGAATAGGCAAGCAAAATATCCAACTTGCATTTCCTTTCCTTTTTCATCTGCCCTAGAATTAGATAGATAGGGCAGTAATGAAGGAAAATTGTATACAAACAGAAGTAGATACTTTATTGTCACAAGTATCACACAAACAAAACTCCAGAGGGCAAAAGCAACATCAAGAGGAAACACATATCAGTGGGCTCGATGTGCTTGCCTTATCAACTGTGGAATCATCCCCAGAAATAGTACTCGTAGTCGTGCTGACAAGAACAACCAATGGACTCCTAACAGAGTGGAACCCATCTGACCACACGATCTCACCAAAATCATACCTTCCTTGAGATTTCTTCAGTGGCTTGAACGTCACATAGTATGAGACTTCTTCCCTAAAACATGAAAAGATCAAGACCCTTGGCCACACCACAACCTCCACGCCATTAGGCTTCACAATCCTTGCAAAATAGATGGCTGCTTTCTTCCACCCAACATTGCAAACAGTCCTCTTGATGGTCACCGTGGACTGGAGATTTGAGACCGTTATGGAGGGGTAATTCAGATTTGCGTTGGATAGGTATGAACCTTTGGGGCATCTCAAAATGGTACTTGGGGAGAGACTAACAATGCTGTTTATTTGGTCTGTGGTGTAGCCGATGTTGCAGAGGAAGAGAATGTAATCGCTGGTTTTCATGTCGTAGACTAACCCTGGATTCATCGCTCTCAATGGATTGATGAGGCCAGCACCAATGTCAAGCGGATCAGTGGTTTTTGCTATGCCCCCGAATAAGATACTGTCCAGGGTTGTGTCTCTGGTGTAAGCTTCAACAACAAAGAGAAAGAGCAGGTCAGCAGGAGTTAACTGAATGTAAATGTCAGTGCATTTTAAGAACATCAATTGATATCATAATAAGGGGTTCTCTTACTTGAGGTGAAAATATTGTAACCACTTGCTAAAGCCCTTGCAAAATAGTGACATAAACAGGAGTTTCGAGTGGCATGATTTTTGTTTTTTCATCTATTGTTGAAACTAGTGAACTTTTACAGAAATCGTTCCGGGAAACTTTTCTAAAATCATTCCTTTTAGGGGCACTTTTAAGTTGTTTTCCGAATGGATAGTGATTTTCACATCCCCTTTTTCTTCAATTGCACTCCATTTTTTATGAAATAAAATTACCCTAATGCACTTATATCTGGTTAAAACCGTTGAGCAAAAGTAATTTATAAAATATAAATACAACGGTATTTAGGTAGTTTTATCTAATATAGAAAAAAGCAGTGGAATTGGAAAAAAGGAGAGGGTGAAAATCATCGCCCTTTTTTGGTTTCACAAAAAAGTGAAACTAATGGAAATTTTCAGTCTGTTCAATATATTTGTTCTGAAAAGGTGGATAACAAAACAAAAAACAAAAGCAAGAAAAAGAAAGTGATACCAAACGGAAGAAATTGCCAAGATTAGTTGGACAAGTATGGAAACAAATTTTCCTTATATTTCATCTGGTTCCTCCAAATAAGGCTAGATTTTTGTGTATCACTCTGGACATCAAAAGTAAAGGAGTATTGTCCTTTTGAATTGTAATTGAAGCATGGATACTTTTCCTTGCCTCGACAATTCGAGTTGGTTTTCAGTTGTAATCAAATGAAATGTTACACTTTTGGGAGGACAAGTGATGTCAATCTTTTCTTTCATGGTGAGAAATGTTGTGAGGTCCTACACCTCCTCCTCACATGATGAAATGAATGCCTATAAATATGTGTGACCAGACTACTTAAATGAGGGACCAACAGCCTATTGGTTCTAGATCTCATGCAGGGTCCATGTCCTAATATAAAAAGTATCTAACAAAATGGTGCGGAAGGGCTATGATAATTGTGATATATTTTTTTCCTTGTTTTACCTGTAGTCATGAGAGCGGATCTGATAGCTGCAGGAGACCAATGAGGGTGTGCTGATTTGAGGAGGGCTACTACTCCTGATACATGAGGGCATGACATTGAAGTCCCAGACAGAAAATTCCAGTTCACAGACCGCCCATCGATTGGCAACGAAGTGGGTGGGATATTGGGAGGCCATGCTGCTAATATATTAATCCCTGGAGCAGTTATGTCTGGCTGTTTTGTGAAAGATATCAATCTAAGTGATATAGGAGAGAGTACGGATAAGTATAAAACAACAAGATATGGACAAACTACTCATGATCATTGAGGTTTCAGGGGATGCTGAGACTGTCAAATTTATCATCAAATGTTGTTTCTACTTTTGATAAAAAAGGAACTACGTGCTACTCAAAAGTTGAGAAAAGGAAGAAACTTCTCGTGATTATGAAGGTTTCAGGGGATGATGAGACTACGCCAAATTTATCATCAAATGTTGTTTCTACTTCTGATCAAAAAGGAACTCCGTGCTACTCAAAAGTTGAGCAAAGGAAGAAAGAAGAAAGTAAAGCCCCCCCCCCCCCCCCTCTCTCTCTCTCTCCCTTCCTCAGTCCAGGAGTATTTAATCACACTGCCACCACACAACAAAAAAACGTGAAAATAGGAACAGTCAAATCAAATGGTTCCTTGGATTTTTTGCTAATACAAATTTGATATGATGCCCCCCTCCTTTCTTTACTTTTCCTTTTTGACCACAAACAAAATGACTTTAAATGCCCCATACTTATTAGTATCTTAATCATGCAGCAACAACTATATCTTTTAAGCTAAAAGGTCCACCACAAAATAAAATCAGAAATATATAATATAAAAAGAAATGAGACACCTCAAGAATAAAAATAGAACCATTTGAACTGCACAACACGCATTCAATTAGGAAGAGGAGGTCTATATACCTTGAGAATATCAGGAGAAAGTGAGCTAGGCCCCCTGGAAGAAAACAAAGCAACTGTAGGTGCTGGTGACTGTCTGATGACCGTCTTACCTGCTGATATCTGCACTATTGGTTGCCTTCATTTTGCATTACATTTTGTTAGAAGCTTTTGTAACATAATCACAGTTGACAACAACAACAACACAGCATCATTTCTATTTCTTTTAGGACAAGAACCGATAGTACATTGGGGTTAATGAGTTTAGTAGTTAGGTGAAGATGTAATTGGTCCCTAGGACGTGAATGCTTGCCTTACCACCTCAACTGCGTGGCATAGTGTTCAAATTTCAAGATCTATTAAGGAGAAAAACATAAAGAAAGGAATTTGAAAATATCAAAGTAGTCTTGTGAGATCTACGCGTATATTAAGCTTTACGAACAGAAAATACTTTGGAAAAGTGACTAGAAGGCGGAGGTTACATTAGTCTCTCCATGCTTAAATGAAATCACAGTTGCTACATGCAGCTAGCGTAATTGATCTGTAAATATCCAATGATATGTAACGCTTGGTTATGTTCACTTACTTCGGAGACTGAACAAGATAGTGAAAGAGCTTAGTCCCTTGGATAATGTCTACTCGAATGGTGGGGATGATATCCACATCAGGAACCTGCCTGTAGAGAGGCTCGACAAATATCAAGGCTGAGGCATTAGCCCTCCATGCAGCTTCTTCTGCCCCACCAATTGAAACTGGTCCTATTGTGGAGAAACATAATAGTGCCTTTCCTAAAGCTGCTTTCCTCTTCCAATTCTGGGTCTTGCAAACCCTATTAAGTTGTGATTGGATTGACAATCCTAACAACTGAAAGCCATGCACAGACACACATCCACAGAGAGAGAGAGAGAGAGAGAGAGAGAGAGATGTTACCCATTAGTAAAATAATCACTTGCATCCACCAATTTTGCCTTTATTGGTTTGACAGTGAAGCTTTCTCCCTGGACAAACAGCAGTCATATAAGCATTCCTATTGCATGATGTTACCCACCATAGCTCGAAGAGCAAGATCATAATCTGATTACTCATGTTTATAGATATACAGATATTGCGCAACAATTCAAGAATCATTGAGGGTAGGGTGGGGTGGTACAGGATAAGGAATAGGTGGTGGAAACAAATGGTTTGAACAGCTTTAATGGTGGACCTAATCTATTTACCGTGAAGGAGAGTTTACTATCCAGCAATATCTTCGTTGGAAATGTACGATCAATAGACGAAGCAGCCACGCAAAGGCTCCACGGTGCAACATTCTGGACTAGAGATGGATCTGGTCCATCATTCCCAGCCGAAAACACCACACTAACACCCATCTGCATGGCATGAAATGAACCAATATCAGCACTTGATGCAAAGAATGGAGGCAGTGGCGGCGATACACCAAAAGAGCCCGATATCACTTGGACCCCATCATGCAGTGCATCATCAAATGCCGCCATTATATCGGCTTCACTACACCTCCCAACGAGATTTTTACTCCAACAAATTTTGTACACTGCTAGTCGTGCCCTGGGGGCTCCTCCCCTAGCAGTGCCTTGTGCAAAACCGAAAAAGTTGGCATTTTTAACAATAGATCCAACTGCTGTTGAAGCTGTGTGAGTCCCATGCCCATCAAAATCTCGAGCTGATCGGTATTCTGAGTTGCTGCTTGCGTTTAGAGGCCCATATTCTTCCTCAAACCCTTTGAGGTAGTACCGAGCACCAATTAGCTTCCGGTTGCAAGCTTTTGCTGGCTCAAACTTCTCTCCTGGAACACATTTTCCCTTCCAAGATTTTGGAACTGGCCCCATGCCAGGCTCTTCCTTGAAGCTATCAGATTCCGGCCAAATACCTAGTCAATCATTATTAGATGCGTTAGTTTATTCAAAATAAAGATACTATCGTAACATTAATTTAAAAGGGGATCACTAATAAGAAGTTAGGTTTTTTTCATTAAATTTCTGACCACCGACCAATCTAATAAAAGCTTAAGTTGTTAGAGAGTGATAACTTTATTATAGAGAAGGGAAAAAAATTGTAATGTTAATCCATAACCAGTTGCTTTTTATAAATTGACACTCTGGTGTATCAAAAGGGCCACTAAGTTTAGAAGCTGCATGTCTTCATTATTATTATATCAACATGAAGGGAAGACTAATCATTTGAATAACACGTATAGTCAAACAAAAATCTTCTATACACTTCGATGCAATGAGAGTGATAGAAGAATACACCAATAGTGAAATTCTACGATGCTCAACCAATTAGGTTACAGTTTCAATAAAGAACAAGAATATACATATATAGGTGAAGCTTGAGGAAGACCTGTATCAAAGATTCCAACTATTACATCAACACCATAAGCTAGTTGAAATGGAGTTGCTTCACTGTTTGGTAAGGTAAGGCCCAAGAAGTCCCAGCTTCTTGTCGTGTGCAACTCAAGCATTCTGCTCCTAAACACTGATACCACTCCATTCATCTCTGCAATTTATTTACTAATTCTTCATTAAACAAAAACTTCCTTCAAGCTCTTAAGAAATTTTTTTGACATCCACAAAAGCATTTTTAGAAAGCAAGAGAAGGGGTTATCTTATAATTACCAGCCAAGGCTGTCGCTTGGGTTGAATTGAGCATTGCTGAAAAACCAGATAAACTATGTTTGTAGCTGTACAGCATTGATTTCTCTGCCACTTCTTTCCTATCAAAAACAAAAGAAGAGGGAAAAAACAGCAAGGGAAAGATTATTATTAAGATTTAGGAATAAGAGGGATAAAGCAAAATCTTAGAGCTAGTAAGTACCTTGCAAAGACATTAGAGAGGAGCTGAAGATGATGATTTGTAGTAAGGAGAGGGTCATGGATTCTGTTCTGTCCTAAGTAGACTATATAAACCTGCTTAAAAGAAGAACATCAATGATAATTGAAGATGAGATGAGATCATTAGAGAAGGGATTGAAAAAGGAGCACTTTTTTAGATTTCAAAGACACATACTTGAGAGATGGATATTGAGTGAATGAAATAAAGTGAAAGTGAGAGCGATAAGCACCAAAAACACTGGAAAAAAGTGGCCATTATCTCCCATGCATGGGAAAACTCACATGGAGGACTGGGATTAAATAGCGAAACAATGGTTGGTCTATGATAAAGAAAACAATGCTTACGGAGTGCGTGAATTTGAAGGCTTTCAAAGCTGCAAGAACACTGACATCCATCCATTAGAACCATCATGATGATATTTTCCCTTCCAAGCTAGTTGATAAAGAGGGGCCGGGCTGATTTGCACCCTCCCCCTTTCCTTTTTCGCATATTTACTTTAACTTATAGTAGTACAAGGGTATATTTGGTGACTTACAGCCAAAGACTACCTCCATAGTCCATAGAGCTCCATCATAGTTACTATCACTACTGCACAAAGAATGCATGTGCCATTCATCATTCTCATGAGAAAACTTTGTTTAGTTAGTTAAACCAACAAAGATAACTGGATTACCTTATTAGTTTCCTACAAGTAGATACAAATGAAGTACATTAAGTCAACACAATGGCTTTCCTAAATACTAATACATCATATATAAGACAAGAGACACAAATAAATTTGTATGGAGGTAATATCCTTCATTTAGGTCATTCTGCTTTTTTAACGTACTTTCTGCATTAAACTTTAAACTTCAATTAACTTGGACAATAGCAGTTGCATGAAACTATAAAGATATAGTATACGGTATACCTATATCTGATACTCTGATCTTGTACTGATTAACATTCTGCAAAACTAAGTTTAACTCTGATAGCCATGAACTTTATATAAACAAGGTACACGATAAGTATTCTCACTGATACACGATAAGTATTCTCACTGATATAACATTCCTTATGTAGCACTCTGATGTCTTAAGCAACTTTCTGTATTCGACATAATCATCTACTTCAACTGGGATAAATAAAAGGCAGATTAGAATCATTTAAAGGTATATATAGGCTGTATTAGGAACAATTATCCTTCATTAGCCAACATAAACACATCTAGTGAGCAACACATACCTAGAAAAGATCTTTCTGACCTTTTAGGCAAACTTTATTAAGTATAAACTATGTTTTAAACTGGAAGATAGTATATAGAGCAATTAGAATCTCTTATGGGTACAGACTGCATTAGTTAGAACCATACTACATTAGGCAACACAAACACATCTATAAGAACCATTTCAAAGGGCTACAAACTTTGTTCATGTGTAGAATAGTAATGCATTATGCTACATACTCCTGTTTAAGTCTCTGATTTCCTTTTTTAGTTGATTACATTTATCTTATTACCTGTCAATTAACCTGCTCTATATTGTGCACCTACTTAAAAGAATTAATCTCTATAAGATTAAGTAATCAACCTATGTATGCAGTGATCAACATAGGTAACGAGTATGTCAGATTTTGCTATTGTACAAAGAGAAACTACACTTAAAAAGGTTTATACGCAACCAACTGAATCATTGTTTAATTTGATTTAGTTTGTTCCACACGTTGCGTGAATTAACCTCAATTCTGTTACGTAAATTGCAATCTTATAACCAAGGACGTAAGACTTACGAAAAACATCTCACCTTCCAAGATGAATCTATCATTAGACTTATGAACACTAAGAACATGTTGTGCCAATAGGCATCTGATTTTAATCACAGAAACCTATGATTGCATCTTCAAGTGTCATGATTTTGATTGAACTAAAGCATCAAGTTTGCTTTGATAAGCAGGGATTTCAAGTGCAACAATAAGTTTTTTCTTTGCCATGGACCATTTTAAAGTTATTTTATTCCATATATAATGAATTTTAGTGTATTTCCTATGATAATATCTACGTAAAGCAACTTAAATCATTTGCAAAAATGTAAATTGCATTTAAAGGATTATATTAGTTTCCAGATTTCACATATAAAACGAATATGGCATTGAATAGAACTGCTTAACAAGTTTTAACTATTATGAGAATATAGCATATCGTGCATTCTCCTTGGATTAAGTACAAAAGAAAAATAACAATGTTTCAATGTTGCAGACTAAGGAACGGGAAACTACCATCTTGCCTGCTTATGCAAATTTTGTTTTGAAATTTGACCAGTATGAGAGTAGCTGGAAGTAAAAGTTGCTTGCAGGTAATTGATGATGTAATTTTTAGTTAAATTTGTATGATCCATTCTCTGGGAAAAGTTAAGGTCATTTTAGAGGTTGAATGGCAAGAGTTGCATATAGTAAAAGAATGAGATATTAAACAGAACCAACAAACAAGTTTAAACTGATATGAGAAGAAAGCATATCATGCATCCTCCTTGTTTTAAGTATAAACATAAATAACAAACTCTCAGAATAGCATAGACTAGGGAAAAGATTGTGGAGGCCGCATGCTTGCCCGCTTTAGAAAATTTTGTTTTGCAATTTTGTTAAGTAAAATGGGAGTAGCTCATGATGAAAGTGGCTTGTTGGCAACTGATAATGTCAACTGAAGTTAGAGTTTTGTATGGTCCAACCACTGGGAAAAGTTAAGAAAGGTTAGGAAAAATTACACTGATAGTCCATGTAGTATGACCTATGATTCAATTCGGTCCCTCTAATTCCAATTGCATTAACTTTGCCCTTTAATATGTCACATTGTATCAATTTGTTCCAATTGATAACATTGGTTAAAAAATTGGACCAGAATAAAGGGTAAAAACGAGAAATAGCCCTTTTCTCTCTTCCTCCTCTTCAAAGCAGTCACCCTACACCCCCACAACACCCCTTCCTCTGCCACCACCATCGAACCGTACACCCGCCATCCCCACCTTCTTGTGCACCACACATACACTCTTCCCAATTCATGGGTGGAGCCATGTAGGACCGAATAGGGGCGGTCAACCCCACTTACTTCTCCAAAAATTGTATTTTCATCTTTAAATTTTAAAAGAATCTTGAAGTTTGACCCACAAAGTTTTATTTTGTTTGTTTTCTTTATTATTTTTTACTCATTAAATCTCTGATACAAAAGGGACAAGACCTTTATTTTTCTTATCTTATTGTCTATAGCGTATGAAGTGAATGGCAAGATACAACCTCTAGTTCTTTTAATAACATTATGAATAAAGCTATTATGTAACATGTTCAAATTTCAAAAGTCATCGAGTCTATTCTAGACATTACTTTTCCATTAATGCTTCAATTTAATTATTTCTTTTGATTATCAAATAGAAAAACGTACATGTATAATTCTAGATATGCGCCCCCACTACACAAGAATCTTGACTCTGCCTCTACTTCCCATGCTTCAACCACCATAACCAGCTCCATCAAATGTGAAAATTTGTTTTCAACCCTAAAGTTTAAGCCATTAGCTATAGAGGTCCAACATGTATATTAAATCATCAACCCGTTCCACACCCAAGCAATGGAGATTCTCCATTACCCCTCACATGAATTCTCTTTTCAAGTTTGCCATTTTATAGCCTCCTTTTGTTCTATCATCGTGCAACCTTAGCTATGTCTTTTTCTTTCCTTTTTTTTTTAAAATCTGGGATGGAATGTGCTTGGCTTTGATATCATGTGAAACTTTGTATCCAACTCAAAAATTGAGATTCAATGTGTATATTAACTCATAACTCATTCCACACTCAAATAATGTGGGATTCTATAACATAAAGCTCAACACTCCTACACCAATCATCTCCCTGAACACAACCAGCCAACTTTGGTTCTTCATGTAAAGAAAGGCAAAGTTAATATAATTGTTCACAATAGGGATGGATGCAGGATTCCGACTTTGGGGTACAAAAGTACATGCAACTCCTAACTACGAAAATTTGCCAAGAAGTTTTGAAGTACAATATCAATTTTAATATATAAATTTCTACCAACACAAGATAAGTGAAAAAAATTATCATAAAATATTTAACTAAAAATTCCTTGTAAAAAATTTAGTAGAAAAATGTAAAAATATGATTATACAATTGAGCACAATAGTCATAAAAAAATATTGAGCACAATAGTCATAAAAAAATATTGAGCACAATATATTATATGCTTTCACAATAAAAAAATAGCAGCTACGGCTATATGCCTCAATCTATTAAAATTAAACATTGAAGTTGTGTTTGACACACATTTGTATAGCCTCAATCTATTAAAGTTAAACATTGAAGTTGTGTTTGACACACATTTTTATTATAAAAAGTATACAGGATAGACACGAAATAATAAATTTATACTTTTGAGGCTATCATGAATGTGAATCCCTATAAATTGAGGTGTGCCAACCCTTGTAGAATCAAATTATTTTACACAATAGAAATTTTTGAAACTTTTGGGATGTGGTCACTCCTATGCAGCGTCTTGAATCCATCCGTGGTTCACTAACACTGTATCTCTAAGAGTCATTCCATCAAAAACCATGTAGTTCAATTATTCAGTTGAGCTTGTAGCTAGTATTTCTTAAGTAGTTGGGTCAGAATTTTTAATCAAAAGAATCAGAAATAAATATAGGCGCGCATATACATAGTTACCTTTATGTGTGTGTGTGTGTGTGTCTGTGTGTGTGTGTCTCTGTGCGCGCGCGCGCGTTCATGTATATACGAGAGAGAGAGAGAGAGAGAGAGAGGGAGGTGTACCCGAACGCAGTTCAATGGATCTATGGGGTCCTAATTTGAAGTCGCCATTTTGATCTAAGACCGAAAATCGATCACCCAAATCAAGGGAAGTAGATAAAGATAGGTGGCCGGCGGCGCTGGTGGCTATTGGTCGCCGGAAATTAGGGCGCTGGTGGTTGTGGTTTGCCCTGCGAGTGAATGAACCATTTTGCCCTTTATTTCCGTCCAATTTCTTAACGGACGGTGTCAATTGGGTAAAATTGACACCATGTGCAATATTTTAGGGTATAATAAACACGATCCAATTTTAAAGGACTAAGTTGACACAATAGCGAAAGTGAAAGGCCCACTGACGTAATATTTTCTTCCAATTTATTTTTTTCTATTTATTTATTTGATCTATTTTTAAAAAATAATTGATCGGAGGTAATCGCAAGAAGGAATGTTGCCCTGTAAAATCCAAACACTGGGTCTTCAAAAGTTATTAATTTGCTCACCCTCCCATTTATGATTTGATATCATTGCAGAAGGAAATCCTAATTACGACGGATGTTGACTCATTTTAAAGTCTTGTTTGGATCACTAAAAATTGAGTGATTTTGATTTTTATGGGATTTCATTTACTAATTTTGTCCTGTGCTCAAAACTTTTTATATTTTTCTAAGAGAAATTTAAAAATGTAAAAATTTTAATAAAATTTATTTTTTGAGTTTTGATGAATGAGTGAGTGCATGTTATTTTATCCATTCGATGCAGCTCATGAAGAAGTTGATTTCATGATTGATCTTCATTGGGTAGTTAAGTTTGCATACGGAACGGAGTTGTTCAATTTGCAAAGTGATCTATATTATATATCAAGTGAACTAATTGGAACATTATCTGTTCTTTATCATCATTTTTATTGTGAAGATGAACACATCCTATTCCTATGCCATGCTAGTTAATAATAATACTCATGATCTGCAGATCACAATCATACATTATCATCTCTAGTAAGAGAAGAATTTTTTTGCTGCTTTTTTGTTATTCTTGTGTTCTACAGTTTATAGGAGTTGAAGTGCTTTTCCCAAGCGTTAGAAGAACATAGGAGGGATAAAATTATGACAACAGTTATTGAAGTATTATTCACTTTGTGTCACTTTAGCTGCTTATGCATTAATTTTCTCAAATTCATCCGTAATATATTCAATTGGATTTATGTGTTCATTTGTTAATTATAGTATTACATTATAAGTTTTTTTGTTATTAAAAGGGTTTTGAATATTTTTTTTTATACGGATACAGTTCTTTAAATATTTTTATTTTTAATTTCTCTTATTTTATGTCCACTATACTTTCTAAAAATAAGAATAGTATACAATTTTCTTGATCATTACCTAAACATAATTGGTATAGGGACCTGGCATTAGCAAGATTTTAATTTACAGGGGTGGCTATCATTAAATTATAGACGCTCTATTGTGAAATTTTTAGTAAGAACAAAAAAGCCTTTTTTTTGTCTCCCAAACCAAAAAAAAATAGTCTATAAAGTTACGGTTTGAGATAGGAAACGAAACAATATGTGTTGATACTAATCTAAAGAAGATATTATCGAGGGTAGCTACCTCTACAAACTAGAATCTTGCCAATGTCAAGTACCAACGCCGACTATGTTTAGTTAACGGTCAACACCTTTGAATACTATTTAATTTCAGAAGCATAGTGGACCTAAAATGTCTAAAGAATTTCATCGAGTTGGATCAGTACCAATGTCAAAGACTTAAAAAAAATATTTCAAGACCCTCTTTAAAATAAGAAATCTAGAAGGCAACATCCGTAATTAACAAAGGACTACATAAAATCTAATTGGATAAATTAGGGATGAAACTGAAAAAAAGATACAAAAGGAACTAAAGTAATACAAAGTAAATACTTTGGGGACTATTGACATAATTTACACGTATGAGAATGTCAAAGGTTTCAGTCAAGAGGTCAGACGTTGGATTCTGAGCTGAGCCACTCCAATGGTGATTTACTGTTATCATAAAGATAATCCTCAACTTTTGTGTGTGAGAAAGAGGATATTCCTCCTAAAGATTACGCGGAGGGGGGTTGCTAAAATAAAATTTTCACTTCTGTTAGAGAATATAGATTCTGACTACTGATGTATACAATGGTTGCTAAATCATCAAGACATTTGTGGCTGAATCAAAAGACTGTCAATGTTGAACAGATCGATTTGACGGAGGTAGAGGAAGGTGGTTAGTGGTGATAGAAAGCGTGGTAGTGTTTTAAATCTGAGATCTAAGAGAGAGATATTTTACTAGTGGATAAAGGTGATGAAGGCGGCAATGTCGTAGTGGTGGTGGAAAGGCCGTGTTGACATTATAGGCCTTAAATCTGAGAGAGAGATTCTACAGCAATGGAGGAAGGAGGCGGTGTCGGTGTTGGTGTCGTCGTAGCAGCGGTGGTAAGGTCTTGGTGTTGGCGTCATCACAATGGTGGTGGTGAGGTCATGGAGGCATTGGCGTTACAGTGGTGGTGGATAAGTGTTGGTGGCCTTGGCCGGCAGTGAGACTGTGTGATGACGATGGTGCAACCGTGTGGCAGAGAGAGATGAGGAATCAAGAGAGAGAGTTCAAATCTACGTTGCAACTCAACTTTTCCTTTTATATTCTAGTATATGAAATGGCAATAATGTCTAATTATAAAATATAATGGAGTTTTCACTCTAAAAATCTTAATTTCTGGGGCTGTATCCAAAAGAATTGTATCTAATTGATAGAAAATTTCAGCCGGACTTTAGAACAAAAAACCCAAGAAAGAATACTTGTTTTCTCGTACTATTTATTCTCAAGTAAGATAAAATTATTTCTTTTATATAGTTAAGATAATTTTTTTAAAAAAAGTTGTAACAAATCTTTAATTTATAATTATACTACATAAATCTTACTTTATAATTTTACTACATAAATCTTACGATATAGTTCGATTAAGTCATGGAGAGTGGAAAATCATGGGAAAAATCTGTTGCTACGTACTTTCATCCAGATTGTAAAATTTTCTTTTGTTGTTTTAACTTTTTTTTTTTTTGTGTGTGTAAGAAAGTAAATTTTATTACCATGTTGACATAATTACTTGTACCAAAAAAAAAATAGAATTCTTGCAACTTTGTACTTATTTTTCCACCCGAGGTGGGTCATATAGGAGAGGTAGGTTTAATCAAATGGCATTATAAAAGCCTAAGATGGTTGCACGTGTGTGTTCTGTTAAAATGCTTCTAAAGCACTAATTAGTTTTGTAATCTCACTTGCAGCAATGAAGGATTATGATTTGTGTCCAAAAAAGCACAAACATCATGGGATCATGAGGCTTTGCTTGAGCAGAGTTTCCACTAACAGGAACATCACTTTCCTTAATTTTGATTATTCATAATTTTCTGGTGAAGGTTACTTTGGAGTTTGGGTCCATAATTAGTCTTCTCTTTTAGGCTGACAATCTCGTTTGACAAACAATTTTAGAATTGTAATTTCAAATACTTTCGAGTTATTGTAATTCTCGTAATTGAGACGGGTATTTATTGCGGCTTCATAAAAAAGTGCAGGACAGTTGAACAGTGAGTACTGTTGCTAGATTGTTGCTCGCATGGCGGGTCAGGCAAAGACATTGTCCAATGTAGTACTGTACGTTAATTTAACCCATCTTTTTCGCTATGCTTTCTTCCATCGCATTAAAAAGGTTTCAATATCTTGGTGTGCAAGTCTCTCATTGCTACTTGAGAGATCCACAGATTTTAGAGCTTAAATATCGATTCTCAGGGGTGTTAATCTTATTACTTTGTAAATCATGAAAGTCTTTTGGGCAGCAATCAAAACTATTGGTGAACCATCTAGGTAGATTCAGAAATGTTCTGAAGATTGGGAGACTCTAATCGTGGTCCTAATGTTTGAACTAATAGGTTGTCAAGCATGGGTTATGCATGGTGTTAGTGGATTTCCTTAGTTCCAGATTCCCAAATTGGATTGTAAGATTTCTTGTAAACGTTCTGCGTTGATGACTGAGAATTGGGCTTGAATGGATTGTGTCAGGGAATTTTCAGTTTGTTTTTATTGGGTTTGATTTCCCACTCTCCGTCAAGACGACAACAAAAACAACATAAACACAAATTCTACGCCTATTGCCATGGCTGCTCCTCCTCCTCCTCCTCCTCCTCCTCCTCCTCAGTGTTGTTACTTTTCACACTTGTAAAGCTGTTGTGTAATTGTAGCAAACTTGTATAGCAACTGCTCATATCATGAAGTTTGAACGATTTTTTTTCTTTCTTGAGACTACTCCATCCACTACCCCTTGAACAAGATTATTGTAAACTAAGAACAACATACGTGTCGGTGTAATTAGGTCCGTGCCTAGAGTGAGCCTGCTCAACACAAATTCAGGTATCGTGGTAGACAATGAAAGAGCGAAGATAAAGCACTTTTGCTTTACTCGGAGGCTTCATCACATTCGACATGTTCACACAAGGGACGAACTTTGAGGTTAAATTCCTCCCAATTTCAAACCACCACAGAAATATCTATAAATCCCTAAATAGATGAATTCTATATCACTTGGATCTTTTAAAATTCAATTTCATCCCTAGCTAAAAATCACAAAGGTATGTTTGGATGAAATGATTCTATGTCCCGAGGATCTCATCTTTTGGAAATATATAGATTGAAATAGAAAAATGCTTCCTTATAAAAGGCATAAAAATAGTATGGACAAGATCCCCCTAACTTATCCGAACACTTGAATGGGAATTACGTCAGCTATTTAATTTTAGTGTAATCGTTTCTAATACAAGTCTCCAATTTTGCCTCTAGATTTCAGTCTTCTAAATACAATATCTAAGAATGAAATTAACAAAATTAAAATTTTGAGAACCAAAATGGCATGAAACATAAACTTAAGGAATCATAAATGCATTTTTTACATTTTCGCATGAATGATTGAAACAAATATCTGAAATTTGACTATCTTGACTCAAATTGAGAAATAAAATTAGACAAACTGAATCAAAGGATCAAAGAGACACAAAACACAGACTGTAAACTTTTATTTTTTAGGAAAAGGAAAAAATTCAATAAATAAGCAAATGGAGTACGATGGAATCATGGACAGAATATGGAAAGCAAAGCAAAACACAACAAACTAAAAAACTGAAAGAAAAAAATGGGGAAACCTGTCGGAGGAACCAAAGCTTCTCCAAAATTCTCAAAGTGAGAACCTGAATAAAATGAGATAAAGAATCTGTGTCAAAAAAAAAAACCTAACACTTGAAGGGTTTGAGGTCACCTGCTACATAGACAATCATTCACTCGTGTAATCATAAGTCTCGGACTCGTATATTAATTATGGTACAAACTGACGCTCCTGAAACTAGATACAGTCGCTTAGGCCTTGAAGACTCGATCCCCAACGTTTATGCTAAATGACTTACCCCTGATTGAAAGAGATTCGAACGTTGAACTAAGGGTGAAAATCAAAGTTTAACCCGTTGCAACTAACCCCAGGGCTAGATAGAGCACGTTTCACTGGGGCATGAATTGGGCGGACAACAATAACTAACATCAAGGTTGAATGTAGTTTGAAATCATACAAGCTATTCCAGAAGAGCATGAATGACAGACACGTCATGATCCCTGGTTCTCAACAAAAAAGTTGAAATGTAAAAGAGAGTTGGCTTGTTTTCTACTTCTACTTCTACTTCTACTTCTACTTCAAAATAAATAAAGAGAATGATATATAGCGATACATCCCATCAGACTCATGAGTGATCCTCTCTCTCTATAAGCCTACAACTGTTAACAACATCATGGGTCCATGTTGTTGATAAGCCACACCTTTTTCTTATCCATAAGTATGACTTGTAATACACATAATCTATATGTAATGCGCGCGCACACACACACATATGGATAAATAAATATAGATGTCTCGTTTACACATTCATTACAAGATAATTATTTTTTAATCAAAATAGATGTTTCAATTTTCAACTTAATTTGATCAAGTCCTCGATCAATCAACCCAACAATATGAACAACTCAATTTCAAAAAAATAAGAAAAGCGAGATTCCACCATGCACAAGTCATGTGTGACTGTGATGAAGATGGATGATCACATAGGATATCATTTATAAGATAACACCGATAGGGGCTGATTTAGCTACTATTTATGCATATTTATTTTTGTATCAGTTAGTGTATACATACATACATACATACAAACTATATATGATATTACCCACGGAAGTATAACTCCTATTGAATTAAAAAAAAATAAAAGGAAATTAATGGCAGGGAAAGTGGTTGCAATGGTTACTAAAATAGGTTTTAAAAAAGAAAAGAGTAAAATGGAGAAAAATAGGTTTTCAAAAAAAAAGAGAGAGTAAAATAGGAAGGAGAAGGATATATAGGAGCGCAGGCTAAGAAAGAGAGGGGCTATGAAAATGGATGGAAAACGATGGGTGGGAATACAAAAATGCGCACTAACTCGACAAAATAAAACCCATAAGCAAAAATAAAAGAGACACAATGAAAACCAACTCCGGATTTTTTTATACGAAAAAAAACACACATAAAAAACTATATAAAAAGGGTATTTTTGTAATTTTGAAGCGCAATAATAGACTTTTTTTTTAATGTGTGGATGTCATTGTTAAATAAAATTCAGAAATATGCTGAATTTATATTGGAAAATAAATCTGTAATCGAAATTATCAGAATATTACAATTCATAAACTGTGTATTGAAATAAGTAATAAACAGTAAATAAAATTATAAAAATAACAGTAGATTGAGGTCAGCTTTCAACATTGTCTCCTTAAGACATAATTCACCATGTCACTGGTGCTTATGGCTGATTGACGTATGTCTCCTAGGATGCAACGATCACGCCCACAGAAATTAACACAAGTTCTGTGTGCTCGGTAAACTAGTTGGCAGTGTTACTCTCTCACGAATGACTCTAATGCAGAATGCTTGAAACCCCCTCTTTTTTTTTTCACTGATGAATTCTCAAATTTGTGTGTTTTGAACTTATAAGAGATGTTGGTATTTATAGACTTTCAAGTTGTAAAAGAAAGGCTATGAATTTACTCCACCATTGAAGTCATTGTAACCAGTCAAATCACTTTCTTCTTATGGATGATAATGGTTGTTGAAAAACCTTTCAGTGAATAGGAATAAAGGTGGGAGTTTGTTTTATAATAAAAAAATTACAGGGGAGTTATTTTGTAAGTAAGAATTATAGGGTTTAAAAAGTAATTAACAAACTATTCAGTACACCCCCATCGCACCCACGCGCCATGTGCTAAGTGCCAAGTACGCCTCTAATAGCGTCACATTGCACCAATCGCCCACGTCACGCAGAACGAGACTTGTGACTGCGGCGTAGCCGTGCGTGCGCATGAAAGCTAAGGTACAATGTAGTTCACTTTGTCCATAACTCTCTCTTGATACTCCAAGTACTCATTCTGATAATATTAGTTTAGTATATATAAACACTTTAAAATATTTACATCCATCCAATGTGAGACTTTCATATTTTTTCATATCAACGGTAGTATTTTGGTGAATATTTTCTTATTTATCTTTTATCTGTTTTGAGCAAGTGAATACACTACGGCTATCTACTCGTAGAGGAGAATCTATTTTACACATGGTTCAATACTTTCGATAAATAGGACCCACTCAAAAAATTGGATAAAAATTAGGTCAATTTTTTTTTCCCAATAATCCCCTACATGAATGAAAAATTATTCTATTTTAATGCACAAAACATGATTACTAAGTGAGAGAGAACTTAAAAAAATTATCTGTATAGAGGCAGGTAGGTTTTGGCCTTGAACCTAACCTTGAAAAAACTATCGAGCATTACAAGTTAATCAGTGGACATGATGCCTTGAACTGTTCAGCCATAGATGTAAGCTAAGACAATAATTATCACACAGAATTTTTTCAAACCACAAAATTGATTCTCACGGTTGTGCCCATTTTGGCCTTGGACATTACTTGATAATTTCACGAGTGCTTTAGAGAATTTAGCATTTATCATTCTCATAAAAATGACCCCTTCATACTCATATAGGTGATTTCTTATTAAGGATATCCTGCATTATCCCATTCGAAATTATTCCAAGATATGAGAATCATTATAAGCATAACTTAACCTCAAACCTAATACAAGTATCACTGAGTTATCATAGAAATGGGTAAAAAAAATAATTTTCATGGTGATTCTCTACTAATTACACACAACTTAGTTGTCCCATTGAACTTATATCTTGGAATCTCTAATCAAATAGGTTGGGTTGCCATTGAAGTGACTTTTAATTATTAGGCTTTAATCACATTCCCCTCTATAATCAATAAACTTACTCCTTAGTCAACCCTTTAGCCAACAGATCCGCTATATACTCAATATATATAATTTCTTAAAAGAACAAGTGTTTAACATTATTTTTTCTCCGACCTATGTGTTAAGACTTACTGTTGTACATGTTATTTTTTGTTTTATTAATTTCCGATTGATTATCGCAATGGATGCATATTGTAGAAACTGGCTTAGGCCACACAGGAATATCCTTTAAGAAGTGACGAAGCCATTCAACATCTTCTCTAACTTTATCTAAAGCTATAAACTTCGATTCCATCGTGGACCTTGAAATATATGTTTGCTTGGATGACTTTCAAGGCATAGCTGCACCACCAATTGTAAAAACATATCCACTCGTGAATTTAGAATCTTTACTATTGGATATGTCATGCCTCGATCAAATCAAGACCCGACCACGTAAGCAAATAACTCAAATGCGAAAAAGTCAAACTAAATAACATGACAATACACTGTCATTTTATCAGAGTACAGTAAAATAAATTCCTCCCGTGGGACCATATTCTCTATGAGTTATCAAATACAAAACAAAATGATATCCCATGAACAATGCACACACCGGACCAAAAGAATAATTACAATTTCTAAAAGTATATTTACATATTTCCTAGATAAAAAAAGGGTGACGACAATTCACATGCTTCACGACTTAGGATAACTCTCGGTACCTGAAGTTCATTTTATAGTAAATGTGAGTTTTCTTGAAAAGATTTAACAATGGACTTGATGTCTCAAGCCAAAAATCATGATACATAACTATGCAATGAAAACATGATGCGATAAAATATGCTTTCATTCATATCAAAATATACTTTTGATTTTCAATTTATAATTTCACAATTTATGATTTCTCCAATCAATGATTTCACCAATTTTTTGGGTTTTTTCAAAAAGCAATTTCTAATATTTTTAAATTTTTTAGTTTTTCTCAAAAATAAACAACTCAATAATTAAATGACACACCTAGACTAATACCTAACAAAACTCATTATGCCTTAAGCATATGAGACAACATCCGGCTAACTTCTTTGACTATAATCGTAGACTTTAACCTTCTCACATCTATGCCAATTTATCGGGCTCTAACCGAAGGCCTTGACATACCCACATACGTGCCAATTTTTTGGGCTCTAACCGAAGGCTTGATATTCCCACCGTCTCCACATGATCGTTATCTACTTTCAGTGCAATTGTTTGGTCTTTCACCGTTGACTTAATCTAAGCCATTTTGCTTTGGGTACACCAATGTACTAAATTTGACATTTCTTAGCGTGTCATTTTCAAAAATTATTTTTGAATATCCACGCACACATGAGCTTTATATTTTTCACAAATTCAATCATACGTCTATTTTACATTTATAAAAATTTAAATGCAACAACAAACTATACAAGCATTTAAAATCGTCAACAATAATAATCAATGGTAGCACTTTGGTGAATATTTTTTTATTTATTTTTTATTCATTTTAAGTAAGTGAATACACTACGGTTATCTACTCGCAGAGAAGAATCCATTTTATACATGGTTCAATACTTTTGATAAATGGGACCCGCCCAAAAAATTAGATCAAAATCAGCTAAAACTAAATTTTTTTTTTCTAACAGTCAATAAGTTGCATCATTTTTATGAAGTTTGTATATTATTATTATTTTATTTTTCCAACAATATACAAATAGAATTTACATTTTCAAAATCTTTCTAAAAAAAATTCTATTATTGTGTTTTATAATTACAAAAATATCCTCGTTATCTAATTTATTTTTTATATAGGAATTATGTATGAAATATGAATACTTTAATAGCATTTTTGGTTTTCTTTGGAATGAAAACAAAATTGAATGCCAAGATGCAGGCCCCCACCACTCCAACACTCGGCCGCCCATCATTGCCATCAAGAAAGCTCTCTCTCTCTCTCTCTCTCTCTCTCTCTCTCTCCCTTCCAACTGAGAGCCTCAATTGCCGCCACCACCCACACAATTTCCACAAACAACAACATTCCTTCACTATCTGTCCATATCTCTCAAAACCCATTTCGTATGTATTTGAGGACAATTTGAATTTTCATTTTTCTTTAATGGTTAGGGGTGGTCAAAATGAGGAGTGAAGTAGAAAAAAAAAAAGAGTTATTGATGATGGGTTGCTTTTGGTAAGTAAGTGATTTTGGTGGGCTGCTTCTGGTTTGGTGCATAATGGGAAATTGCTGCCGTAGTAAGTGCGAGCCTTCAATATACCGAGTCTCTTCCAACGCTAAATCAGGTGTTTATTCAACTTTCTTTTCCTTTCCTTTCCTTTCCTTCTCTCTCTCTCTCTCTCTCTCTCTCTCTCTCTCTCTTGTTTTGATTGATCTTCTGCTTTATGGGTTTTTCGCAGATGGGTCTACATGTATTATTATTTTTTTAAATTGAATTAGGTGGAATTGATCTGATCTTTGCAAGAAATTGTCATACTTTGTTTTCCTTTATTTGGTTTGTTATCCCCTGTTTTTTTCTGGGTCTGTTCCAGTTTCTTTTACTCATTTATCAAGATGACTTGAATTTTCATATGTAATCCGGCAAAAACAGAAACGAAAAAAAAAAAGATTTTACATATATATAACACAAGTAATTACTGGGCAACTTTTTTCGTTCGGTGGAAGCCACTTTTTGTTTCATCTTTACTATATTACCCTCCAAACTACTCCAAATAAAATTTAATGTCGATTAACACCCAATACTATATTACCCTCCAAACTACTCCAAATAAATTTAAAGCCACTTTTTTTGTTCGATGGAAACTACGCAAGAATTGAATATCAGTGAAAGACAGTGAAAAAAATAGATCTCAGAGATTCCATTCTAAAGTAATTTTAAAATCATAGATATAATTCATGAAATGGTGAAAACAAAAATAACTTCAAATAAGCTTGGCCCACTTTCCCTAGTGTATCTGCTTATACGTTTTTGTATAATAGTTTGTCACTTGGATATTATTGGATTGGATCTTTGTCTTCTCTATTTTTTTTTTTCGAACTGTCTAGGGTTTGGGGGATTGAATATTCTGTTTTTTTTTCTATCTTTTATTAAGGAGTCACTAGTACCCATTTACTTGGATTGTTTATCCTAGGTTAGGTATATTGCACAAAACAGAAACAATTTAGACGCGTTTTGAATTTTTATGGAGCCTTGTATTCGATTTACTGCAAACAGAACGATAAAATAAAAGTAGGGCGGGCAACTTAGGAGTTACAAAACAACACATGTCGGTGGCTCTAGACTTTATTTAACCTTGTGGAGCTCATGACATTTCTTTATTCCATCCGCGAAACAATTAGACCAACCAAGTTGACACAAACTGAAAAACTCAAGATTTAGTTTGTTGCATTCGATAGAATCTATGAAGTAAATTTGAAATTTATCCCACACACTCCATGACATCCATATCGACTCAAGTTTGAATTTAGTGAGCTTTTGAGAATGCACAAACAGGAATATATGGACTTGTTGAGGGACTTTCTGCGATTCATATCATGTTTGGACTTTTATCCATGAAAATAATGGAACCATGAGCGATTCGAATTGGGAAGTTTGCAAACATTCACATCTATGAACGAAATTATGATATGCTTTATCACCCTGGTTCCTCAGAATCCCCAAAAGAACAGAACGCACCCGTGACAACTAGGAAGGATGAGAATAGGAAGTTACCATCAAATCCTGAAGAAGTAGAAGACTTGCGCCGCAGTTCAGCGACGAATCCACTCATCGTGTTCACATTTGATGAACTGAAGAAAATAACTGAAAACTTTAGACAAGATTACATGTTGGGGGTTGGAGGATTTGGAATTGTTTATAAAGGATTCGTCACCAAGGATCTTAGCAAGGGGCTTCATCCTGTTCCAGTAGCCGTTAAGGTTCATGATGGCGATAACAGCTTTCAAGGCCATAGAGAATGGCTGGTAATTTGTTAATTTGATCAATTATATGGTTTGATAAAATATAGTTTTTTGATCCGTTCTACTAACAAGTGTTTTCGATTTTAGGCCGAAGTTATTTTCTTGGGGCAGCTTTCCCATTCGAACTTGGTGAAATTGATCGGATACTGCTGTGAAGACCAACATCGTGTTCTGATATACGAGTACATGGCTCGGGGTAGTGTGGAAAACAATCTATTCTCAAGTAAGTTCACATTTTATCTCTCTTTCACCATGCAGAACACAAGATCCGTTTTTTCTTTTCTTTCTTTTCCAATTCTCCACCCGACACAGAAATCGCAAATTCCTTCGGTTGAGATGTCAATTCTCATCCATCCAACCTATGATTTGGGGAATTCCTTCAGTTGAGATGACAATTCTCATTCATCCAACCTATGATTTGGCAAACACTTTTGGTGTAGCGTCAAGCCGTGCAATTCTGGATCCGTGCTTAACGATGCCAATTTTATTGAAACAATAGCTTTTTGTTTGCATTTGAAATCAGCTATAGGAAAGACAAAAACTTATGGGTGTAAGAGGATAAAATATCCGACTTCATTATTGGCTGAGCTCAAACATAGCAAGTCTGGTCAACATCTTAACATAATAGCTCAGTCATCGAGCTTATCCTAACAAAATTTCCTAAGCCGAGCTTTAGAGTCAGAGGGTAGCGTACATGATAAGTTTCATTTGCCACCCGCATGCTTGGGCTCGAATATCGATGATGTGATGGACTATCTACCAACTAAGTCCTAGGGGTACGATTGAGTCAGTTGCCTACTCACTGACATGGCAGTTGACGCATCCTCACACGTGTCGATCTGCATTATGAAAGGAGATAGACTCTCTCTCTTACGAGTATGCTACTCTCACTCTCTCTTTTTATTTTCTCTCTAAGAACCAAAGTCAATGATTCTCTCTCTTGCTCTCTTCTTTCATCTTATTCGGTCACTAACTTGATTGTTGAAAAGCCGTCCTTGACCGAACGTCTATTTACCGGAAACCACTGCCTTGTCTGCATTTGATTTCCTTATATTCTACAACCCTATAGTGGCTAATAGAATTAATTACTTTAGCAACATATATTTTGTTTTCCAAGTTGGGGATGACCTAAGGCCAAAAACATAAATTAAAAAGGGCATCAAACAAAACAAGAGGATGAATATAAGTGGGCACCTACTTTTGATGCCTTTTTCAGGGAAAGGAAGGCCAGTGATTGTGCAAGCATAGCATGTCCTTCTTGTTTATTACTTACCTTAACAGGAGACATGCAAAATGATCTAAGACAATTGTTAGATCCAACAAGAGGCTATGAAGCACACATACAGAAATAAGATACAAATACGAAGCAATACGAATACACCAACAGGACAACTTCTTAGAAAATTGGTACTGACATACATGTGTGAAATAGAATACTAAACGTGACAAATCTATACTTTTCGTTGTGAATCTACGAAATGTGGCAGATGTCTTAACTTATAGTACTAAAGTTGTCTTAAGGAAAATGAGAGTCATATTCTGTATACATTGACTTAACGCTTAACAGCCATTTGGCCTAGTATTGGCATAAACAAAATATATTGTTTAAAGATGGTATGTACATCATGCTTTAAGATATATATTGTTTTCTGTTGTTGCAGGAGTATTGCTTCCTCTTTCATGGTCCATTAGAATGAAGATTGCATTTGGGGCTGCAAAAGGACTTGCTTTTCTCCATGACGCTGAGAAACCTGTCATCTATCGCGATTTTAAGACCTCTAATATCTTATTAGATCCGGTAAGATTAGAAACTCTATAATCTTACTTTAGGAAAGAAGTAAATCAGTTTGGTTTCATTAAAAGAGTATAATGAGAAAAAGTATGCATATTGGAGGCTACATAATACTATCAACAAATGTGATTTCTGGTTTTCCTAAAAATAGGGATGAAAATTGTAGAGCCTTCACTTGACACACATCATACATCAAACAATATCTTATTTATCTTTTTCTCTTCTATTGCATCATTTATTGAATTACATACGTAAGTTACTCCGCTTAATTAAAACCAATATTTTCATACTTGTAAATTAGTTGCATCTTAGCTCACCAGCTTTATTTTGCCATTATGGTTTGTAAAGCAGGATTACAATGCAAAGCTTTCGGATTTTGGACTTGCAAAAGATGGACCAGTAGGGGATAAATCTCACGTTTCTACCCGCATTATGGGAACTTACGGCTATGCAGCGCCAGAGTACATTATGACAGGTAAAGTGACGTTTACTCTTTAATTCATCGCCTTTCTCCCTGAAACAATATTCTGTTCAAGCAATTGTCTCTCTTTTCCATTACTATTGTCAAAATAAGTTAAACTTTATTTACCTCAGATTGGAAGTGAATCTGTTAGCTTTCCTATTCTTATTTTAGCTGGTAATATTTTTGAACCTCTAAAGCTTCGATATATATTTTATATAGCTATTGATCCTAAAATGAATTACTATCACATGTTTTAGCACTACATTTGCTCAACTATCCTTTTCATTCTCAAAATCACATTTGGCTAGTCCACTGAAGATCAAATTAGGGTTGTCAAATTAAGGACACGAGAACTGTGTGCCCAAATGTCCAAGTTCCATTGTCCCAATGCATTACCAATTTTATAATCATGCCTCAAGATTCACTATGTTTCGAGATTTTCACATGATGATGCAGTTGTAAATACATCGAGGCAAGGGACGGAGAATTTTGGGGATATTGGAGGATCTCTATAACCCTTTTAAACCTGTCACCAAAACGATGCATGTTTGTCTCTTTCTATGCAGGCCATCTGACACCTAGGAGCGATGTTTACAGCTTCGGAGTCGTATTTCTAGAACTTCTCACAGGCCGAAAATCTTTGGACAATTCACGGCCAGCCCGCGAGCAGAACCTTGCAGCCTGGGCCCTCCCTTTACTTAGAGAGAAGAAGAAACTGCTCAACATTGTGGATCCAAGACTCGAGGGAGCTTATCCAGTAAAAGGACTTCACAAGGCTGGTATGCTTGCTTATCACTGTCTCAACCGTAACCCTAAGGCACGGCCGCTAATGCGAGACATCGTCGATTACTTGGAGCCTCTTCAGGTTCCTGCTTTTGAGGTTTCAGATACTTTGGCTGTGATCCGTGAGAATCCTATTGCAGAGTTTCAAAAAATTCAAGATGCAAACTGATTGAACTTGACTAATTATATGGGTTTCGGATTTTTTGTTAATTTTTTTTAACTCTGATGGAGAGTTTTTGCAACATGTAGAACTTCTGCCCCTTTTGTGTGTGTCAAGAAAGAAGAAATAAAAAAGCCTTGTCCTTTGAATTTTCTTTGGAAATATGGTTTTACAGCTCGTACGTGACATGATTGGTATTTGATACTGTCTTGAATTTTATGATTTCGACCATGTTGTTTAACATCTTGAATGTTATTCGTTCAGGGAAAAACAGTAAATCACTAGGACTAGAGAATTCTTCAAGCAACCATGTTTGTGTATGGGTTGTTGTAGAACTAGATCTTTTGTCCCCCGTCTCATTCTCTGCCCAATAAGTGTATCCTATATTGGGCAGAAAGCCGTACTAGGACGGTGAAATATAGGGTACCATTTAAGATTTATCGTTACAAATTATTTTTTATATACATGCATATGTATATAATATTACTTACTTCTCAACAAAGCATAACTATTCATCTAAATAAATAAAAACCTAAAAAAAACTTCAAAATAATGGACCATAATCCCATGCAATTGAAAAAATTAAAAGAGGTGTGAAAGGATAAAATATATTGTTTTATTATTCGATCGAGTTTGGACGAGCTCTGTTGTCGAACTGTCGCTTCATAACAAATTCAGTCGACATCTTTGCGTGAGAGTTCAATCGATGAACTTATCCCGTATGAGATGTCAAAAGTTAGGGTTTAAGGTCAGAAGGTAACGTACACGACAAGTCCTGTCTGCCATTAGCATGCTTAGGTTCAAATTTCAATGATGCAGTGGACTAGCTACCAATCACGCGCTAAGAGCATGATTGAATCAGTTATTTACTTGTTGACATAACAGTTGAAACGTCTTCACACGTACCAAGTTGCACTATAAAAAGAGGACATACCGTCTTTCACAAGTAAGCAAAACCTTCTCTCGCCTAACTTTCTCTCTCTAAAATCAATGTTAATAATTATTTTCTTACTCTCTTCTTTTCCTGTCATTAATTTAACCGTCGGAGAATATTTTTTGGAACAACTCCGGGCAGGCGATCTTTCTTATTGTTTTTGTCTTGTAGGCCAAATATACGGAGTCCAGTCGTCAGAATCACCTTGTTCACCTCCACTATCATTTGTGTTTGATTTTCTCTCATCGTTATAACTCCACATGAAATATAGAGGGCAGTTGATGATAAAGCATAGAGAGTGTGATTGGTAATGTAATTTGGTTTTTGAGTTAGAGCATCCATGTTATCCAAGTCAGTTTCACTGCATTTAACCTAAATTATAATTTAAAAATGTCTTTTATTTTAATTAGTCATTTTTTAAACAATAAATTATTTAATCTCTTAATTTGAGAAAGCAACAGATGCCAAATAAATAGTTTCTAGTTAATTTTGACCCAGAACGAAAGCAAAATAAAATTTATGGATTCTTTTAGTTAGCCTAATTTGGATGATTTTAAAAAGTTTATTAGTTAAATTAATTTTAAAAATATTTAATTAATTTAATATAGATGCCCAAATCTATTGAGTTTGACGCAGATGCTCTTAAAACACACGGAGTGGTACGAGTACAACACCAAAAAAAACCTACCCCCGGTCCCGAATCATGAGATAATGCAAAGTTCTAGAGTGTTCGAGTGGGCGACAAAACAAAACGGCACTGCAGTGGAATCAACGGCTAAGATTTACGAGAAGCTTCAAGAGCGAAAGGGTCCGTTTGTTTAAAACCTAATCGCTAACCAAACGCCCTCTCTCTCTCACACACACACTACGACTGGAGCAAAGTGATAAATAAAAAAAAACCCTCCCACACGCAGTCGTTTCTCTCTCTCCTCTAAACCCTAGTACTCTTATCTATCATCTGCTCTCCAACCAATCAACCCACCGCTGAGTTCTGGTAAGCTTTCACCTCTCCGATTTGCTAATGCGATGTTCTGTTTGTTTGTTGAGAAAAAAATTTCTCTAAGAGCCAAAAATGATAGATACGGATTTTAAATAACAAGTTGAATGCTTAATTTCAACAAAAATATAACTTTTTTTTTGTATTATTGCGATTTCAAATCACTTTAATACTCATTTCATTGTCAAATTCCATGTATAAAGCTTTCCGTTCAACAATTTGCTCAATCCCCATATTTTCTTGTACACTTACTACGGTTTTACTCCCTGCTTCCCCCTCTCTCTCTATTGGAAAAACATGTATGTCTTGCGAATGCCATAATATGTTTGTTTGTTGAGAATAATTTTCTCCAAAGATAAAGATATGGACTTTTTGGGCTCTATTTGGATATACATGGATATCAAATAAAGAGATTTAGTGCTTGAATTCAACAAAATATAATATGTTTAGCTATAGGTGGGCCTGCAAAACTAAAGTGGGACATGGATAAGAGGTAGCAGAGATGCATTTTTTGTATAATTACAATCTTTAGCCAACTATTCCTATTTAAATTGTCATTTGTGTGTCAAAATCCATATATAAAGTATAAAAATTTAAATAATTATCCTAATTAAATAATAACGAAAAACCCCTTCATTCAAAATCTATATCTATCCAAATGGAGCCTCGGTGCTTGGAAATCTACTGTGTTATGAGGCGTTTTTGTGATTTTTTTTATGGTTTGGTATTTTTTGTCGGAAACAAGCAGGATATATTGCTAATATTGATGGCTTGTCCTTGTATGTGTAAATGATTACTGAGAAGCACACACAGTACAGAGGCATACCTTACCTTGTCATTTCCATTCAATGGTTAAAATTGCTAGGTTATATTGTGGTTCTATCAATGCGATTAATAGACTTATAATTGTGAGTCAAAGTACTGGAGCTTTTGTATGATCAAGTTGCTTCTATCTGGAAAGAAATGCATGAAAGACTGACCTTTTTGTGCTTCTAATGGAATAGTACTTGGTGTGGTCTTAGTGGTTTATTGCCCTTTCGAAATGGGTGAAATCTCCTCATTGGAAAGTTTTTCGTTGTGAAAACCACAAATTTACAATTTGGATGAGCAAATTAAGAACCTTGCTGAAAAGAAAAAAAATGAATACTCTGTCTGCGTCTGACCTTGTGCAAAACAAGTGGTGGATATAGTCTTTTGGACTGAAAATTAGCATTCTTCTTATTAACCACTATTGACTAAGGAGAATTCTTATTCAGAAATAAAAATTGTGGTAATCAGCATTTTTAATTTGCTTCTGTTGTTTACCTTTTGAGGAAATATGGGTCACCGATGCAATTGAATGATTGATTGATCACTTCTGAAACTTCTTTTCTTCTTCTAGTTTTCAGTGTCGTTGTTGTGATCAGTGAAGTTTCTTATTTTTTCGGGTCATAATTCATCTGTTGAAGCTGTTGATCGAGAATAATTTGAATGAATTAATTTATTTTGTCAGATTTAAAGATTAAATGGCGTCAACATTCTTTGCCTCATCTTCGGTTGGCTCCTTTGCTGCACCTGGCACCTGTGTGACTGATAAGAAACTTGGGTCTTCTTTTGGTTCCATATCTTCAAGATCATTTGGTAGGAGACCAAATATTGTTATCCGGAGAACACATTCTCCAAGAATAACTGCAATGGCAAAGGATTTGTATTTCAACAAGGATGGGTCGGCTATTAAGAAGTTGCAAGTGAGTATCTCAATAATGAGTTTTGATTTCCTATTGAAGTGTGTTTATGTGCACACCATTACTAAAGATGCTTTTCCTTTCTGTGACAGAGTGGTGTGAATAAGCTTGCTGATCTCGTTGGGGTTACGCTTGGTCCGAAGGGTCGGAATGTTGTTCTAGAGAGTAAATATGGGTCCCCTAAAATTGTTAATGATGGTGTTACAGTGGCCAAAGAGGTACATACATGATCGCAATTAGTTCTCTATTGATAAAAAGAAAGAACCTATGACTTCAAGCATTTTTCTATGACTTCCCTTCATAACCAAATTATCTTATGCAGTTTTATGCAGTTTATGTACTTCAACCTTCTTGTGGAGGTTGCAATAATCTCCCGGTTCATATAATTTTTACAATCTGAATATTGTATATTTTCTATAGAAGAATTCACATTAACTTCTGTCACACAATCAAACTAATGTCTGTAATTGGGGCCCTAAACGATTTACTTTCTATTTCTTTTAGGTTGAGTTGGAAGATCCAGTCGAGAACATTGGTGCTAAATTGGTTAGACAAGCAGCTGCAAAGACCAATGACTTGGCTGGAGATGGGACGACAACATCTGTTGTTCTTGCACAAGGTCTTATTGCTGAAGGTGTCAAGGTTAGTGAAATTTCATGCTGTTCAACTTTTTGGAAATCCACTGGCACTTTGACAAGAGTGGTCGTGGCATTATCTATATTGCTGAGTGTTATTACTTTTTCAGGTGGTCGCAGCTGGTGCAAATCCTGTTCTGATTACCAGAGGCATTGAGAAGACAGCAAAAGCTTTGGTGAGCGAGCTCAAACTGATGTCAAAAGAGGTAAGGAAAGTAGCCTCGCAAAGGGGAAATGCGAGCTATAAATGCTGCTGTAGAAATTCTTATTTTTGGATAATCTTCAATGAAAAGCTTGATATTTTTCCACATTATGTTATGATAGTCTACGATTTTCTAACTTCATACTAAATTGCAGGTTGAAGACAGCGAACTAGCAGACGTTGCTGCAGTTAGTGCTGGTAACAACTATGAGATAGGAAATATGATAGCTGAAGCCATGAGTAAAGTGGGTCGGAAGGGTGTGGTGACCCTTGAAGAGGGAAAAAGTGCCGAAAACAGCCTCTATGTTGTTGAAGGAATGCAATTTGAGCGTGGTTATATTTCACCTTACTTCGTCACTGATAGTGAGAAAATGGTAGTTGAATATGAGAACTGCAAGGTAGGAATGCTGGTTATATTTCCTACACTTGTGAAGTAGTGCAACTTCTTTTTTTTCTTTATCTAGTAGGTGAATATTGATTTTGTTTATATGCTTTGTTTGGTTCAATGCAGTTACTGCTGGTTGACAAGAAAATAACAAATGCAAGGGATCTTATTAACGTACTGGAAGATGCTATCAGAGGCGGATACCCAATTGTGGTAGTTGCAGAAGATATTGAGCAAGAAGCTTTGGCAACTCTAGTTGTGAACAAGCTTAGAGGGGCACTGAAAATTGCAGCATTGAAAGCTCCTGGTTTTGGAGAAAGAAAGAGCCAGTACCTTGATGACATGGCGATTCTGACTGGAGGTCATAGTTCTTTCTGTTAGCTGCTGTATTCATTTTCTTGCACATGTAGCTTGTGTTGCTATATGTCAATTTTGCATATATAGTTTCTCTTTTCACAGCTGTAAACAAGAGTGTTTTTTTATTTTTATATGCTTTTGTTAAGAGATTTTGTATTCCTGACATATAGGGACCGTGATCAGAGATGAGGTAGGTCTTACCTTAGACAAAGCTGATAAAGAAGTTCTTGGCCATGCTGCTAAGGTTGTGCTTACCAAGGATTCGACAACCATTGTTGGTGATGGGAGCACTCAGGATGCAGTAAATAAACGTGTTATCCAGATTAAAAACCTTATAGAGGTTTCTCTCTCTCTCTGTATGGGTGGGTGGGTGTGGGTGCATACAGGTGTGCGTGTGCCAAATGCTTACCATGCAATGTTTTCTGAGCAGGTTGCAGAACAAAGTTATGAAAAGGAAAAACTTAATGAAAGAATCGCAAAACTGTCTGGAGGTGTTGCTGTCATTCAGGTAACCATTTATCATGTAGTTTGATCACTTGAACTTGATAACTTTTGACTATGTTATGCATACTTGTTCCTATCAAATTTGAAGGTTGGAGCACAAACTGAGACAGAGCTGAAAGAGAAGAAATTGCGAGTAGAAGATGCTCTTAATGCAACCAAGGCAAGGAGACTGTAGAGTTCAGTTTACTTAAATATACTTCTTTGTCAGATATGTTGGCAACATGAGAATAGCATCTAACAGTGGCATTGAAATTGATTTTCAGGCAGCTGTTGAGGAAGGCATTGTTGTTGGTGGTGGATGCACATTGTTGAGGCTTGCATCAAAAGTTGATGCCATCAAGGAGAGCCTTGATAATGATGAGGAAAAGGTATTTTTTTTCCTTCTCCACTTTTATGTGGGGGTGGGGGTGGGGGTGGGGGTGGGGGTGTATCATATAACTCCAAGTGAACATGTCTTCTCTTAACATTTTAACCCATCTGGAGTTCAAGCGTCCTCTATTTTACCATTACCCTCAATGGGGAAAATGTTTTTCCTATATTGGTGCAACGATGCCTATGATTTTCTTTTTTCTTTTTGGACTTGTTATATTTCAAGGCATTATAGGAGTTCCTATAATTATTGTCATATGAGTTGTGTAACCCGCATCTCCATAGCATGGAATTATCACACTTGCTACAATATGAGATTCACGCAATAGTTTGGAATTAAATAGGTGTGAAACTGAATCCATCTGCAAGATGCAAACTGTGAATTGGACATTCAGATTCTTAAGATATTATTCTCGGTTGCAGTATAATTCTTTCTAATTAAACAAATGGGCTGCAGGTTGGAGCAGACATAGTTAAGAGAGCTTTGAGTTACCCCCTGAAGTTAATAGCCAAGAATGCTGGTGTTAATGGAAGTGTTGTCAGTGAGAAGGTACGCATCTAAGGATATTTTAAGTGTTGTCAGTGGTCATGGTATTTTTTAAGGATGACATTTTCTGTTATTTCCTCTGTAGGTACTCTCCAGTGATAACCCAAAATATGGATACAATGCGGCAACTGGAAAATATGAGGATTTAATGGCTGCTGGAATAATTGATCCAACCAAGGTCAGTTGTGGCAAATCGTAATTTGGGCAAACTACACTTTAGTTCCTTGAACTATGACTTAGTATCACTATACATCTCAGAACTAAAAATTGCTCTATGTTTTTGCCTCGTAAATTTTAGCTGTTTTTAGTTTAAGGTGGTAAAGTAATGCCGGGCCATAGTTCAATGGGTCCTGTACAGTATAATTTGGCCCTATTCTTTATGAGATTACGCATTATTGTATGGCTGCGCATTATTGTATGCTAAGACAGGGTGTGCATTATTGTATGCTAAGACAGAGCGTGTTTAAAATACTCGTAGAAGGGTGGTAGGGCAGATCTTTTTTAGTACTCTTATAATGTTCTCTGCATTGCGCCATGACTTCTTCATTGCAGTGGAATCTTCTTCCAATCTTACACGGTACAACTGTTTTGAATTATATGTTCTGGTAGAACACAGACACATGCACATAGACTTTGATTCCCTTAACTATTTCCAAGGAACCATGTCTCCTATATGCATTGTTTGCATTTGTTGTTTGCTGGGGTTAGATCTATTGTTTTTAGACACAATTTCGATTGCATTTTTGTTAGGTTACTGGACTTGTCTTGAAAAGTTGTTTCCACTGACCTGAGAATTCTGATATTCTGGTGATTCAGGTGGTCAGATGTTGCTTGGAACATGCAGCCTCTGTGGCGAAAACATTCTTGATGTCAGATTGTGTGGTGGTTGAGATCAAAGAGCCTGAACCTGTAGCTGCTGGCAACCCCATGGACAATTCAGGATATGGATACTAAACCATTGCAGTAGTCTGTGGGACAAAAGTCGAAACACAACCCAAAGGCAACTCTGGCAGTTACAAAAATGCGGGAAAAGAGCTGTTATTTAGGAAGCATGAGTTCCGGTGAGATTAGCTTGTTGGAGCGCGGCGTGTAGCAACTTGCAATTTGATGTACAAGTACAACAATATTGAACTTAAGTGCGAAATAAAATTTTCATGTTTCCGAGTTTCTTGAACTAGTCGTATGCTACTTGGGGCTTTTTCCTACCCTACCCTAAACCAAACAGCTGAGCGTAAGAAATTATAAATGTAAATAATAATATGTCATTAACAAAATTGGTGAAATTATCATGTCAATTATTATGGGAAATGCTATTGAAAGCTCCCCTTAGTCTTGATGGGCCTGAAAATGACTAAAAACTTGTAGAAAGGCTTTAAACTGTGCGGAAGTTTCGTAGGACTCTTCCTATTATGACACTTTTTCCATTATAATGACAACTCAGGAGGCTGTTAGCAGTGTGACTCAATGAACATGGAACATTCAAGGATGCTTTGAAAACGGCTACGGACCAAAGTGAATAAATACTTAAATGTGCTTAACTGACCAATTTGTTTTGCATGATAACTACACGGGGTAATTACTAGCTAGTGATTTTCACACTTACTTTTTGTTCAATTACGCTCTTTTTGTTGTTGTTGTTGTCATTTTTACATAAAATTACCCAAATGTTTTTCAAAAGAGTCAAAACATTTAAGCAAAAATAATTTAAAAAAATTATAACTACAAAGATATTTGGATAATTTTATCTAATAAAGACGAGTGCAGTTGGAGTAAAGAGCAATTGATAAATTTGTTATGTATAATAAATACATCCAAGTTATTTAATAAAATACAATTGCTGAAGGTGCAACAAAAATAAATCAAAATAAATTAAATTCCGAGGCAAATATTTTACTAGCTATTTAGGAGAAGAGGAAAAAAAAGTACACCATTTGCAAACTTATGAATGATAAACATTGGATCAAACCACTTAATAGAGTAATTATCGTGAAAATTGTACTTTTAACACGCCATAATGCATAATTATAATAAATGCCCTGTTTTATCACGTCAAAAGCTTGTATAACGTTTTCAAGTGCAAAGAAAACAAAAACAAGTCCTAGATTAGCATAAAATGATTTTTTTTCTTCTTTTTAGATTATTTTCATCTTTGACAACATTTTTCATCGTTTAATTTAAAAATCAATTGTACTTCGAAAACATAAGATGCTTGACATAATGGTATTAGAACTTTTCAGTTTTTTAGCATCCTGTCGAAACATATTAGAAATTTTGCAACAAACTTTTATTAACAACACGAACTATACTGTCCGATGTCATCTAAATTCTAAACGTTTTTTATACCGCTAGTTAAACACGAATCTCAAGTAAATTAAACATCTATTGACACTTAAGTTTTTAAGCTTTACTTATAGTGGGATTAGGTAAGATAAGATTAGACTGTTTTGAAAATAGATTGGCTTATCTCACGTTTCGTGATGGAATTAAAATCCCTCAACCAACATAATCTATATGAGAGAATATTCTAATTTGACAAGGAAGAGATGGGTATTTTAATCTCGGGATAAATTGTGAGTATGATATTTGAGTCCTACTCCTTATCCCATACTCAACTAAACTAAGGATGAGATTCGTTTAAAGCCAAATTCATATTGGAATTAAATCATTCGTGTTCTTCCGTATCCCACCCATTTTAGTCATACAGTTAGTCCTATTTTGGAATAGATTTTTTTTTTTGGATTATTTTAATTTTGGGTTAAGGCGCACAAGCTTTTTGTAAAATAATAGTAATATTTTTTTCCCCCAATTTTTCTAATGAAGACAAACTGAAAAAACAGAAAAATTTTGATGAAAAGATGAATTTTTTTTACTAAAAATAAAAATAGCCCGAATAAAAAACAAAACAAAATAATTATCCCCAATACCCTAACTTTTAATACTGTTGTTAATCTTGGGATTCTGCTGGCATTTCAGTATGGAAATAAATCAAGATGCTATTACCACATTTACATTTTCTGCTCCTAGTCATCTAAACTTCCGCATAAGAGTGGAATTAGTAATCCATCCTATATATCATATAGTTTTGTAACTTGACACAAATATAAACGTGTTGTGTCAAACGAACCTTATGTTGACAATAATAATAATAATAATAATAATAATAATAATTTAATTTATTAATAAAGGAAGAGCATACAAAAGGGATGACCAAACACCAAAAACAAACCAAACAAAGAGAAGAAGGAAAGAGAATCCTGCGTTGCGCTGCGTTGCGTTGCGTTGCATGGGTATGGAATGGGAATTGCTTTGCTTTGTAGCGGGTGGTATGTTGTTTGGTGTTTGTATTGGGTGTACGTCATGGTCACATACTCTTCATATATGCCCAATGCCAATGCCTATGCAAATTCTCTCCCCTCTTTCTCTCTCTTCACTCCTTTGATTGCCTCTCCCCCCTTCTTCTGAACGCCGCCTCTCACTCTCTCTCTCTCTCTCTGCATTCTTTCCTAAATGACTCCAAAAACCCTCTTTTCAATTCCTATGGTAACCATGGATTCTTCATCGTATTGTATCTAATGCCGGCATTTCGATCACTGGGTATGTATGTATGTCTTCATCGGCATTGTTTATGGCTTTATCACTATTTACCACTCATTGGACGGATCCTATTTGATCGATCTTCTGTCCTCCGAAATGGGCTTTTTTGGACTATTTGCGGATTTAAGTTTTTCACGATTTTGATTTGGATTGCTGATGATCTGGGTTTTCATACATATGATGAATTGATTCAATCGCAACTATTTCATTTCCTGGGTTTGTTTTATTGGAGATGTGTTTCTTTCCCATTTTATTGGTTCTGGGTAGCTTCCTTTTTTATATTTTATTGCTTTTGGACGTGGAAATCAAGAAAACTTATATTAAGACTCAGTCCATGATGATTAGACTGGGGTTCTAGCCTCCATTGTTTTTCTGGCCTATTTGAGTATACAATGTTGATGTTTATACATAAATCTACCAATACATAGGATGCTAGATTTAAAAATTATGGGTTTGGAGATTCTAAACATTAGTTAGTTTATGAAATTCATAGTTTCATGAGATGAAGAATGATCTGGGTTTTAGATTTTGTATTACCAAATAATATATTTTGCAGTTGGATTTTTTGAATGAGTCAAGTGTCCTTGCAATTTGAATTTCTCTGAAAATTCTGTTTGGAAAGCATTTTTTTTAGTTTTTGAAATTTAAGTATGTGAATGCTTCTTTCTTTTCTCTTTTGGTCGTGGACGGTATGAATGCTAATATTCTGAAAACTGTGAAATCATTATTTCCCAATTAACTTGACGAAATTTTGTTTAATGGTTTTGATCACAATTCATGTACTATAAACTGTATACCACATTGTGCCTGGTTTTCAGGAATGTTGTTACATTGAAGGTCAATTTCTTGGGATCGACACTGCCCTGTATACAGCTTGCTTTATTTGTTGAAGAGAGACTTTAATTTCCTGACATTCACCAGATGGAAAAGGGAATTAACGAACTGGACGTTGATGAATTTGAGAAGCTCCTGGGTGAGATTCCAAATGTTACTTCCGGTGCTCCTAACACTGAGGAATCTGGGCGGATGGATTTTTCCAAGGACTTGAAAAGGGTGTCAATGGATGCGAGCTTGACATTTCCCTCAAATGGAACGGTCAGTGAGAAACTTAAGAATGATGGGAGTTTGGACACAGTCAAATTGTCTGTAAACAAAATTCTGCATCCACACATCCAGACCGTCCAACAAGAAGAATCAAATCTGCCTGATGATCAGTCCTTGTCATCTGCTTTTGCGGAATTGAGCTTCAATGAACAGGCAACGACAGGAGCTGCAAGATCTCCATTCGTTGATTTTAAATCCTTTCAAAATCATTCTATTCTGTTCAATGGAACGTACCCAAATGGCTTCACGAAACGGCCTTCTAATGTGGATTCTCAGGCAATGTTTGTTCCCACTTTCCAATCGCTGAATAATTCATCAAACAGTGTTGAAATGTTTGGTGCAAAAAATGGTTTCCAAGAAAGTTCAAATCCATTTAGGCCCAATGTTCAAGAATTCAAGAAACAGACAGTTGGTTACCGCCAACCAATTGAGAATTTTTCTGACTCTTATCCATTCACTCACAGGGTGCCAGGTTATCAGTTCTTCTCGAATATGCCCGGCCAAGGAGTGGAGTTACCGGTATTTTCTGATCAACGACAGTACTTTATGGATACCCAGTCCCAACTTCCTTATTTACATTCACAACTAAGCCAGCCTCATGTTACATGGAGGCCAATGGAAGAGGAACAATACTACAGGATGCATAAGCAATACCTGTATATGCAGCAGCTCAGGAACCAGCGGTTGGAAGCTCAGCAACCAATTCGAGCAAATGGTAATGTGGTGGCTAGGATAATGAGTCAGAACCTACGGCAGCCATGTAATGAATCACCAATCTCTAATCATCTTGAACTCTCTAATCAAGATGCTTTGGGGAATAAGGTTATGGTTTCAAGGAACATACACCTATCTAATCATGCCATTTCCTCCACTGATTTCAATATAATGCAAGTTTTAGACAAAGTGGAGAAGCAGGCTTATCCTGAGAAGATTTTAATGAGATCGCAAGGATTGAATTCTCTCAAATCTGTCAAATTTGGCTCCTTTGTGGGAAATGAATTACTTGCTGATGTAAACCAAAGTGGAAGAGTCTTCTCAAATGGTCACTACCATCAAAGTCTACCTGATTCCAATGCTGCATTCAATTTAGATAGTGTGAGCTCGCGAGGTTTGTTGCCCGTTAGTCATGATCTGAAACATAATAGTCCAAGACCACTGCCACAGTTCAACTCTGTTGATGAAATTGCTGGTAGAATATACTTCATGGCAAAGGACCAACATGGGTGCCGCTTCTTGCAGAGGAAATTTACAGAGGGTACCCCAGAAGATGTTGAAAAGATTTTTCTTGAGATTATTGTGCATATAATTGAGCTCATGACAGATCCTTTTGGGAATTACCTTGTCCAGAAGCTGCTTGAAGTGTGCAATGAGGATCAACGGATGCAGATACTTCGTGTTATCACTAGGAAATGTGGGGAACTTGTTAGGATTTCATGTGATATGCATGGGTGCTCTCTCTCTCTCTCTCTCTCACTCACACACACGCACGCACGCGCACGCACACATGCTTGTCCCTTTCGGTATTTGTTGCTTCTTTTTTTTTCTTTTGATATTTTTAGCGTTGGCTTAGTTGTTTTTATGAACACAGGACTCGGGCTGTCCAGAAGATCATTGAAACCCTTAAGACTCCAGCACAGTTTTCCATGGTCGTTTCGTCACTGAACCCTGGTATAGTTACTGTGATAAAGAACATGAATGGAAACCATGTTGCACAAAGATGTTTACAGTATTTATCGCCTGAATATTGTGAGGTAAGGAAAATGAACAGATGCACAATATGCATACATGTTCATTTGCTTATGATTTAAGCATCAATGATATTGCTTATGTTGAAAAAGGTCTAACTTCAAACAAGCCAACTGTTCCAAGCATGAATTACATTTGACATGTTTGATATAGTACTATCCATAAAAGGCTTAAAAGCTCAAGACGTTTGGTATTTTGCTTTACTTAAGTTTAGTATTTAAATGAAAAACAAATGAGTTATTGACAATAACCAAAAATTACTTATCCTGAATGCAAAGGTATTGCTGAAGAGAACTGCCAATGCAGAAGGAAATATTAATAATCATATTTCAATTCATGTTCGTAAGGGATCCAAAGAAATCATTCCTTGATGGCTGACTACCTAACTATCAACTCTACTCCTTTACCTTAGCAGAAGCTGATGAAGTTGAACCAAGCCACAGTGATTGAAATGAATCTAATGTGAATAGAAGTGGAATGATTAATCAACGAATAATGCCCAAATCAACTTAATCCCACAAGTGATGTATATTCTAATGCATCATTCGCAAAGTCTAAGACGACTTCAATATTTTAAGCAGTGAGTAATTTTTTTTCTCCATCAGAATCTCTTGGAATATCTTGCCTTAAAAATTATGAAATGTAATGCTTTCTTCTTCTTGATTTTCTGGACACTTCTACACTGATTTACATATTTTCAACCGTTCACTACTTGATGCATATTAAACCATCTTTAGCATTACTTTTATCATGAATCAGTAAAAAGTAAATTTTAACATCTTCAGTGATGATATTTTCTGCAGTTCCTTTTTGAAGCTGCAATTGCTAATTGTGTTGAACTAGCAACAGACCGCCATGGCTGTTGCGTTCTTCAAAAGTGCCTTGGCCGTTCTGATGGTGAGCATAGGCGTCGTCTGATCCGCGAGATCACTTCAAATGCGCTGATTCTTTCACAAGATCAATTTGGGTACTAATTTTTTCTTTTCTTTTTATTGTTTTCTGCACTCTCTTATGAATTCATATGTTGTTAGTGTTGTATCATTGTCTCCATTAAATTCCTATGGGATAGGTGAATATATGTCTTTAACCCAATTGTCATGAGACAGTTGGCATCAATTTTATAAGCAATACATATCGCCCACTATTAGCAGGGTGGAAGAACAATGGCCAATACAAATAGATGATACAAGGTTTTGTTAGGTTCAGTAGCTTGAGCAATGTAAAGTAATAAAATTGGCCGTCTCATATCATTTGCTTCAAAATGAGAGAATCCACGAGGATGACTGGGTGATTGCTTGAATACCATATACTTATAAAAGCATCTTATTAAATAAATAGATTACAGTTTATGGATATTTTTTGAATTTAAAAACCTTGGTTTATTTTGAATTGAAAACCTTAGTTTATTTCCAGGCTTATTGTGTAGGTAAGGCATTACCAGTTATTACTAATAGGTATCACCAATTAGTTTTTCTATTCCTTAATCAGCTACTACTCTATGTTATTATATATGGTTATGTACCTGGGGATCCCAACTTATCTCCATTTTACATGAAGTATTGTGATAAAGCAATCGAAAACGTGTGCTATGAATATGAGGGTCAACTATATTTGACACTAGTTCTGGTATATGATTTGTTCAAAGAATGAAGGAACCAAACAACGCAGTGCAACGCTTGTTGAATGACCTATTGTATATTTTACGAGGGTACCAAGCATTACTTTCTGTATCCGTCCTTGCATCTCTGATTTTGTGCTTAGATTTTTTAATTGCATTGTTACAGGAACTATGTTGTGCAATTTATCTTTGAAATTCACGTTCCATGGGCAACGGTCGATATTCTTGACCAACTGGAGGGTAACTATGGGGACTTGTCCATGCAGAAATATAGCAGTAATGTGGTTGAAAAATGCCTGAAATATGCGGGAGAAGAACGTCAATCTTGTATTATCCAGGAGTTGATAAATAATCCTCGTTTAGATCAAATCATGCAAGATCCCTATGGAAATTATGTTATCCAAGCAGCATTAAATCATTCAAAGGTTAGAAATCTTAGCCTAAAAGTGTCGTTCTCATCTGGGTGGTTGTGTTTCAAATATCATCAATTTGTAGTTGTCGATCATGTGTACTTCTTTCGGATCATATATATATATATATATGAATGAATATCCTTGTTAGATTGGAGCGATCCAACTTGTTTTAGTTGTAGTTTGCATGAAAACATGTCTTGGTAGACAGCATGAACACTGGTATGGAAAGCAGTTACAGAGATGAAAGCTGGAACCAACTTTAAACTAAAAAGTGGCGCAGAAAACTAGAGTATCATAATATAGAATGGTGAACCAAGCAATGGTGAATTATTTAGTAGCTGCATTTTCTTAAATTTTCATCTTTTGGTGTTCATACAACATATTTTTCCTGGGATGTTACCATTAATAATGGGTACATTATCATCTGATGAATGCATACATGCTATTTTGTTGAGTAGGGAACTCTTCATGCTGCATTGGTGGATGCCATAAGACCTCATGTTCCTTTGCTCCGCACCAGCCCATATGGGAAGAAAGTCCTTTCAAGCAATAGTCTGAAGAAATAACTTATGGGTATGATCATGGCTGTGTATCTATTTCTTAAACCAAATATCCAAACTTTTACTTGTTCCTCATTAAATGGTAGTATTTTGTTAAATTTTTGCAGGGGTATCGCAGCTAAATCTCTCATTTGCTACAGGTTTTGTTGGTGCAGAGGCTCTGTAAATTTTGTAATAAATGAATGAAGAAGTTCTGAACTCTCCTTTTATGGAATGATTCCGAGATATTTAAGTCTTGAAGTTAGAAGGAGAGGTTAAATGGTTAGAGCTTCCTTTTGCATTTCATCTGGAAAGATGAAGATGACTTTTCAGTTCTTTATGTTGTCCTTTTTAATGTATTAAAAAAATGTTGCCCTTCTAATTTTATCCCTTCTGACTATCTCAGAGCACATTTGGCACAATTTTCACGTGTATGTAAATTTTCCCTTTTATCCCTTTTGCATAGAAATGAATTAATTGGAAGGTGTGGAGTCGTTTTTGAGCTCATTAGAAATTGTAATTTTCCTGTGCTTTTAATAATGGTCTTGGTTGCGGCGTGGTTGCAGGATGAAATGTCCTCTGCATTACCTGGTTTTCATGCTAGACAGTCATACTGTGATTGTCCCAAGGCATATCAATAATTATATGATGTCCAAAAAGAGTCATGATGAAAGTTTTCTGATTTTATCTTACATACATGGCTCTATGAGTTGAAGACTTCAAATTGTATAACTCTTTCAATGCTTCTCTATTAATTTCTTTAGTGCTGCATGGTATGTGTAGGCCTCAAGAAGGCAGCTGTCTCTAGCCTTATTTAAGTTCCATATTGAATGTGTACTTTCTTGAGGACTGGTTGTGAGTAGGGTTTTGGGGTTCAAAAACTTGCAGCCTATTACTATTAAGTAGTTATTAAGGTTCAGAATAGCTGCATTCCTAAACCTCAAGTTTTGTGCAGGGAACAGATATTCTGAATAATTTTCAGCTAATTCTATCTGGATCGATTTAGCTCCCTTCAAGTCTTTGGATTATCGATTGTGATATCACCTTGTTTTTCCTCGGTTTTTGAGCCATTGGTTATTATTCAGATTGTTAAGTACTTACACAAGCGGCGGACAGGTTTGAATTGCGCACAATACAGATTTTGTGCCACTTTATTCTGTCCAAGTCACAAAACTACAGTGTCTTCTCATCTCCCCCTTTCTCTGCTTCATCGCTGGTCACCGCAGCACCCAAGTCATAGCCAACCACCAACAACCACGTCCACAAGTACTGGTCTAATCAGTGATTACCTGGAAATTGTGTTTTTAGTGGTGGGTGTGGGTTTCAAGGAGGCCATATATGGCTATGGTGGCAACTGGTTTTGGGTGTGAAGCTGTTAATGGTCCCATTGGCGGTGTGAACCTATGGTGGTGTTGATCAAAACATGATATATTTTTTCCCTGCCAAAAACTAATAGAAAAGAAAATAAACCCTTTTCTCGTAACTTAATACAGAATTTCTCCAATTGCATAACACTAAAAGAAAATATAAAGCTCATCCATGTTACCAGTATATATGATGTCTCTTTCTATTTTGGTGTTAAAAATTACTTCTACAAGATATGGTCCAAACTCCAAATATAGAATGCATCGTTTTGCTTTTTGAAAAACAAGGGTGTTTTTTTGAAGTAACCATCCAATGACTTTGGAACACGTGGAGTGTTAGTTCCACACAGTTTCAGTCACGTGGCACCACACAAGGGGAAGTGACACGTGGCACCACATGATTGGATAGAACTCAAGTGCCTATTAGAGCCACTAGTCTCTGTAATCCTCGCACTCCCTCCCAAACACACAAACTAGTCTCACCAAATCCAAAATGCTCACTCTTTCTCTCCCTCCCTCCCTCTCTCTTTCTCTCAAACTCTCAATTCAATGATCTCCTTCTCTTAACTCTAACCTCATAACAAACAAGAGCGAGAGAGCGAGAGAGAGAGAGAGAGAGAGAGAGAGTGATAAATCAACCATGTCTATAGCTCCAAGCAGCTACACTTCTCTCTGTTCTTCCCAACCACTGGCAAGAACAACAGCCCAACTACCAAAGGCAAACCCATCTCTCTCACTCCAATTTGCAAAACCCATATCCAAAAACCACTCATTTCTGATCAATTCAGTCAGTTCCTGCAATAACCATCTGGTAAAACCCTCCATTTTGACTGTTAAAGCATCAGAAACGGAGGCTAAGACATCAAAATCGGAGAAAGAAGAGGAAGAGAATGAAGAGTACGAGGTGGAATTGGTGCAGCCATATGGGTTGAAGTTTAGAAAGGGAAGAGATGGTGGAACTTACATTGATGCAATTGGAGCTGGTGGATCAGCTGACAAGTCTGGCATGTTCACTGTTGGGGATAAAGTACTTGCCACTAGGTCTCTCTCTCTCTCTCTCATTGCTCTTAGTTGTTTTCTCTTTCTATCCATAGAACATTCACTTGTATATGTATAAAAGAAATTGCACTTTGTAAACACATTCTAGGCGATTTGAATTTGGTTTATGAATATTCATTTGTTGTTCCAAGATCCTTTCCTCAAAATAGCTAGTATTTTACCAAGTTTGTTGACCTTTTCATTATATTTTTCTTGTTTTGATTTAGTTTTTTGGAAAATGCTAACCACCATGGTTATTGGGTAAAAAGTATTTTGATAAGTGTGAGAAGCGTATAAATTTTCATAAAAGTATGCATTAGCCACCGCCTAGCGGGGCGATGTTTAGCAAAACTGTTCATTTTTAATCCACCCCCACCCCTAAATTTTACATCTATAGGATTTTAGGCATCCCCAATTACGCAAGAGTTTTTTGGTTTGATTTCTTAATAGAATTTTAGGCATGTACCTTCAGCGTTTAGAAGACAAATATTATTTGGCTGTGTTTAGATTATGGATTTGTAAAGGAATTTACCAATGGAAAAGTACATGACAGAAATTTAGCTCATTTTCCTCTTGCCTTTTCTTTTACCTTCATAAATCCGTCTACAAGTCAATTCATGATCCAAACACAGCCATTGTCAGCTATTATATGTTGATGCATCCACTGTAGAGAATGTGACCAAGTTGTCCTGAAATGTATAATGCAGTGCAGTTTTTGGAGAGGAAATATGGGCTGCTGCTGAATATGGGAGAACAATGTATACCATCCGTCAGAGAATTGGCCCATTACTTATGAAAATGCAGAAGAGATATGGTTAGTTCATCCACATTTTTCCCTTTACTATTACATTAATCTTTTTTTTGTTTTGAACAAAGCCTATTGGATTTTACCGGAGAATATTCAAATTCATTTCTCATTAATGTTTGTTATAGTCATTGCCAGTAATTGTATGAATTTCGTATCACGTTCTGAATTTTGTGAGTACTTTTTACTTGGTTTCCAGGGAAGTTGGATGAATCAGGTGAGCTAACGGAAAAGGAGATAATAAGAGCTGAGAGGAACTCCGGTGTAATTAGTAACAGAGTGAGGGAAATCCAAGTGAGTAGCATATTTGTGCAATTCCCATCTTGAAAACTTATGCTAAAAGTTTCATATTTGTAAATCCTGTTTCCTTTGCTTTTGGGTAGTTTAGTGTTGATTATACTGACAAACTTGTGGTTGGTTTAGATGCAAAATTATATGAGGAAGAAGGAACTGAAAGAACAGAGAGAAATGGACCTTCGTGAAGGGCTGAAGCTTTACAAGTAAGCCTTTATCAGTCCCCGAGATTCTTGTTTCCAATTTCTTGAATCTGCACTATTTGATGTTATTGAAACAAAAGGAGTTAACCCTAATCATTCAAGGAGAATAGCTTCAATTTCAGTTTGATAGTTTAGATACGGATTTCAATATTGCTTCGAGAACTGTCTTGATGGATTTAAAATAACAATGTATAAGAAGAATAACTTGCAGCCGTCAATACCAAGGATTCTAGTTGTACAAAACAAATCAAGTACTTTTTTCGTATCTCATGCATTTGCTCACATCATTTGATGCCTTTCATCGCTGTTATTGGTCTATGCAGGTTGCATTAGGTCTTGATCTTTTTTGTTTATAACCAAATAAAGAAACTTTCACCTATGTTGATCTGAGATGGCTTTGAAAATCATTTGTTACTGTCCAAACACCTTCCATGTCATATTTTCCCAATATTCAGGCATTCTGAGAAAATATTATGTGGCTGAAAGTCTTTTTCTCTTTCCTTGAAAATTGATGAAGGACTTCGAAATACGAGGAAGCACTGGAGAAATTTGAGTCGGTGTTGGGGTCAAAACCGGATCCAACTGAAGCTTCAGTAGCTAGCTACAATGTCGCGTGTTGCTATTCTAAACTTAATCAGGTACTACTCAGACTTCCAAAGCAATGATACAATATCATCATATTCTTGTGTTACAATTTTTTTTAAAATCTAATTTCCTTTTATTTTGTGATTTCAGATACAAGCCGGACTTTCTGCACTTGAGGATGCCTTAGAAGCAGGATTCGAAGACTTCAAGGTAACGAATAGAACAAATATGACTTACTTTAATCTAAATTCTAATTCTGAAACTGTTTCTACATTTACAGCGAATCAGGACAGACCCTGATCTAGCCAACATCAGAACATCCGAAGAATTTGAGCCTCTTATGAAAAGGTTTGATGAATCGTTCATCAATGAGAATGCCATCAATGCCATCAAGTCTATCTTTGGCATATTCAACAAGAACTAGAGACTGCGAAGACCCGAGCTTGTAATTGTAATTGTGATTTCGCAACTGAATTGATTAGCCAGACCATCTCGAGTTTCAATACAAATGGCTTTACCATTTGTTTGTAGTATTTTACACATGATCAATTTTGGAAGTTGAAATTATTTTTGATTGGTGAATGTTTTATCTAATTGTCTCTCTAGTTAAATTAAATTATGTCTCCTGTAATTGTCTGGACAAAAGGATTGAAGGAATAAATGAAAGATTGCCTTTCAACTATCTTGGTGTTGCAGTAACTTTCTGTTAAAATGGTTATGCAAGATCATGCTGCAGAACGAGTGAAAGAAAGGGAAAATAATCTTGAAATGAAATTTTGTACCAAAAAACACGTCCAAAATGAGGTGGCAGAAGTATTTTTTAAATTTTGAGCCAACTGGGGTGTTGGTTTGAATGGTAGAACAAAAAGAAAGCGAGAATGCCACACCATTCTGTACATGAATTGTATATAAAAATCCTGTTGTGCATCATTTCCTGAAAGAAAAACGGCATATTCAAGATATTGTTTACGCAGTTTCGATAGCACAAATATGAGAAGATAAACTTTCTGTTGCATATCAAAGTCATTCAACTGAACTTGTCGATTGCTGTATGATACATTAACTTACTCGAAATAACGTCTTCCAAGTCAATTCTAAACCAATCCATGTGCGGTTAAAGGACTTAAAATTGCCATTAAGGAGAGTGACTAAACAAAGTTTGGCATGATGTGTGAGTTGAGAGTAACTACTCATCACTCCTTCCATCCTTAGAATGGGGATCCCAACTTAGCACCCCTTGAGTGAGAGTGAGATTTTGAGAAAGAGTTTCTCTTTCAATTTTGTAAAATTTTCATTGTATAATGAATAAAAGAGAGTTTATCTTTATAAGAACGATGAATTCCAACAAAGCACCAATTCAACAAATGGACATGGTGCTCTAAGATAAAACGAATGATCTCGAGATGGGTGAACCAGACCTTATCCACCTTATTTGGTTGGGTAGGAAACAAATTTAACTTCATCCATTCCCTTTTGTGGAGTCTTATTGGTAGGGAGCACCAGGTCAATAAGTACCAAAAAACACACAAGAAAGTCGTTGGGTGCATTTTTTTTCAATTCTTCAAAGTGAAGTTACCCAATTAGCACAATCTTGACTCTTTCATCAATTTGATTTGAAACCTTGTAGGTTAAGAAAGTAATATTGACAAGCAATGAACATAAGACCTTCCTCCACCTGTAAAATTCTCTTACCCCAAGAATAAGCATAGAAGAAATAGACTCATTTACTCAAAATGAAATGATTAAATAGAAAAATGTTCCTCATGATCTTCCTTCCTTGGACCCTCATGACACAAATTGATATGACGATGGATTTTGAAATTGACATAATTGACAACCATTCCTATTTCATTGAACATTTGAACATCAGTTTCCTATGATGAATCTTTTACATTAATAAAAAGGAAAAAGGTTCGATTGCACATATAGGGACTAGTAAAGAATACCCAATGACCTCTTCTACACTTCTATTTCTCGATCCTAGAAAATATTATCAATCGCATCCTAACACCCATATGACCATGTGATTGAGAAATGGGGTTCCGTCATAAGCCCCTCTCTCTATTCATTAAACTATAGAGCTGCATAACCATTTAGTATTAGAAGGACACACAGTCATGTGGTGTTTCAAAAAATAAATAATTACTTATCACGTGCTCCATACGAAAACACTTTCCACATAAAAAGAAATGGGGGAAAAAGCCAGTCAAAGTTCACGGTAAAATCACTCCCAAAAATGACAAAAGGAAACACGGTTTCCCATCTCTTTCCCAATGCCACCCATCAATTTTCAACCACCTACCACTACCACTACCACCCATTGACTTAAAAGAGTCATCTCCTCCCATTCGTTTACTACATTATAAATTAATCACATTAAATCCTACTTTTATCACCATAGCTGTCGAGAAAAGTGAAGAAATGTCACTCAAATGGCTAAAACAAGTATTATACTTCTTGTATTCTTCTTCTCCTTCTTCCCTTCTTCATTATATTGTCCAGTTGATCAGTGCCCTGCCCTTCTCCAATTCAAATCTTACTTCCTCAACACCCTCCATCTCTAACTCCTCATCAGATAGCTCGTTGTTTGGCTTAGAATCTTGGAATTCCACTACTTCTCATTGTTGCACTTGGGACAGAGTTCTTTGTGATTCCTCAAAGGTTGTCATTGCTCTCCATCTTGATTCCATCAGTCCCTTTCTCTCTCTGGAACCCAAGATAGTGACATTCGAGGCCTTGACACCTCTTTTTTGCATTAAAACTCTGTTTCTTCTCGACATATCCTCCAATTCCATCAAAGGTAAAATTCCAGGAAACGGGTTTTCCAATCTCAGCAAACTGGTTCATCTTGACATGATGCAGAACAGCTTCCATGGCTCGATCCCATTACAGATTCTTCGTCTGAGGTTTCTGCAGTATCTGGACTTGAGTGGGAATTCACTCAATGGAGTTCTATGTCCCCAAGTGGGGTATCTTAGAAATTTGAAGGCATTGAAGTTGGATGAGAATTTCTTTCATGGGAAAATCCCAGAAGAGATTGGGAATCTCACCAAGTTGCAGCAAATCTCCCTTCGGCAGAACCAATTCTACGGGGGAATTCCAGCTCCGGTGATGCATCTGAAAGAACTACAAGTACTGGACCTGAGCAACAATTCATTCTCAGTGGAGATTCCAAGCAAGATTGGAAACTTCTTGGACTTGAGCAAGACCTTTCTCACAGGTGGGATCCCACCATCGATACAGAATACGAGCAAGTTGGAAGCCCTTCGGCTAGAAAACAACATGTTTAGAGGAGAAATTATGTCCTGGTTGTTCAATATCAAGGCACTGAGGTATTTGTTTCTCGGAAGAAACAAACTGGCCTAGAATAACAATGTGAAAATTGTCCCAAAGTGTATGCTATCTTGGTTATCTCTCGAGTCGTGTGGCCTTGCTGGTGAAATCCCAGAATGGATTTCCACCCAACAGACTTGATTTTCTTGATCTAAGCGAAAACAACCTGGAAGGGGATTTCACAGATTGGCCTGCTGAGATGGAAGTTGGAAGCACCATTTCCTGGCCAATTCCAGTTTCCATTTCCAATATTTACCGCCTGTTTTTGTTGGACTTGTCAAGAAATAGATTTTCTGGCAACACATACCCGGTTTTCAGCCCTCCTGCCATGCTCGCTTTTGTTGATTTCTCCTACAATGAATTCTCAGGTGAGATTCTAGCAACTTTTTCTCAGGAAACTCAGAATCTTGCATTATGAAAAAATAAGATCTCCGATCCCTTGCCACGGAATCCAACTCTTATGAGCAAGCTTGAACACCTCGATCTCCATGACAAAAAACATTGCAGGGGAATTGCCAACGTTTCTTTCCCAAATCTTCACTCTCCCAAGTTCTGAATTTGCGAAATTCCCTCAGAGATTCAATCCCCGAAAGATTTTCCAACCTTACTACCCTCCAAATCCTCGATTTATCATGTAACAACCTCGCCGGAAAAATCCCCACAGAGATGGCAAATCTTGTCGGAATGATTGAAACACACATTTTCATCACTCTCTGACATGTTCACCTTCTCAATTGAGTTCAATGACTTGCTAGTGAACTGGAAGAAATCCATACAAGGCCTTTCAAGTCACAGCCTCTCCGTATATTCTCTGCTAGACTTGTCCGAGAACCAGCTTTCTGGTGAAATTCCAGCTTCATTAGGTGGCCTCAAGGGCCTAAAACTACTCAACATATCTCACTCTCCGGTCACATACCAGCAAATCTAGGTGAATTAGAGAGTCTAGAAAGCTTGGACTAGTCGCACAACAAGTTTTCGGGCTCAATCCCACAAACACTGACAAAGCTGCAAGAACTGACAACCTTGGACGGGAGCAACAATGAGCTTGTGGGTAAGATTCCGCTGGGTTGACAAATGGACACGATGATCCCAACTACTATGCTAATAATAGTGGGTTATGTGGAATGCAAATTCAAGTGAAATGCCAGGATGAGCTGCCACCGCCAGAACCGGAGTAGAATGAGACTGAGGAATCATGGTTTTCGTGGGATGGAGCTGCCATTGGGTTTCCACTAGGCTTCTTATTATCAATAGCTATTTTATGTCTTACTGGCTGTTTGATCCCGGCAACACCTCCAAATCGCCTCAGGTACCAAAGACGGCGAAGATGATAACCAAAAGAGCTGTAGTGTAAGGCGTCTCTAAGTCAATTGAGATCTGAAATATCAATGAGGTTAAGATATTAAGTAAACATAAAGCATAAACAAGCAGATCTTCTTTAATAACTTCTTTTATATGGGTACTAGAGATACTTCTGTCATGCTCTACCTCTCTTTCTCTGTCTCTCTCTCACCCACCCACCCAAAACCACACCAAAGCAAAGCAAAGTAATGAACCAGTGTTTTCTCATATTCTAAATTTTGTTGCTGAGCGGACTGATTTACAAACTGTCTGGGATAATACCTAGTTGCCTCAATCACTCAACCTTCCATATTTTGTTGGTTTTCTCCCACCGATGATCAAAGACAAGTCCTTGTTAGCATGTTTTAAAATCATAGTAGCAGCAGCTAAAGTTCTACTAACGAGTCATTAGTAGATGTAGATTCCACATCACAAATCTGTTTTTTGCTATTTGGTTCCATTCTAATCAAACAAAGCATTTAAACATCAGGAGCAAGACCAAAAAAATTAAATTAGTAACAAGAGAGTTGAGTTCAAAATGCCTGTCAAATTGTGAAGTCGCATTTAGTATAGGTTCGGTGGAGTTTCCAGTAACATTATTCACAGACCATACAACTGCAGATTGAGATCCTTTTTGCTATTCTGGAGGCTTCATTAAGATTACGTATTGCTTTATTTTTACCTTATAAATAAGCTATCATTTCAGGTATAATTACGATAAGACACTATGGAAGTTATAAATCTCTTTAAAAAAAAAAAAAGATTAGATATTGTTGCAGAAGCTGACAGTAAAAGTCATTTACCTTTCTTCTGTTGAACTTTCAATCCTAGAAAAGGGATTTTTTTCAACAAGAAAGCTTTCATATTAGAACTACGAATTTTATGACACGACAGAAACAAAGGAGTTTGGTGAAACAAGGAAATTGAATAAGAACCTGTGGGTGGATGGGTTTCATTTCTAGTTGAAGAATCAAAATAGCAGCATAAAAAGCAAAGGCTTGTTGTTCTTACAAAGGGATCCCAATTCTCACCTAAATTTAATTCTAGAAAAAATTCTTAATTTGGGAGCAAGAGTACCAGCAGCAAAGAATATATCTGTATCCTCAATTTGCCTTCGAAATTGCGTTTTGTCATGGGAAACATAAAAATATTTTCTCATCTATTTTCTTGGCCTTGCTGTGGCCAAATTTGAATATGAGCTGGTTGAGCAGCGTCAAAGAATTACACAAACACAGCCTCGGTTGTCCTGCTCATTGTCAGTATCTCCTGGATCACTGTGACACAATGAAGCCAAATGATACAGTTACAATTAGTCCTATCTGTATAACTAACTTCATGATGAGAAAGTATTTTGACAAGCAACAGATAAACGTATCTATTCTAATATAAAGGGAGAGAACCATGGTTCTCTTTTCTATCAAGATTTTTGGTCCATAGATACGGGGAAATTGAGCTAGACTATCACTCTTAAAATGCTAAGTTGTTATATCTTTACCGGCAAGATATTTCATAAATAGCTTTGTGACAGGAACTACAAAATAATCAAATATGTCAATTCGAACTGATTCTTTCTTCCATGGAATGAGGTATTTATTATCCTATGCCCTATTCATCCTCGCATAACTTACTTTCAAAACGCAGAATCGTATCAAAGATCAACCGTCCAAAGATAACCTCTACGAAGCGATATTAAGCTAACAGGCATGGAAATTCTCTTCTTTTTGTTTATTAGTAGTCATTATCCGAATTCCATGTAATGTTCCAACCTCAGATTGGTCAACTGGGCTATGCTTCCTAAAGAAATAGTGTTCGTCCACCAGAAATCGCAAATAAAAAACTCATTTTCTGCTCAGCATCCAACAAATGAAATGTGATGCTCCAAATTTAGCATGCATTTTTCTTTCCTCATCTTCCTTATTTTAGCTATTCAAGTTATTCTTAAAGATCAGTCCAACAAGTATCCTTAAATTTAGACTTGTATGAATCTCTCTCCCTCTCTGATGCAGGAGCGTAACCTTAGTGATGTAACAGCCATGTGGACAGCATGCATCACTTTGATTAATATTCTGAAGTGTCTTTTCAATTTTTATAAAGGTCTTTTATTTTCTGGTCAAACTACGTAATTAATTATTGGTATTAATCACAATATAATTATGGGTTTGGAATATGTATTTTGACTATCTAGGTCTAGGTGTTTGAAAGGCCTATTGGAAGATGTCTAGAATTAATTAAAAGTATTGAATAGTCAATCTTTGTAATGCCTATAAATATCCGATTGAATGGAATAAAAGGAAAGTTTTGTGATTGTAGAAAATATTATTTGCAATTAATTCTTGCCTGGAGTGTGTAAATCATCCTATAACAAGCGTGTGGCTTGATTGCATTGAG
>BRYE01000028.1:19760805-19788305 GCA_030159115.1 Actinidia arguta var. hypoleuca | reverse complement strand
CCGAGTCCCTGAAAATCAAATATTTCCATTAAATTGTGTCAAGGGAGAAGATATATCAAATAATGAAGATCATGCAATAAATTCAGGAAGTTTTTTCCTTCTTAATTCTTGAATCCCACACTGATTTAATCATATGTTTTGATCTTGGATTGTGGAGGGGTAGGGAAAAGGAAAGAATAATACACAGGAAAAGGAAATGCACTACAAGAAGCCAAATTCAAACGTTATGAAAATGAGACAAAAATGAATAGGTATTTCTCAAAAATATTAACTTTTTGTGTGATTATTCATTAAAATCTTTATCATGTACAAGCAATTTCATTTGGTTTTCTCTCGATAAATCCAAATTCCAAAATCCAAACTTAGTGTAGGTCACTAATTAGCTTATGAAAGTATACTCTCTCGTTACAAGCTGGATTGTATAAGCCTTGAATCCCACACTGATTTAATCATATGTTTTGATCTTGGATTGTGGAGGGACGGGGAAAAGGAAAGAATAAAAAACAGGAAAAGCAAATGCATTACAAGAAGCCAAATTCAAACGTTATGAAAATGAGACAAAAAATGAATAGGTATTTCTCAAAAATATTCATTTTTTGTGTGATTATTCATTAAAATCTTTATCATGTACAAGCAATTTCATTTTTTTTTCATTTGGTTTTCTCGCGATAATCATACAAAAAATCTAGTTATAAGGATTTTCTTTTTTCTTTTTTTACTCTCCAAAGAAATTTCCAAATCCAAAATGAACTCCGAAAGAAAGTGATGCACGTAGAATTGAAAATAAAAGACAAGGACAAGTTATGACTTGAATAATAAATAAAAAAGAAAATTCTACTATTATCCAGTGTAATCAGGAAAATTGAAAAAAAAAATCTATACATGAGAGGACAAGTTATGCACAGCAAATGCCAAATAAAGGTATGCAAGCCAATTAGCAGACACATCTTTTGTACAAGAACTCGACCTGGACAGAACAAATACGTGAAGTTAAATAAATGAAGTTCATTCATGCAAGTGATATCCTGACAAATAAAATCTTTAAAAGAAGTATTTGGATGACCATACCATTCCCGAAGCCGGAGGCATTCCATATTCCAAAGCTGTTAGAAAGTCTTCATCAAGAGTCACTTCATATGAGTTGTCATCACTTTTCTTTCCTTTCTCTTCTGAATCATCCATTTCAGAAATTGCTGCTGCTCTCCTCTTATTATGCTGCTTCACTTGCTCTTCCAAGCGTCCCCTCTGGCACGTTTTCAAAAATGAAAAACACAAAATTGCAGCTTATATTGAACCAACCTCTTATAATTTGATTTCAGAAGTATCATGCTTAGGGAGAATGTAAATTATGCAGGCCTCCAAACAACTAATGCACATATTTGAAGAATGACCCATTGGCAGTTCAAAACCATTTCCTCTCCCTGCTAAAATCAATTGCTTTACTTATTATGTTGTTTTGTCTGTTGACAAATTAGTTTCTGCAGCAACAGTTATCAAATCCAACAGACAGAGATTCCGTGCTGGTTGAGACCATCACCATTAAAAGATAATTCAAGACACAACAGGAATCTTGGCACTTCACTCTTCAAGTTGACTTGTTCACAAGGAATGTTCATCAAATGTGTGATCATGGATATAACTACATTATCCCATCTCAATCCAGATGGAGTCGATGGACCAAAACCCTATTTTTACTGAATATGAAAGTTCCTCAATTGTGTCACGGTAGCTTATGGATGTGATAAATAAGCATATTGTAGTGAGATTCAGATCTCTGCCAACAGTTACCTGATCCACAGGGTCAGTCAGCTCAGAGAATGCATTCGCCAGTTCTCGACCACAAATAAATAATTCAAATCTTTCCGTCAAACCTGCATACCTAAATTTGGTGGAATAAGGATGAGATACAAACAGTGCTGCTTCAAATAAGCATGACATGCTGGAACAATGGGTATGGCCAAGTGTTCTATAAAACAGAAAATGCATACAACAACTGACAAAGTGAGACAATGAAAAGGACCAATAGTGATGAACTATTTAAAAAGACTAGCCATATTGGTAGCAGACAAACTCGTCTTAAGAAGAACCATTGAGACATTATTATAGACAGAAAAAAAGGAAATGACCGACTTTTATGGTGGTTCATATGTTGGGGACTTGTGTCCTTTCTTTTTCATTACAAAGGATTCAAAAACACTACATTGAAAATGAACAAGTTTCCTCTTTATTCTTACGATTATGTAATGTTAATATTTGTCCTCCCACAGGGGTAGACATCATTTCCCTTTGTTTTGACTACTTGCGCATTCAAGTGCTTGGTGAATGCAACAGGCTTGTCAAACCATCATTTCCTTGCATGGTTTTGACTCATCTCCTTGCACATAGAGAAAAAGACCTCATCTCCTTCTCCTGTACATGCGAGAAATGGGTCTTGTGTGTTGGGTGGAGTGAGTTTCTCTCTTGTATTCTCCTCTCTCTTGGTCCATCTCTCTAGGGCTACCATTGTTGTGCCTTTGAATCTAGAGTGTGAAATACAAAGGGGCCCTTGTAGTCTCTTCTTGAACAGGTTGGTGTTGCATGCTCGTGTGGGGTCTTGTAATCAATCTAGACGATCTTCCTATGGGATAAGTTGCAATAGAGAGGTATACTGACAAACCCTCTTATGTTTGTTCAACATGTAAGAAACAGACTGATCTAATAAGAGCATAGCAAATTTCCTATCCACGTGCAGCATTCTATGAGCTATGGTCCATGCTTTGATCCTTTCCCAACAAATATTATATCTTTTATAAGGTAGTATTTTCCAAATTCAAGTCTTCATCATACCAAACCATATGTGTGTGAGAGAGAAGGGGGGGGGGGGGGGGGGGAGAATTGGGAAGAAAGAAGAACTATGTTAATTTTACAACGGCATTCAAGAAAGCACATTATCCAGATTCAACTTGCATGAGTTGAGTTAGATGCCGTTACACCCTTAAGCTTAATTGAACCCAGGTTTTACCTCTAGTGAAGGTTCACTGCTTAAATAGCAGAATTTATTTACAACATGTTCAATCAGACCACCAAAACCACAAAGAAAAAAGGACAATTTTTTTCATCAGATCACAAAGTTCCTCCGGAACAGGAAGGATAACTCTCTTTAAGTGTTTCCAATAATCAACTGTGGGTATATGGAACTCGGAGGAGGGCTCCCCTCTTGGAGCCAAGCTTCCAAGGGAACCCTCCGCGAGCTTCTGGAGTCTCCTTGTGAAAGAGCCCTCAGCTCTTCACCGCCCCGGGGCAAATAAATGGGATCCTGAGTCTAGCCTAATCGGGAGCTCACAAATCGCATGATGATTTGAGAGTCACCTCGAAGACTCTAGGCTTATCAGCCAACCTCCAAGGTGGGGGATTCTATGGAGCCCTCACCAATACTTAGCAATATATCTCCATCTATCTCAATGAGAAGTGAGGGACTGCATGAAGCCCTCACCAACACTTCGAAAAAATATTTTCATCTCTACAGTCTCCGTTCAAGTAACTCCAACATTGCCTAGGCTGGGAGCAGGGCCAAGGCAACTTACCGAACCCAAGGAGGAATGTGGTTTGGAGGCTAGAGCAAAGAATTTGTCAAAGGAGCCTTCCAAAGAGGGCTCCCCTTGACCAGTCATAGTGAGAGAGAGGAGTTGTCCAAGGACCTGATACATTGTAACTTGTATCATACCTGCCCACATGATACATGGGAACATGAATCATACCAACCCACCTCGCATTTGTTCTTCGCATCTTCCTAACATATCACCTAAACTACCTCTGCCTATATACAACCCTCAAGGACTGGTTTAGGACTTGAAGAGGTTAGTCAACTCTTCTCACCAATGGGAGGCCCCTGCAAGCCCCAGGATACACCCCAATGTCTAATCCCAAGACTTGCAGATGCTTGTCAACTTCCAACCTCTAGGATGCCTTTGCCTTGTCAATCTCCAATTTGTCCACCAATGAGGAGGCCTTTACATGCACCAAGTGAGTTGGCGTCCTCCCTCTCCACCACTATATAAAGACACACTCAGCTATCTTCAACATATCTTACATCTCGTATCTCATATCTTACAACCTACGTTCTACACCTTATATCCCATATACTTGTCCCCCTAGTTCACTCTCCCCTGAGTGTGGTCACTCTATACTACCACTTCTCTCTCTAAAGTAACTCTGAGCTCTCACCTCCTCCACTTCCGACGGTATCCGGTCATTGAAGTGTCCACCATCTTCCTAGAAGGCTATGTCAAGTCATCACAGACCACCTTCACCCACAGCTCCCGCTACACTTATAGTTTAAAATATACTACGAGAAGAGGACACGAAAAGATAAAAAAAATCTAGTATGTCCTATTCAGTTCAAGAACTAATTTCAAGACTTAAAATATATCTTCTGATGTAGTCAAAGAGTAAATTATATGCATGGCAAGAAGTAAGCAGCCAAACTATTGCTTGGAAATGCTTCTGTACTTTCGGTGTGGTTTGGCCAGAGGAGATATCTCGATTGGGTAGTCCAAAACAAATGTAGGCTGCAGCAACTTCGGCTCTACCTCAATCTCAAAAACCTGGATAAATAATGGAAAAGTAAAGTTTTAGTAGGATGGAAGAGATACACAAACATAAACAAATTAAAAGCAAATCAAAACACTTCACTGTGGCAACTTAGTATTCTAATATTGTGAAGCCAGCAGCACCATTCGTGATAATAACAAAGCACACATCAAGCGTAGATCTAAGAAACTGGAGCAAAGAGAAGCAGATTAACCTTGTTAAGTACATGGCCAACAGACGGGCAAGCTTCAATAGAACACTTGTCGTTATGTTCAAGGCTAGCACCAAGTGTTATAATAGTAACTTCTTTAGCAGCTGTAAGATCATCGCCTAACTCAATGAAATCAATACCCGTAACTTCTTTTACAAGATTATGCATGGTTTCCCTCCTCCAAGGTCGTTCTAAACATATTTCTATTCCCTGCATGGAGCAATAGAGCTTTAACAATTTTCTTATGCTCATTGGGTAATGCTTAAATTAATATAATAAAGAACAACTCGTAAAATACTCCTTTATAGCTAAATAATATGATGCCATAAATCAGTACTTGGAAGATTCTGGTTACTGAAAGCTACTCAGTGTACTCAGTTGGACACAATCTAAAGCAAATTATTGACCTCCATTCTATCAGAAAATTGAAGGAAAATTTTTTTTTAATTCTCACCTGATATTCAATGGAAAGTTTCCCATGGACTGCAAGAGCGCATCGACTCACAATTTCTTCTGCCATGTTCATCATGCTTTGGTAGTCTGAATATGCTTCGTACATCTAAGTTCAAGTTAAGAATAATACTGTTCAATGCTCATTCTAGATAACATTTCTAACTATAATTGCAGCCAATAGCCAGGATCATGCAATAATCATTAACTTAACATGTTTACCAGGTCAAATGAAGTAAAATACAGAGAGAGATTACCTCTATAGTGGTGAATTCAGGATTATGACGAGTTGAAATGCCTTCATTTCTGAATATTCGACCCATCTCATATACTTTTTCAAATCCCCCGACCTATCATTTGCAGTTAGAGGTGTTACTTAAGACATGAATTCTGAATGGAAAATTAGTAAGCATGACAAGGAAAGTTGATTTCATTATCAATATACTACAAATAGGGGGTGGGGGTGGGGGTTCACCAGATGGCTTAGAGGACCAGCAGTGAAATCAATGTGTAAGGATGTTCAATAGGTTCCAATAGTTTGGCCGCCTGAAAAAAGGTCCACAGGACAAGCAGGCAAGCATGGCGGATGAATGACAAGCAGAACGAGGAGGCATTCATAGGAGAAGGGGAGAACGTGGTCAGTAATGAAAGTCTCCAAAAGAAAAGTAAATTGAGTAAAACTGTAGAGGGTTGAAGGGGAGCAAAAACTTTTCTGAAACAGGAACTGGAAAAGAAAAGAGAATAAAGGAGTTGACCTCTTCCAAATAAGGCAAAACAAACCAAAAAGAAAAAGCAATGGAATGCATGGGATATGCTTAAATGACCTCAACCATGAACTGGAGGGGAGGCGGAAACCTCCCCCACAAGAAAACAAGCCATGCTGTAGAACATATGTACCGCTAAATTAATATACCAATTAAAAAGTACGATACGTACATGTCTGTGCACACGTATATATATGTACATCAGAGATCTCAAAACGCTGTTGTAACCTACCACAAACCAACTCAACAGAGAAAAGCCCTTTAGACAAGTGGTAAAGCTGCTATAGACTAGATAGAATAAAGTGACAAAGAAACATTTAAGAATGACTGAATAATTGAGATATAAATTTGTGGAGTTCTATAGTTGGAAGAAGATCTTCCAGCGAACCAAGAGAAAGAATCATTCTGATTGTCTGTGTTTATGGCATATGTCCAACATAGCCGCTTCTTTATTCTTTTTTTGACATATAGACTGGAAATACAACTAATAACTATGCTTCATGAGATCTTGGATATTGCACAGAAACAATTGGCCTCTACTTCTCGGGTCAAGATCAGCTAGTGATATTCTTATTATAACAGGAGACGAAATTGTTTAATCAACTAAGTTGCATTGCTTGCCAACCAATAATACAATAATGTACTCCTGAGAATGCTTCAGTGGGTAAAATACGCAAAACCTCACCAGCATTCTCTTTAAATGAAGTTCAGTTGCAATTCTCAAATAAAGATCCCTCCCAAGTGAATTATGGTGTGTAACAAACGGCCTAGCTTCTGCTCCACCAGCTGCTCCCTAGTAGATACAACAAATTAAAAACCAAATAACAGATAAAAAAAATCATCCTGCTTAAAAAAAATGTATCATTAACGCAAACCAATGCATCGAATCAACTAAGAAACGAAGGTCCAAATAATATTTCTGCACAGCGCAGTCAAGAAACAGTGTCAGCCTTATCAAGTTCCAGCTAAAAAAGCATTTAACATAACATTAACTCAAATCATTTGATAGAATTTGACTAAAGCCTTTGCAAAAAACAGAGTACCACTCAAACAAGTTAACTAGTCTACATATTCAACTGCTTTTACATAATAAGGTGTTAGTTCTCCTATTTACTACTAGTCATCAGTTCACCGCATGCCTAATTACATTATAAGTTACTTTTTAATTTTAGGTTAAAATCTGGAATAAAATTACAGCGTTAAGCAACAAAGCTTAGGCCACTTCAAGCTATTCGATGTGATGAGATTGTTGTTGTTGGAACCTCCAACCGATCTACATCTCTATTGTATGCTAGTTATCAGATAATGGTTTTTTCACGTAGACCGAGGTGATATTTGTTAACTGTTTAATTTTTTATTTTTCTGTTTTTGTTTTGTTTTTTGGTAAAAATATAAACAAAAACTTGTTTGTGTAGCTATTTATATATGAAAATAAGTCAAAATTACTACCACTATTTTTGAAAATAGTGAAAACAACAAAAAGATGTTTTTGTTTTATTTACAAAATCACCACCTACACCGCCACTATTTTTGACCACCTTCACCACTGCCACCGCTGCCTCACCACCACCGCCTCATACATTAAGATGAACACAAACATATTTTTGTTTTTAAATAGTTTAAAAAATAGGTAAACACAAATACATTTTTAGTTTATGTTTACAAAAAAATAAACAAAACTAAACAAACATAAAAAAAACACAAAAAATGGAAATATAGAAACGTTACCAAACATCCCCGAGTATCTCAAGATATTTAAAACCTCAAAAATAAGTCAAAATAATAGATATACAGAATCAAAGCAGAAATATCATGCAAGAATGAAGAAATAGATTATAAAATCACTAACTTTATTTTCCTAGTAAAATTATGTTATGAAAGAAGGTGTTGATGGGGGCACCACCAAACTACAGAGGTTAAAAAGGAAACAAGCCTCTTCTAAATCACTTCATGATTCCAGTCTACAAAATCCAAGAAAACTAAATTCAAACCAAAGCATCATGAAGATAATTGTTAATGGATATCCTTTGCAGAAAAGTTCAAGAATAAAGATAAGTATATTGGACAAAACAAAACAAAACAAAACAATATAACATTTATTGCATAAGTAGATTCTCACATCCAAAAAAAAAAGTATCTGTACGCTAATTTTCAGTATTAACTTCAGAGATAGTCCATTACAAAGAGGAAGTACTCATTACAAACAACAAAAAATGGCAAAAGGAACCTTAAGGCGGAGCTGGCGGCATTTAATTGTGAGGCAGTGGCAGCCACCAGCAGGGTTACAAGTACCCTACCGCATCGTATTCGAGATGGATTTGAAAAAGGACCCGCTAGAGGCCTTTTGCACCAAGCCAAGGAAAACTCAGCGTGGATCAAAGATGAGCTCATGGTCACAAAACTTGTTTTTCTTCCAAAACCTTTCTTCTTTCGGTATTTAGCTCTGCGAGCTAGGAGTGCCACACACAAGTGGAGCGCAAACAAGACGAGGAGAATTCTTCAAATTTTTTAGGTGGAAATCCTTTTATTGTGTATTGAATATAGATCCATGTCTTTCTTGTTCCACTAGCTAGTAGGGGTGGGCATGGGTCGGGTTGGGTCAGTTCTGAGTCAGACCCAGAACCGACCCGACCATTCAAGAGAACCGAACAGAACAGAACCGAACGGTTCGGTTCGGTTCTTCGGTTCTCTCGGGGTCGGGTTAGTTCGGGTCGGGTCGGGTTTACCCGGCTCATTTAGACTCTTGTGAACACTAAAAAATACAAATAACTCCTACACAATTATATATTTTTTAAAATAATACAAATTAACATCCAATATAATTTAAAATAATACAAATCGAACCACTCCGAGAACCGTATTAATATATTCTCGGGTCTATATATCGGTTCCGTATTCGGTTCTCCTTCGGGTCGGTTCTGGGTAAAAAAAATTATAGAACCGAGAACCGACCCGAACCGGACGGGTATTTTATTTTTAGACCCAGAACCGAACCGAGGTGATGGTAGACCCGAACCAACCCGACCCAATGAGGTCGGTTCTCGGGTCCGACGGGTATTTTGGACACCCCTACTAGCTAGGACCAAATTCTCACATGTCCGTTTCATTTTTTGATGTCAAAGACCAGAAGCTACGCGCAAATTCTCATTGGATTTCGGTTGTTCTCAACACCGATGGCCATTCATTTAAGTCTTCGGGTAGCACCACTAGATCTTGAACAAGGTGGAAATTCTTGTATTCCGTATGTACATGTTCCTGTGGCTCAGATGAGTATTCTTGTTTATCTCGCTACGGCTATAAACACTTTCTTGTTCATATTAACAAAGCATCCCCTTTTTCTTCGTTCTTCCAGAATCGGTACAGAAATCTCCAAAACACAAACATTTCGCAAAGACACCCCCCAGAGAGAGAGAGAGAGAGAGTCAAAAATAAGACATAAGTGATTAGATTTCAGTTCATAAATTTATGACTTCCTGATTCAAATTTGGGTAAACCTAAATCAAACCCTTTATTCATTTGAAATTGCACTGTCACCGTCTTTATTATCTGAAATACCATGAACCTCCCTTACTTTATTCTCTCTGTAATGTGATTCCAGATTCCCATTATTCTAACTTTTGGACGAGGAAAAGATTCCCACACTAAACAAGAATTTGATTCCCCCCACTTCCGCTCACCCCCATCGTAATCTCAAATTCCACCTCAATCTACACTAGAGGTTGGACACATTCAATGTGTGTGCAATATAGTATTCAACATTTAAATTAAAACAGTGAAAAAAGAAACCATCAAATAAAAAGAGAGACATGTCCATTGTAATCATTTGGCCAAGGTTACCCTTCATCAACTCCATAAACGAAATCTAAGTCCTGGCTAAGATTGTTTGTTCTGATTTTTTTGCAGTAAAAGAAGAGGGATATAGCAGGAGAAATCAGAATTTGACGTCAGAGAGAGATCGTGGAGGCAATAGAAGTAGAGGCAGAAGCGAAATAGAATTCTGAGCGGAGAAAACTGAAAGTTTAAGCAGCTGGGTCTTGCTTAGGACATGGTATTTAGGTGAGTTGACTGTGTTCTCTTTTATGCCCTTTGAGGTTATGAAGGTCGCGTGTGTATAAAATAAGATTTTAAGGATAAAATTGGGGAAAAGTAAAATTATACACAGCCTAAGAAACTGAAACACACCAAATGATTCTCCCTTAATTTAATAGTACTAGATAGTAGATACATATATAAAAAATAAAAAAAATAAAAAAGATAAAGGGAAACTTAGATAAATTTCCCAAAAACTTGCATCCTGAATAAGATTCTTGAGTTAATCCAAACACTTGTAAGATTACCTCAAACATCTCTGTTTGGTGGTTGTTTTTAAGATCGGTTTTGCAAAACATTTTTGAGAAATTCGTTTTGTTGACGTTTTCTTAAGTTTTATGGGAATATTTTGGAATAGAACACATATTCAAGAAAACATTAAAAATATGTTTCAAGATTTTCAAAACTCATTTCCACTAAAAAAATGAATAAGTTCTAAAAACGATGAATGATTTTGTTTAAACAATTTCTAAAAAATGTTTTGCTAAACTAATTCTGAAAATTACAATCAAACACAACCAAATTACTAGGAATAGGATTCCCAGCAATGAGATTCTCACTTTCACTCAAGACTACAGACATCCAAACATAACCAAAGGGGTTTAAAGCCAAAATTAGCCGCGATGTCTGGCAGATAAGCAAGACATCATCTAGTGGTCTAGTGGTTATAAAGCCAAATTTGCTATAAGAAGTTCTCTAATGGGAAAGTATATTGAATGATAAACTATTAAAAGAGTCAATGGCCAACTTTGAATTTACTTGCTGCAGCTTTCGCATTTCATAAACATTTGACAGCATTACTATTTTATTCCAACTTCAATGTTCAACTGACTGCCCAGTTTCATTTTATCTAGCATAGGTCATTCCAGAAATTAGCTTTTTACTTCTCGTACTTGAATTTTTTGGAGAAAAGATAGCTTTTAATACTACTCGAAAAAATTACAACTTTATGAGCAAACATCTGATATCAATGTACATCTTATGGTTTGGGAAGATGAAGTTCTAAAATTTCTTTTATTAATCGGCACTGCACAGGGAACAATTTCATGGTTACTAGAGAAAAATTAAAGCATAGGGGCTTCAATGAATTTAGTTTTAAAAGTCGACTTAGAAACACTTTTTCGGATTATGTTCACCATTTAGGGACGCAACCAATCTATTTTCCCAAAACAGATACATATGATAATCAGCAAATGCCATAAACCTATACATATAAAAATTTATTCACAAACCTGTAAAACTGGTGTCTCAACTTCTACAAAGCCTATTGATTCCACCGTCTTCCGTATCTCTGATACAATCTACTGAAAACAAGGTAAATTATCAAACTAATCTTTAAATATAAGAGACTAAAAATAAATTTAGGTTTAAGTGGTTAAAAAAAAGGGGGAGGGGGAGGGGGGGACACTCCATACACTAGGATTCATGGACTAGCGAGCGTTTTGGCACAAGGGGAAAAAAGTCCCATCCCCAACAAATTTAGAGGATATTGGTTTTACAACATTAAAGAAAAAGTTAAAATGATTTTACACCATTACCTTATAAAATCTCCTGCTCAGGCTCAGTAGCAATATTTTCTGATCTTGGTCATTTGAAAAAGAGTTCCATTAAGGTGGTGTACTGCCTATTTAGTATTTACATTATATCCAGCATTGGGTTCGGACTGTGTAGTTAGAGGCCCGCACACGGCGCCTCAATATTGGTGAGGCGCAACCACTTCAATGAGGCGCGCACCTCGTGCGATTCTCAAATCTGCTCATCGTTGAACTTTAGATCTGATCGCCGCTCCTCTCTCTCTTCTTAGTTTCTTCTCTGTCTCTTTTTATTCTCTCACAGAAGTACTACACAATACTTATCTATTTTTTTACCTTCTTTTTTCTGTTATTATTTTTTATTTTTTTATGTTTTTATTTGTAGGATGATTAGATGATTTGTTACTTTAATTTTTTTTTTGTTATATTTTGTAAAACATTTGTGATTTGCTACTTTAACTACTTGCGTCTTATCTCAAATATCAAACGTATATTATATTTTCTTTTTTATATTGATAATGTGCGCCTCGCTTCAATAAAGCGCACGCCTCGCCTCGCATTGTATCGCGACTCGCAACTGAGACTCCATAGACTTTTGTGCCTCGCGCCTTTAATAAAAACTTCTGAGATATGCAGGACAGACGGCATGCTTCAGGGGGTTCTTTTTTGTGCACAACGCCTCACGCCTAAGACTCCACAAACTTTTGCGTCTTGATGCGCCTCTTGCCTTTAATAACACTGAGGAACCCAGATGATCATAAGATGGGTGTAACTGGTGATGGTGGTGGCTGCTAAAAGAGAAGGGGAGAGAGAGGAGGAAAGAGACAAGTAAATTGACAAAATGATTCCTCTTCCGAACAAGTTTGTGAACGGAATAGACTGGGGGTGGATTGTCAGCAAGTTCGAAGCACATAATTTTAATGAAGAAAACTAAATAAAAAAAAGGTTTATTTTGTTACTAGGTTATAACCCCGGTTGTTGTTGTTTTTCCTTTATTTGCAATTTCCCTTCTTAGGATAGGTAAACAAGGGTAATCATAATAATTTTGATCACCCACCTTTGCTCTTTGCCGAAATATATCAGCCACCTCAGGATTTGCAATCATATCTACATACCTAAACAAATAAAATAGCAATCAAAACACCATCAGAATCAACAATAAGTCACGTTATAGGCAACCATATTATCTGGCATTTAAAACACTAAATCTAGATTATGCAAAATTCGAAGAATGGAAGGACATATTTAAGACCTGGGAAGTAGTCGCCTATAAGGTGTTTGAAAATTTTATAACAGGAGAAATGCTAGCCAGTACAATTTGCTCCATACAAACATATGCAAGTGCCAGTACTCACACAACGATGTAGGACAACGGGGGGCTTTTAGGGTTTAAAAAAAGGTTTCGATAATGAAAATGCAAGAATTTAGGACTGTTTGATGGCTATAAAAATGCTGATTCTGTGCAGAAAATTAAGAGAGGAGAAGAAGATATTTCTAGGAATCACTCTTCGAATTCCTCAGGCATCACACCTAGGGTTCCGAAGGCAGCACAAAATAAGGTTAGAATTGCATCACACAACTCACAAAAAAGCATCAAAGCTCTGAATTTTCTTAATAACTCAACTCTAACAATTATGAGGCATCACATGGTTTTACCAAAAAGGACTCATAAATAAATAAATAAACAAACAAATAAATAACTTGACCCATATTATGACCAAATCCAGCAATTATTAAAAATTACCAAAATACCCCAGACCTAAAAAACTAAATGAAACACACTAAAAATAACCAGATTAATACCTAACCTATAAACTACTAATATAAGACTTTAATACTATAAACTTAATGCCATGTTTGGCATAAAACCAAGCAATCTCCAAACGTGATTGTTTCTTTAGTTTTGGCTTTTCTTGCTCCTATTGTGGACTGCATCACACACACTTCTCAAACAAATAAAGAAATCCATTTAGAAAGAAGAAACTAATTCAACTTTCAATTCGAGAGACTAATCTGCTTTCTAGTTACCCCCTATAATAACCAGTTGATCAGCAATATCATGTATTGCAGCAGCAAACCCTACTTGCTAGAATGCTACATGCTTGCTCTAAATTCCCAACTTTGGAATAAGAAGATGTAGCACAGCTATCCTGCAGCAGCTGGAGACCATGACTTACATTTTATTTTTATCTGCTTGTTTATTTTTCAGTATCACTAATAGAAGTAAAACCAGCTGACCTCTCCAGCTCAATGTGTTAACTTAATCGATGCTTCAGTAGCACATTTTTCCAAGGCATTTAAAAATCAACTCAAAATTATTTGTTCTTGCAGACAGGGAATCACTACACTGTCTATGGATTACGTCTATTACAGATACAACTTTGATTTACGAAGTTAGTGGGCAAAATGCACATCCAATACTCTCTAGCTGTACCCTGCTCAGTAGCAATAAAATCGTCCAAAACCTAAAGTTAAGAGAAAACATCAACTACCTAAAGCTAAGCATTTTTCTTCCATTGTCTTCAACTCAAAAAACAAGAACAAATAAAAAAAGAAAAAGTTAAACATGAAGCGTGAATGTTGGTTGTAGAAACAAAGATTAGGCCTAAAAGGAAAGGAAGACCGGAGATGCAACTCTCCCCAAAGAAGCTGGTACATGGTGCTCCAAGCAAGAATAACATCAGGTTTGACAAACATCCCACTTGACTAGAAACTCACTATGCCAATTAAAACAAGAAAAAAAAAAAGTTACATTTTTCTTACGCAAAGAAATCTACCAGGATATGATAGAAGAAATGGTAAAAGAAGGCTAACAGGTAATGCATGCAAATAAGATTACAGCAACTCTAAACAGGCCCGAGCTATAAAGTAACTAACTAGAGAATTGCACAAAAGAAGAAAGGGACTAGGGATCCATTCAATCCCATTTCTTATCAAACTACAATACAATACATAAACTAAGCAAAGAAAAAAAAATTATTGATTAAAAGTATGCTTTTAAAACAATACATTTCAGTCACTTGACTAGAAAAAACTAAATTATTGGTGTGATTTAATGAATTGGGATGTCACGCATAAGACACTTGCAGTAGTATCAAACAAGCTTCAACAAGTGATGACTTCTTGCTCACTGTTGGTGTAAACTATTACAGTTCTAATTAATATTTAAAGTTTCGTTGAGAGCTATCTTATTAGTGGAAGTAAAAGGTGATTGACAAATTTGAAAGAAAGGTGAGTGGGAGAAATAGTTATAGTTATAGATAAAAATTGTGGGAAAAAAATGCTATCTTTGTAGGGAAATAATGAAACTAGTTCAGATGCAAATATCTTGTCTATGTTCACCAAAACCATCGAATTCCTATATCATAATCATTGCATTGTCTTGTGACCAAATAACACAAGCATGCACAACAAAGAGGGAAAGAAAACTATGAACTTACCGTTGGCGGTAGCGCTTGTCTACATCAGTTAGACCATGATATTTGTCTGGTAATGGTAGTAGGGATTTTGTAAGAATTGCAAATGAATTCAAATTAACTGAAAGCTCCCCTGAAAAGCAAATTGAGCAATAAAATGGTCACAAGGCTGTTAGGTTTATCAGGTCACATCCATTTCATAGGAAAAGAAAAGGAAAGAAAAAAATACAAGACCAGAAAGGGTCCACATTTCTCAAAAGTTCTCCTTATCAATGATTTCATTTCATGTTAAAGCATTTCAAGGGCCAATTAATGAAGCGTGTAAACCAGGCATCGAGGATCTACATTGCTAAAGTAATCAGAGAAAAATTAAGAAGCACTTAATCTGTAATTGTTTTCTTGCATCATCGCTAAACATCCAATCTGGCCCAACCAAGGAACAAAATTCATTTATTTTCCATTGCAGCAGCCAAAACAATTTTGTTCGGTGGGAAATTAAATTAAGCACCTGCTAATAGCTTTGATTAATGATTGTTATAGAGATATTAGTAGACGAGTGCTTGATGCTAAGGTAGAACTTAATAGATTGCAAGATCTCTGTTTCAAACAATCTTATGATAAGGCACCTGGTCCAGATGGGTTTAATGCTGGTTTTTCATAAAGACTGGAACATTGTTGGGCCTGATGTGGTTGCAGTTGTGCAGTCCTTCATCACAACTGGTTTCCTACTCAAAGAGTGGAATGCTACAATAATAATTATTGAAGTGTCAATATGATATGCAAGATACAATTGATCCCATATCTTTATCAAACATTGATGAAAGTAATGAGCGGTTGCGTGGGAGATTGGATGGAGAATCAGATGAAAATGAAGAATTGGTGTTTGAGGATGATACTTTAACATGGGGTGTTGCTGCCAAAGCTTCTGGAGTAGGAGAAAATAGCAAGTAAACTAGAGCAACAACATCAAGGGTTCGATCAAAGGTTTATACAACAAACGCACTTTATTTGATAGGTGAGGAAGAGGTAGGTAGGTTCTGGAGACAGAAGAAGATGCAGAAGGATACAAATCCGTTGGTGAAGATGATGAAAATATTAACTTGCTTGTGGTTGATGTTGAGGATATTTTTAGGTCCTTTGTATGATAATTTGCTACTTTAACTTTTTTTATTATTACATTTTGTGAGACATTTGTGGTTTGTTGAACTTGGTTAGACTCATAACTTGTGTTTGGTAGATGTTTTCATGGCTTTTAAGATGGTAAATACTTCTCAAAATTCAATATTTTTGTGCTTATAACTTGTGAATTCCAATTGGCCTATGTTTCAATTTTGAATTATTTGTATATATTACATTTTCTTCTTTTTGTCGATAATGTGCACCTCGCTTCAATAAGGCCTATGCCTCGCCTTGCGCCTGGTGCCCCATAAACTTTTGCGCCTCGGTGCGCCTCTCGCCTTTAATAACTTGACTATGAAGGATACTTTTCTCTGGGCAATGGAAATATACTTTTCTCTAGCTTGACAGTTGGCATCTCCTCCAAGGAATTAAAGAAAAGTGTTATTTGCAATGTAGAGAGGTCCTGGACAGTGAGGAAATTGTTCAAGCTCAGGCAATTGGGGCAGTCATAGTAGACATACAGTGGGCAATGCGAAGAAGAAGGAGACTTTTCTCTGGGCAAAAGAAATGATACTTTTCTCTGGCTTGACAATTGGCAAGGAAATAGGGGAAAGACTTATTTGCAATGCGGAGAGGTCCTTGCTTGCTTAGGTAGCTGACATCATTTTCAATGGTGCTTGGAAGTGGTCTAGGCAAAGGAACCGGATTATCCAACATATCTGTGCTTACGCCCCTACTGATTTCCAGCCCAATGTTAATATTGATGATAGGGTGACATGGATTCCAGCAGCCAATGGCATTTACTCCTAGCAAATCAGCCTGGAATGCAATCAGAGTTGCTAGGGGCAAAGTTTCTAGGCATTCGATTGTGCAAATTAAACAGAATGTGCCCAAATTGGCTTTAATACTTTGGTTATGCTGATGGAGGAGACTGTCGACTGAGGATAGAATGTTGGAGTGGGAGATGGAGGTGGACTCAAACAGTGTACTCTGTAATAAGGGTCTTGAGTCTCATGAGCATCTCATTTTTGGTTGTAGATATTCTAGTGCCTTTTGGTCTAGTTTGTTGGAGAAATGTCAAGTTAAGAGAAGACCATGCCAGCTTAAATCACAAACGCCACACCCCGCTAGTGGACAGTGGGATTGGTCCCCCAGATTAGTCAGTCCTTGGGCCTGATACCGAGTTATCAAAAAAGTAGAAGACCATACCAATGGGGGTTGAACAGGTATATGTTTGCTCTGGATTTCAGTAAGAATACATTTAGGGGGTCCGTACAAACTTGCTTTGGCTGCAACTATACATCCTTTTTGGATGGAGAGAGACGCTAGATTTTTTAGTCAAACAACCAGAGACCCTTCCCGCCTCGATGTATTGAAAAGGACGCAAGGGATTGGTTAGCTCTTGGAAATTGGTGGACAATACCCAACATAATAGGCTTCCAAGCATTGCCTGGAAGATTTCTACTAAAATTCTGCAATGACCTGGATGACAGCGTGTTTTATTGTTGGACAATAAAATTCATGATAAAGTGAGAACAAATCTTCTTGAGTAAGACACGGTTGGCAGGCAAAACTGCCAAATTCATCAAAAGAACGGTACACCCTGCGACCTAATTGTTCCACATTTTACAAGTACATTATCCATGTTATCTTTCTAAGTAGTTAAATAGAATATGTACAATGCATGAAGTATAGTTTGAAAATCCAGAATGAACCCTGATTCTTGGAGTCTTGACCCAGTACAGTTAATCCTACGATTTGAAAGTCCACTAAAGGTGAGTGTCAAAAAGAGGATCGCGTCTCTCCCTCTCTTAGTCGTTCATGTGTGTGGATATGTAGAAAACCAACCTCGTAGTGCATCATGCAACTACTTTTTATTTTGTCCTGTTATTGGTGATTTTTAATTGTTCACCTCCAACATATATCCGTCTTTCAGTTTTTTCCATTTACCCTAAGAAAGAAAATGCATCCAGTTTCCACAAAAAGCTACTTAAAGAGAAAAAATACAAGCATGAAACAGCCGGACACATCTCCCACATATCTCCTAAATTATAGGTCAGGGAAGGCGGAACACAATTCTTGATTCCAATATCCTGTCAAGATAACAACTCTAGAAATCTATATCTCATTAAGATAATCTTACTGGCTGCTAATATGAACTAGGACAGTATAGAATTTACCTTTCTCGGTCCGCTTCATTGATCCAATTGCACCAAGTATATCTCCTATATCAACAATAGTCTTCAAGAGCTCAAATTGATCATTAGCAAGCCTTTCCTTCTCGCAATAAAGCTAAAAACCAGACATGAACAATTTCAGTTTAATTCGTACCTTTAGGAGAAATCCACATCTAAATACACTTGAAAGAATAAATACAAACCCAAGAAGAAATCAATATACAGATAAATTAGATCCTGATTAAGGTAATTGTATTCAGAATAGTTAAAAAAATTCTCTACGCACCAGAGAATAATAATAATAATAATAATAATAATAATAATAATAATAATAATAATAATAATATTATTATTATTATTATTATTAAAGAAGAAGAAGAAGAAGAAGAAGAAGAAGAAGAAGAAGAAAGCTTATAATAATAATAAGCAAGCTTATTTTTCATCTCTTACATCTCTTACTAGCCCCACTCAACTGAGCAACCTTTTATACACAGTAACAGCACTGGGCGATGAAAGGCATTAAAGAAGAAGAAGAAGAAGAAGAAGAAGAAAGCTTATAATAATAATAATAAGCAAACTTATTTTTCATCTCTTACTAGCCCCGCTCAACTGAGCAAACTTTTATACACAGTAACAGCACTTGGTGATGAAAGGCATTATAGTAAGTTGAATAAAATCATCAAATGCAACCAATACTTGCAACGCACACAGGAGAGAGCACAAGACAACTCTACCTATTTCAATTCAGACATATATAAATTTAAAATAACAAAATAAATAAATAAAGCAGATAAAAGCATAGGCACTGAGAAACCTGTATTATCCCTGAATCATCCCTTAAAGTTAAAAAAGCGAGCTTTCCGAAAGCTCTACGAGCCACAATCCTTCCTGCAACTGATACATAATCATTCTCACTATTTGACTCTTCACCATTGCCTAGATGCTTATATATATCTTGCAGCTGATTAGCTGTATGCGTCCTATCCCACTTATAAGCGTAGGGCTCAAGGCTCTTGCTCCTCAGTTCTTGAACCTGCAAAACAAACACATAACTGTCCATGATGCCATTGCAACTAAAAGGAGAGAGAATCCTAATGACAGTTTAAGGATATTGTTGGAACTCTAATGCCGTTGCAAGTCTAAAGTTGCTTTTTCTGACCCTTTTGCAATTAAAAGTAACACAAATTGCGATATTATGAAGGTTTTTTAGGTTTACCCAAAAAAACAAAGTAATTTGATTCAGCAATAAGTCTATATACCAAGAATTAAACCACACAAAGTGGTTAAGAAAATAAATGTAAGTGTAGATTTGATCTTAGTATTGTGGGGCATACACACAATAAATCTCATGTACACTCAAGTTTCTTGATCACTTTATGTGGTTTAGTTCTTGATCTTTAGAATGCAGCAATAATTCACAATATCGAGACCTTGAGCAGACTATTGGTCTATAATTGACAATAAAAATGTCCTCCACCCTCTAAATAACCCTGCATGATCCCACTAATAGGAATATAGTGAGGCTTCCAGTCCTTTTCCATGGGGGTCTGGCCAATAGGTCCAACCCGTTTGTTGGTATTGGGTATATTTTGATCAGTTTGGTATTGTACATAAGGGCTATTTGGGGTTATAGTGGTTTCTATGAAAGTTAAAGAGCATAGCCTACACACTGTATCCTCCTCTTTCACAGTGTAATTCCTCTGCTAAACTTTGCCGTTGATGTAGGCTTTAAGTTGAACTGCACAAATAATTTGTGTCCTTTGCTTTGTCTATTGTTTCCGTCAGCACAAAGTTCTCACGGTTACCTTCATGTCCCAGGGTTGAATTTCCTAAAAGCGTGAAATTTAAGTCCTCAGAATACTCACAGTTAATAGCCTTCATAGGCTGGCAAGAGTGGTATTGGTGAACATGTGGGCCTACATGTTCCTTTCACTTACCAAAACTTAATCACAAAATTAGGCCGCTGTCCAACATTTAGACCAAAATAGGAGGGATTAGCTAATACCACCCTTTATTTGGTATTATCTACGCCCTGCCCTCCACATTATATCCCCACATCAACCAATGGCCAAAAATAAACATCTTACCTTTATCCCATTATTTATCTTGCTCTAACCGTTTGGTCAAAAACAAACATGCTATAACTTATACAGTAAATATAGTCCTGTTCCTTATCCATGGTATTACTTGTCCCCTCTATCCCGTGATCCCGTCCCCAGTCCCATGTTTTCCAATCTTCCCCAAAATCAATTAGCGGATCAAAAATGATTATACCACGGATCCGTTTCATATCTTGATTCAAAAATCACAATAGTTCAGTAGCAGAATTTTTTTCTTTCAGATAGCATTGAAAATTGCATTTCTACTTTCTCAAAAATGAGTATACAACTCTTTATTTTCTGGTTAGGGAGTGATTCAGAAAATATAATACTTGTTTCTTACCTTAGTGCCGTTACATTCCTTGATTCAAAAGCACAATCGTTCAGTAGAAAGTTTTTTGCTTACAGAAAGTAAATCTCAAATTTTAATAACCTAAATTGTCCATTGCATTGCTTATTTCTCAAAACAGAACATACAAAGATAGAAAGTGGAAGGATTTGCTTCTCTCTTGATTAGATAAGAAAGGATTAGAGCCCATTTTGTAATTTTTTCATCAAAGTTAAATTCGATGAAAGATTTGGTTAAAGAGTGAAGATGATGTCCCATCCTTCATCGAATCATCCATCGAATTTAAATTTGATGAAATATGCTAAAAGAGAGCTCCAATCCTTCCATCAAACTTGTATCAAATAAAGGGAGAACCAAGTTTTTCACGAAATTGAAGATGAATCAATTCTTCATCAAATTTGAAATGGTCACATTTTTATTAAAAAAAATGTTCCAAGAGGTATTGGGGATAAGTTGGCATTTTCTGAAAATACTATTGAACAAAAGAGAAAGGATTGGAATTTTTTGTCAATTTTCTTTTACTAAAACTTAACAAAAATAGAGAGATTAAGAGATGGGCTTAGCGAATATAATGCATGTTTTTTTACCTTCTTGAGACGGATGGCGCGTACGGCGTCTCTGTCGGATGTGGAAGATGGCAGCGACGACGAAGTGGAGGACCTCTTGTTGCGGCCAGCGACTCTGGTGGAGGAGGAGGAAGAAGAAGAAGAAGAAGAAGAAGAAGACGAAGAAGAAGAGCAGCAGCGAATGAAGAGCCTTGATGAGGAGGTTCTTCGGATGGTGTTGGTAGAAGAAGCGAAGTTGAAGAGGTGCTTCCACGGCTGCGAGGATACGCTTAGTACCTTCCATGCCTCCATCTTCCCAGGCTACTGATTCCCATCCCCGACCTCGCAAATGTTATAAATATTGGATTAACTACGGTAACTGTCCTTGGAATTTACCAATATTGCGGTTATTACTCGTATGGCATCCTAAATTACATTGATCTCCCTTTGAAATTTTCTTTTTACCCACAGTTGTTGGTTACTACTTAATTATGTGAATTTTGATGAGCTGAGGCTCCATTATATTAGTAATTTCATTTGGAACATGCTGATAGTTATTATTATGTGATTAGTTGATTTAGTTTGAGAAGCAATTATGGGTTTATTCTGTTAATTTTGGTCATCAGATTAGGAAGATACGTCTTGCAATTGTGGTTTAGAGTTTTATCATTTATTTACTTATTTTGGTTAGCGGAATATGCAAATTACATCAATAAGCTTTCTTCAGCAGAAACAACGGGAGCTACAGATATGCAAACTTCTACAATCCACACTTGAAGTCCTCCTTGTATGCGGGTTAGGGTTATAGAGGTTTGATTTGTTTGAACTTGTTCTTTAAAGTTAGTTTCAGTTGAGACTAGTATACATAATTACATCGGTACTTTAGAAGATGAAATGAAATGAAATGAAATTTACCAAAAAAGAAAAAAAGGGGGGAAAAAAGGAACATAGAAATGAAATTCTTTATATCTTTTACATAGCATTCGGAGACAAACCCTTTTTTGCTAGATTGCTTTGTGGTTTTGCACAAAGAAACATTCCATTGTTTGCAGAATCAATTTTTGGATTGTATGATTGATGTCGTTGAAAATCTCCATTTACTGCTGCCCCTTTGTTCAGCAACGGTGTTGATCCTTCTTTTTCTTGTCTCTTTTCCCCCCGGTGATCTATTTGCAGTTTTTGATTTCACATTTGATTGTAAGATATTCATCAGGACTAATTCTGCCAAGAAAAAAAACTTTTGTATCATTGAAGTAAAAACACAACACTATTATGTATGTGCTAATGAAGTCTGCTGGGTCATTGCCCTCTGGTGGAAAATGACCCAAGAGAAATTTTTTATAATTTTTATGTATTAAAAATTTATCAATTTCTTGTTGTGAGATTCTTTGCACTGAAAATTTGTATGCTCACACTACTGTTTCCGGAACTCCCTCCTCCTATAAATGTCCACCACTATGATTAAGATCTTTACATTTATTTGTGAGCTGTAACCCTGTGCATCGTTCAAACTCAACATCAACTAAAGCGACAAGTGGGTGCAGAAGTTCTCAATCCTTGCATGCACAACACAATCCGTATCTTGATGGTTAAACTCCAAAGTACAAACATCTTTGGCCTGCTTAAAAAGAGACTAAATTCTCTACTTCCTCCAGTTCTTTACATGATTTAAGCAGCAGATACCTTCTCTTGGAGCAGTCAGGACTCGATGTAAAGAAGATATTTTATATTGTAAAATTAAAGCAGATACACTTTTTGCTAACAGGAGAAAAAAATTGGTCCCTGGGAGTACACTTTTAACATAGAAGTGGTTAAGGTCATAAAAGTTCATGTTGTACACCTTCTCTTGACATAAAATACTGAGTTACTAATCATAAATTACTATTTTCTCAGCCTACTCTTGTCATGCTTTGGACTTCTGGAGTAAGTGCATTTTACAGCCTTTGCTCATGTAAACTCGACTTTGAAGATTAATAGGAAAGTATCCCATACCTTGATACTCTTTGCCACCGTCAGAATAAATAGTTCGAATTGATGTTTTGAAAATTTTCTCAACCATTGTTTTAAACTTTGGGAAAATAGAAAAAACATCAGATTTATGTGCTAATGGAAATAACCAAGGATACTTTGTAAAATGATCAACAAATATAACATAATATGAATATACATCCATTGAACGAATAGGGGATTGACCCCAAACATCTTTGTAAAGAAAATCCAAAGGTTCACGACTTTGAAAGCCAGAGACACCGAAAGGTAACCAATGACTTTTATTACATTGACAAGAACCACAAAAGGAAAATTTGGATTGATTCAATTGTATAGGAAGCTTGAAGTGAGAGATGATATGAGTGAGAATTTTTTTGGTTTGGGTGATTGAGTCTATCATGCCAATAATCAATGGAAGTTTTAACACCAACATAGGCTTGCTTTCCCACTGATTTGGAGTCTTGCAGGCTTGGCCATTCATGGACATCACTCTTACTCCTTCCTCCCATGAGAATTGTCCCCGTAGTTGGGTCCTTCACACAAAAAGAAGAAGGAAAGAATTCAATGGATGTTTTGATTTGTCTTGCAAAATTGTGAAACAGAAATTAAATTCTGGTGCATAGAAGGAACACATAAACATTTGCAAGGAAAAAAATTTTTAAGGGTGTAGAAAGTTTGGAAGATCTGGTGTGAGTGATACACAAACCTGTACCATCACCAATTACAATATCATCTGGTCCGTCATAAGGTTGATGGAGAGAGATTGCTGAAATCTGATGTGACATGGTGAGAGGCTCCGAAGTCAAGCAACCAATTTGCATCTTGTGTGCCTCCACTAGTTGTGGTTGTTAGATTGGCTGCAAGTTGGCTCATGATTCGTTTTGTAGTCCGGCACACACAAGCAGTGTGGCCCTTTTTGTCACAAAATTAGCATTTGACATTGGCATAAGGATGTGAACCTTTATTGCTGTCAGCATTGGTGGTGGTGCTCCACAGAGTAGTTTGCCTCTGACCTGGACCAGAGTACTGATTATTGGAATATGATGGTTTGTGCTTCTTGCCTTGGTTGCCATACTTTGGTTGAGAGAAATGAGCAGTATTGGCAGTGATGGAGGCATTGTTTCAACTTTCTTCTCGCTTGAGATAAGACTCATAATCAGTAAGTTTATCATGGAGTTCTTCAAAGCTAATGATGGAATCTTTGGCCCTTACAGCAACAGAAATCTCCTTATACTCTGCCCCGATTCCATTTAGCACATGTTTGACTAAGTGAGCATTTGAAACAGGTTGATCTATCATTGCAAAGTCATCTTCTATTGCCTGAATGGTTCCCAGATAATCAGCTACTGTCTACGTTCCTTGACTTATATTGGTGAGACGTTCAGTAAGTCCCATGGTGTGAGAGGAAGAAGCATTTGCATACATTTTTGCAAGGTGATCCCAAGCTTCAGCAGATGATTTGGCAGAGGTTGCCGTGGCAGGACTCTTTCAGAGAGGGAAGAGATGATCCCATGAAACAAGAGTTTGTCCTGTCGCATCCAGAGAATAAAATATGGATTAGTAACATAATTATCATTCTCAAGTATAGTTCTAGAGGACATGGCTTGGTTCGACTAATGAAGCCAAGCAAATCATAGCCATACAAGAGAGCATCCCACTGTGCCTTCAATGAAGTGTAGTTTTCATGTGTGAGTTTGACTAGAAGTTGTGTTGCTGCATTAAAAGAGATCAAGGTGGAATGATTGAGCACAGGGGAGATTGTGGTCTGCCTTGAAGAGATACTTCATACGTATTTTTAGACATCTTGTTGATCTCAGAGTAATAAGGAACAAGAAATAGATATTTTGAAAAGAGAATGGATCTTTACTCGTCATAGATATTTAGCTCTGATACAAAAAAGAGAAAAGTGCTTTGAATAGATATTTTGTATTCATACTTTTGAGACCTATTTATACACAATTTACAAAGGTATATGAAAAGAAAAATAACTAATTACACGAAGTGGGGATCATGGAATAACAGTTCCTAAAGAATAAGACTAATACCCTGAATTGAGGATTATGGATGAACTGAGGAATCGGTTTGGGATACTTTCCTATTAATTATTAACCTTCTCCCTCTCCCTTCTTTTGAAGATTCTGTCATGCTTCTTGTTGTTGCCAACATGCTTAGAAATGATTCCCTGGTTACCTACCAATGGGGGTCGTCCTCTGCAAGAAGTCATTATTATGCACCCTCCTACTTTCCCCTCCCCTTGGCAGAACAAGGATTTTGTTTTGGGGTTCCAAACTTGGAAATCAAATTTTCATCTATTGGTATAATACTTACTCAAGGTGGACTATTGAGGCTGGTCCTGTTGCTAGTATGTTTTTTTTTTCTTGCATGCATCTGTTTGCTTCTATTTGATGGGTAAGGTCCACTTCTTGAATTGGTGCAAGTTAGAAGACCTAGTCACTGACTGTGGATTTTATTAGATTAGGACCTACCGGCTAAAAATGGTTAGGCCCACAGCCCTGAGCCCGCTATAGAGAAATTTGTATATGTTACTGGGTTTTAGCAAGATTCTTAAATTGTGGACGTTCTGGTATAACATATCTTTGCTGGGACATATATGTAAGAGGGTTACGTAAAAGCAGGGGGTTTCGAGGCACCCGCATTTCCATTCTATAGTTCCACCCTTGCAGTTTCCTTCGTTTAATAAACTGTATTTTCATTGGTCACAATGGCCTTCTGGTATTTGACATATTTAAAGGAATAATAAGGCTTCTGAATGCATAGAATACTTTCTTCCCACAGTTTGGGCCAAGTGCCACCATCAACTTGGTTGGGAAGAGGCCTAACCAAGGTGGGTGCAGTATAAGTGGGTCATTACCATTTGAGGCGAAGCCATGATATTTGTTCAATAAGGTCAAATTCATAAAATTATATATAATTGTAGGATGATAGTGTAAATTTTTTTTCAATAGGGTTAAAATTGTATTGGTAGTATACTGTTTTCCATTGAGGCGATAGTTTTTTGTGAGATGGTAGTATGATTTTTTTTTTCAGTAGGGTTAATTGACCCCACATCCTTGGTTGTGCCTCCACCCTGATTATCATCCCTCATGGGTTTATTTCACCATGAACATATAACAGTCGGTCCTTTTTCCCCGGTCAATATAGTTAGTTACTCATGCCCTTTCTCATCTGTATGTCATTCCTAAATTTGAAAGTAATGTTATTAGCAGTGAATAACTTACAAATAACAGTCCTAGTATGATCACTCCATGCATCTTCCATAATGATATGCATAAGTTTTTTCACTCGTTCATATATTTATTAGAGGAGGCTTTCAAGTGAAGTCTAACATCAAGGTGCAAAAGTAATGTGTAGTGTATAAGCGTGAGAGCTCTCACCTCAATAGCTTGCTTTTACAACTCATCTGGTTTGAGGGGTTTGGCGAGAAATAATAAGGAATAGAGAAAAATTGAATTTTCTCTCACATTGGATTATAAAACAGGTGAGAAATGGCGAGAAAGAAAAGTCTCTTACTATGCCTCTTTTGTTTCTTACCAAAAATAGTGAGATTTGATGAGAAACAAAAAAAAATGATGGCCTATGTATTATCAATAATACCGAGTTTGGCCATTACAATACTAAAGAAAAAAAAATCTCTCTCACATCCCTATCATATATGATTTGCTTTCTTTCCATCCAAAATAAGAAAGAGTCTTTATCTTGATAGGGAAAATCATATGTCGCCGTTTATCACGAGATGAAACGAAGAACTTTTTATTTTGATAATCCACAAAATAGTAGTTGTGACTTGCACAAATTTGTTGGAGTTGCATTGTGCTTGAATATACATGATTAAACGGGATACACATTTGATTATTGTTGTTTTATATAAACATTTACTTTTTATTGTTCTCGTTTCTGATGTTCATTCTGGCAATGATCATCAAACAGTAGAGCAAAATTAATCTCTATGTATCTTTATTATCAAGACAGGTTGAAATTTATTGGTAATGAATGTAATGGGATGTCGACAGTGTCAAATTTTTGAATCTCAGTTGTAATTTCATTTACTGGCACAAATATTGGCTTTAGGTATGTTCCCCTCTTGATACATTTTCCTTACGTTGATTGTCATATACATTTTAATGTAGTTTTATTCGATATGGTTGTGTTCGTATCTTGACACTCGAGACC
>BRYE01000028.1:19703305-19738305 GCA_030159115.1 Actinidia arguta var. hypoleuca | reverse complement strand
TGCCCAATTAGAAAATAATCCGCTCAAACGTATTTCACGCCCCCAGGATGTTTGAGCCTTGGTTCGGGCTTCAACATGGCTTGCAACTCGAAATTTTCAATTTTCTTTTTTCTTTTTTTTCTTTGGCATGGGATTGGGGTTCTACTTTTTTTGTTCTCTCTTCCAATCTGATAGGCTTCAAATTGACCCATCGGGGAGGGCTTTGGGCGGGGCAATCGGGTGGGACGAACGCACAGTTCAAGTTTCAGATGGGTTTTGGACTTCAAATCCGAGGCCCAGACCCTACCTATTATATATGGGTGGGCTCAGACTCGGATCAGACCTGGCCTTGGGCCATTTGTTACCAAATTGGCCTTGGGTGTGGTCGGAAATTTCAATTTCAGAGAGGGCAAATAGGGAAGTGGATTTTGAATATGGAGGGTAGACTAGGAAATGCAGTTGTGTGACGTGTGGGACCTCCCAAGAAGACAGACAGCAGTGGGAGTGGTCGTGGGTGCGGTGCATTTTCTGAGATCTCCACCTTTGGATTCTGATTCCCCCGTTCTCCTTTATTTTCCCATTCTCTCTCCTCTTTTATCTCCCGTGTGAGAGAGAGAAAGCAGGAGAAAATTTTGAGAGAGAGAGAGGCGTCGGCAATTTTTATTGGATTTTTTTCTTCTGACAAACAGACAGAGAAAAGAACTTTTAGTTTTTGTTCGTGACGGGTGCGCAGGATAAGATTAAAGTGTGCACACGGAGTACTAGTTAGCAGCAAGTAGTCTGTCACTCTTGTGCGTATGTTAGCTTGTGGCCATAGTGGTGTGGTGGAAATAAGCTCTAATCTGCACAGCTGAGACTGAGAGTGTTTTGTGAGTTTTTGATTTGGGCTTCTTCAAATTTGTGGTGGGGTGTACCATGGGAGCTGCTGTTCATTTTAGCAGTGGGCGTTCGAGAAGAAGAGTGGCTGCCGTTCTCTTCTTCTGTGGTCTGATCTCGCTATCTTGCGCCGTTAGGTTACCTGTTTCTAAACAGAAGCTTGAAGTTCAAAAGCACTTGAACCGCTTGAACAAACCTGCCCTTAAAACCATTGAGGTCTCTCTCTCTCTCTCTCACACCCACACCCACACACCCGTTGAATGCAAACTATTGGTTTTTCCGTTTTGCTTCTTTTTCGCCGCTTTTGTCTACCAACTTCTGTTTGGCTGCTGAGACAACGTAACAAAATGGGGAAAAAAAATAAATTTGGTACATAAGTATTTCTTGGTAACTTTTTATGTGGTTAAAGTCAGTTCAAATCAGTGATTTGGTACAAGTTGATTCACTGAGTCGAATGTTATACTTGCTCGATTTATTTCCTTTCCCACATTTTCTCGGCTACCAAACAGGCAAAATTGCAAAATGGGTATTCTCTTAGTTAATTTTTTGTGAGTTTTTGAGATGTTGGAGTGGCAATGAATTTTTGGATGGTGTTCGTATTCCACTTGTATTTATTTTTATTTCCTCTCTTACATTTTCATGGCTACCAAACAGGCAAAATTGCAAATGGGTATTCTTAGCAACCATTTTTCTGAGTTTTTAGACTGTTGGAGTAGCAATGATTTTTAGGATGATGTTCTTTCTATTTATCTTGATAATAATGGCCTCCTTTTTACTACACAAATGGGGTATTTAGATATTTCCCAAAAGAAATAGAAAAGATATCTTATTTTTAGGTTCTTTTTGAATCATTGAGCAGAGTCCAGATGGGGATATAATTGACTGTGTGCATATCTCTCAGCAACCAGCTTTTGATCACCCATTCCTCAAAGACCACAAACTACAGGTTAATCTCTTACTGTAAATCTTGTATATATCTAGCTATGTTTTTTTTTCTTCATATTTCAGTGTTTTTAATTATTATTTCTTATTTGGTTGGTTTCAGACGAGGCCAAGCTATCACCCGGAAGGGCTTTATGATGATAACAATGTTGTTACTGAGACCAAAGAAGGAACAAAGCCAATTACTCAGCTCTGGCATATAAATGGTAGATGCCCTGAAGACACTATACCCATTAGAAGAACAAAGAAGGATGATGTGCTAAGAGCAAGCTCAGTCAAAAGATATGGAAAGAAGCATCATAGAAGCATCCCTAAGCCCAGGTCTGCAGAACCTGACCTCATCAACCAAAGTGGTCATCAGGTAATAAATTAAGAACATGAATCTAATCCTTATTAATACAAAAAAATAAATAAATGAAGAGCACTTTTTTTGATCCAACATGTTTCTTGATTTGGTTATAATTTCTTTGAACTAAATGCATTTTGTTTCTCTTTGGGTGGTTTTTCTTTTTTCTTTTTGCCAGCATGCAATAGCTTATGTTGAAGGAGATAGGTACTATGGAGCAAAAGCAACCATCAATGTTTGGGAACCCAAAATACAGCAGCCTAATGAGTTCAGCTTGTCTCAGCTTTGGATATTGGGTGGTTCTTTTGGTGAAGATCTCAACAGCATTGAAGCTGGTTGGCAGGTATTTTTCATACTGAAATCCAAGATAAACTCACCTTAAGCGGAACTTGGATCATGGATTTGTGAAGAGATTTACTAAGAAGCAAGGGAAAGATAGGGAAAGGAAACGAAGTAAATAACTTAAATTTAGCGTCTTCACTATATCATCTTCGTCTTTTCCTTTACCATTTCCTTTCTCTCCTTCAATCATTTCACGAGTCTATGATCCAAACACCAACTTAGGATGACAATAAAAATACATTTCAGTTGCGCATTTGGCTCCACTATTGGCTGTCCGATTGTATAATGTACATGATTTCAGGTCAGCCCAGATCTTTATGGTGACAACAACACAAGATTGTTCACTTACTGGACTGTAAGCGTCCAAAATTGCCCATTTCTTTTCTGGGTTTTGTCATTTTGCCACTTCTTTAACAAATTTAATGGGTTTTCAATCATCTGTTGTCTATCTTCCAAAATTGTAGAGTGATGCATATCAAGCCACAGGTTGCTATAATCTACTCTGCTCAGGCTTCATTCAAATCAACAGTGAAATTGCAATGGGTGCAAGCATCTCCCCAGTTTCTGCCTACCGTGATTCCCAATATGATATCAGTATTCTTGTCTGGAAGGTAAAATCCAAAACACCCCAACTCAGTCTTACTTGGAACAGTGGTCACTGTATGGGATTTTGAAACCCCAAGTAATTATAAAATCTTGAGGGAGCATTTCAAGGATGGAATTGAGAATCATTGCACGTACAATAACAAAATGCATCCTTTACAATATCAGGTGGCAAAAAAGGTGCTCTTCTTGTATTATTGTGGCTAAAAATTAAAAAATACTTTTAGTTTTGGATACTGGGAATCTTTGCACTTGCTTTTGGTTACTGATATGGACTCTCGATGTGCTTAACAAAGCCATAAAGGGTAGTCTACTTAAAAAGCAATTGGAATGCTAGAGTATCCTTGCTTTGCATTGCGCATCATAAAGCATTGTTAACATTGTAGTCTTCTGACTGTTTACGGCCTTGCTTGAGATGGCAGAATCCACTGTCCCGGAACTTGTCCCTCTGTCCCGATATACTCACAACCACTCGATGGGTGAGAATCTTCTCAACACGTAAATATGAGTCAAGATCGAGTTGACGGAGGTGCATTGGGCCGGGACAGTTATGGGATCAGAGGATACAGTTCTGCCTCCACCGTTACGGAAACAAAAGTTTGGCCAAATCAAGTGTTTTTCTGATGCATCTTCTGTTCATTTCCTTATTTGCTAATTGTCATTTCTGTGTTTTTTTTCCCCTTGTAGGACCCAAAAGAGGGAAATTGGTGGATGCAATTCAGCAATGGATATGTGTTGGGGTATTGGCCATCTTTCCTGTTCTCCTACTTGGGAGACAGTGCTTCCATGATTGAATGGGGCGGTGAGATTGTGAATTCGGAGCCTGATGGCCAACACACCTCAACTCAAATGGGTAGTGGCCGTTTCCCTGAAGAAGGATTTGGCAAGTCAAGCTATTTCAGGAACATTCAAATTGTCGATAGCTCCAACAACCTCAAGGCTCCAAAAGGGCTTGGCACCTTTACTGAACAATCCAACTGCTATGATGTGCAGACGGGTAGTAATGGCGATTGGGGTCATTACTTTTACTTCGGAGGCCCTGGAAGAAACCCTAATTGTCCATAAAAGCAAAAAAACTCAAGAACAACCTCGTTACGACACCACCTGTATCATTCAATGTAGTGTATGTCTTGTCTTTCTTCTGTATACCCCCTTTTTAGATTTTAGGTTTGGTCTGGTAACTGATGTTTTCTTTAGTGGGAAGTTTTGACTCCTTTTTCACTCAAATTCTCCACGTAAGTGATTGGGGAAGTGGCCAAGTTTCTCAAAAGCTTGAAAGAAACAGGCCTCATTTTCATTGTATCTTGTTTGTTTCTTAGTTGGAGTGGTTTGTTGATGGTGAGCGTCTTCTGGTTTTGATCTTGGATCCAAATACTACATTTTGAATTGGGGCCACTCAAGGTAGATTCTTCTTTTGTGATGTGTATAGAGGCATGTTTGTTGTTTGTTCTTATTTGTCAAATGTGATTTGCCTTTGAATGGGGCGCAAATGTGAATTTTTTTTTTTTTTTTAATATATATTGTGTGCAGTTATGTTAAGAACATCACATTTATAAAAGGGGTACACCCCACCAATAAGCGCGGCATCTCTAGCCAACTGGACATTGCATTTGAGTGAATTACGGTACCAGCCCAATAATAGTTCCCTTTTTATGTGGCCTACTTTTTTCTGTTCTTTTCTTGTTTGTTTTTGACCAACTCCAATTGTATAGTTGCATACACCAGGGTGCCAGGGACTGCTATCTTTGGGCCCTGTTTGGGCTCTCTAAAAAGACTTGCTTTTACCTTTATGCTTACAAAAAAGCAGGTTCTTTGGGTTAGCTTTAAGCCCACTCAGCTTATTTAGCTAGTATGTACAAACTAGCAATGCCATAAAAATCCTTACCAACTTTTCTTTTTCACAGATGCAACATGTAGAAGTAAAACTTAAAAATTTGAAATAGAGCACATTAAAATATGCACAATTCTTTGAGAAATATTACTGATTTTATTTTCTAAATAAGAACGCTTTTTCCTGTTGCTTTGGATTGAGTTGGAGTTCCCATATAATATTGAGTGAGTGAGATTTTTCTTGTGTTGTAAGCTGCATATTTGTGTTGGTGTTGTAGCGTCAATCTTTCCTATACGAACTACTGCAGATGGGTTGGGATCATGTTTTCCGGCCCGACGATGTTTCCATAGACAGTGCTAATTTATACTTTGCTAGAACTGGTGTTGCATTGGAGATCAACTATTGTTGTCTAAGCTCCGTCATCAATCTATGTAAGTATGGAATGTGGTGATCATGGCAGCAGAGGGAGAGAGGGAGTAGGAGGAGGGGGAAATCAAGGGATTTACATTTGGGAGTTGAAGAGTGAGTGTTCAGATGGAAAACAATCATTCAAGAACCCATTTGAGTGCTTGTTTGAAAACATATCAAACATAAATTGAAAGTTCAGGTATTTGCGCGAGGGAAGTCTAAGTTGCTATGCTGGGTTCGATTACTTCATCAACAAAACCTTGGCCAACATCATCCCTTCTACTTGTAAGAGACTTCATATAGCATTGTTCATATTGTAGACTTTCGAGTATTAACTGCCTTGCTTGAGAGGGCAGAATCCACTGTCCCCGATGCACTCACAACCACACCATGGCTGTGAATCTCAAAACACACAAATCTCAACCCAAGATCGTGTGCATGGGGACAGTTAAGGGGAAATCAAGGGACTTTTCTGATATATCTTCTGTTCATTCCTTATTTGTATTTTTTCCCCCTTGTAGCTATAGGATGCAATTCAGCAACGGGTGTGTGTTGGGGTATTGACCATCTTTCTTGTTCTCCTACTTTGCAGACAGCACTTCCATGCTTGAATGGGGCGGTGAGATCATGAATTCAGGATCTGATGGCCAACACACCTCAACTCAAATGCATGGGTCGTGGCCATTTCCCTGAAGAAGGATTTGGCAAGTCAAGTTATTTCAGGAACATTCAAATTTTGTCCATAAGTCCAACCACCTCAAGGCTCCAAAAGGGCTTGGCCACTGAACAATCCAACTGCTATGATGTCCAGACTGGGGTTCATTATTTTTACTATGGAGGTCGTGGTGAAACCCTAATTGTCCATAAAAAGCAAAAACAAACAAACAAACTCCATTACTACACACGTGTATCATTCAATGTAGTGTCGTGTCTTCTGTTTTCTTTTTTCACTCAGATTCTCCATGCTAGTGATTGGGGAAGTTGCCAAGTTTCTCAAAAGCTACAAAGAAACAGGTCACATTTTCTTTGTATATAGTTTACTTGTTTGTCTCCTAGTTGAAGTGGTTCGTTCGTGGTGAATGAACTTGTGGGCTTGATCTTAGATCCAAAAATACTACCTACACACGCTGTCTGCACAGCTTCCAGTTTGCGTTTCTTTTTGACTTTTTATTTTAGCTTGAACCAGTCTGGACAATTCTGAAAATGGAAAAGAAACGGTTCCTTTTCGAGAAATTTTAAACAGAATGAAATCAGAACCTTTAAAGGAAGCTATCAGCTATCTTTACTGCCACTGCCACTGCGCTACTAGTTATACAGTCTAGCCCAAGCTGACCCAAACCAAGTTATATCCCAGATATTAAAATCTCCAACCTAGCATAAAATCTAACCCGTGCTTAAGTTTAATTGTTACGTTTTAGATTTTAGAGTAAACTATTAAAACACATTGCATGCTTGGCTGCAAGCAAATTTGTTCAAAACTGGGCTGAATTTCAATAACTTCTCGTAATTAATTGGTACGTGTAAAAAACCCAAATTGAATCAATCGCAGCCACCTAAACCAAATTGTTTGGTGTGGTTCATTGGTAATCTCAGTCTTTTTTGGTGCATTAAATAAGTCAAATCGACTGAAATAATTATCTATTTGATAGCAAATTCAAGATGACCACACCGAACCATTTACATCCACGCCTTGCCTTTATTTAAACTATAACATCATAGACGTGTACTTGGTGTAAGAAGACAAATTATATAATGACTTAATCCGGCCTTGCTAGGGCAGGAATATCTGCTGAACTGTTGCTTTAAAGTAAGCTCAGTGGTTCTTTGCGCCGGAAGTCGGTGCAGACACTATTCCACACTGGCCTTGTTAGGGCGGAGGTCTCTTTCAACTGCCGCTACAGAGTGAGCCTAGAGACCCTCTGCACCGCAGCTCGGAGCAGTCACTACCAAAGACAAATGCCGTCTGAGCTAAGACCATCGTTACTTCTGAGGTGCCGTTGTTTAGCAAGCTTGGAACAATAACTGCGCTGGAAGCTTGGACGAGGGGCAACGACCGACGTAATTTCCAAGGGATGTCAAGGAACAGAAGAAGACTTGCACGTCAGAATTCTTTCTGACAACCCAAATGTTCGGATGAAAATGCTGGTAGTTGATCATGAGCTACTAGCCACACCGTAGGAGCATGGCTGAGTCAGTTACCTACTTACTGACATAGCAGTTGGTGCGTACATGCACATCTCGAGCTGTAATCTATCGAGTGATGTGATAGCTAGCTCGTCGAGCCACGCGCTAAGCCAGAGTATAAAAGGGAATACTGTTGTTCTCGTAGAGGTATGTGCAATCTTACTCTCGGAACATACATATACTTTCTCTCTCTAAGATTGTGGAGGTCTAACTTGACTGTCGGAGAACCGTTTTCCGAAAACAGCTCCAGTGGCCGTTCTCACTGTTTCGGTGACTGCAGTTAGGGCATTGCAGGTTGAACGAACGACGAATTGAAACTATCTATGCAGCCGTAGAACTACCGCCGGTGTCTATCCTTGATTTTCTTCCTTTCATTCAACAAACAACAACCCCACACTTGGTACCGGAGCATGATGTGGAGGTTTCCATTCAAATCTTATGTTGATTCAAATTTGGTTTGCAATCTCACGAGGGGCCAAGGGATACGGAAGTTGGATAACCTCTCTCGGTTCAAAGTCCCAGAAAAGCAAATCTTTGTTATTGATCGGTTCAGAAAAATAAAATTTTGGATTCTTATTTAAGAAAAAGGATTCATAAAAATGTAAAAAAAATGAATGTATCTATGAAAATGCTCATTCTGAAATTTCATAAAAGTCGCAAACCGCCCCCCTTGGATGGTTCGGATGAAGCATGGGATTTGATGAGACTGAGTTTCCCATGTTCGAAAGTAAACATTTTTGCAGCGTATAAAATACCTCTGCTTATTGTCAAGAATTGATATTGGAAAATTTATTGTAGGAAAAATAAATTAAAGTAAAGAAGAAAAAAAAAAACTAATTTCTTGAGTGTGTTACTTTTGTAGGAAAATAAAAATATGATCATTGAACTATACAAGAAAGTAGTTGAAAAATAAGCTTCTCACACGACGTTATGTTTTTTAGCGCTTAAATTTTGAGAAAAAACTAATGTTACTCGGAAAGTTAAGAATAAGAATTCCACAAATATTTTTCTAAAGAGCACTGCGATTCAAAGTTAAAATTCAAGCCATAATGGAACGAGATCAGGAAAGTTGGTATTGATAATGATCTCACTACGAATCTTGTGAATTAAATTACTTATCCTATAAAATTACACCTCTCTCGAACAACCCCAAGTGTATAAGTATAATCCCGGGCGTGATTGGATTCAAATTCCGAGTTGCAATCTCACCGGGGACCTTGTGATAGGAATGGTGGGCCACCGTAAGATGAGGCGGCTACTCCACCATGCACATGTGATGTGAGTGTCCATGCTTTGAAATGTCGCTTGGCTTTCACCACCGTGGAGACGCAGTGGGTAGAAATAGAAGCGTATTTTTTGTGTACTCACCCCGTTGAGGTTTGTGTGTCCCTTTCACTAACAACTCTCACGATGTGAACTGGGCAGGGCCAGCTGGTGTGACACAAAGTCATTCTAATTTTGAGGCCATGAACTCAAAAGTTAGCTAATATGTCGCTGGGACCAGCTTGAGCCTATACAAGGAAAATGCAAACCATGACAAGCATTCCGTTGTAAGTGCCTTGCTTGGTCTTATATGGGGATTTCAAACATGATCTTAATAAGCTTTCTGAAGTACTCAAATTGATTGCGGCAAGATGTTGGCAAGGAGATTGGGGCCATCGCTTTTGTTAAATTGGACATTTGACCATGTCATCCAAAAGTCAGTGGATGACCCTTAACTCTATTACAACTTGTTGGATCAGGCTTTTGACCATCTCATTAAAAAGGAAAGTTCCAATCCAACATGTTCTAATCGGGCCGAATGATGTGATCCAAACCGTATGATTTGTAAGGCTTATCAAGAAAATCATACTTGCAAAAAATATGGTTGATTGGATATCTGTAATCATAGGGGTACTCAATCTATTTCAAAAATCATATTTTCCATTTCTTTTTTTTTCTTTTTTTGTATGACAGATGTGATTGTATCATATAGCTATCGATGCCCAATTTATCATTTTTTTTTGCAAGAATAATATCCTAAACATGGTTAACTAAATGAACAGTTGGGTATCACAAAACTGAACGCGGAATGGGCCCCTAAATCTACGGGCAGCAAGTTACAACACTCACCCCAATTTCCACATCATTCTATATAACTTTTTTATTTGTTTTATTGGCTATATGTATTTCCAAGAGTCTTCCTTGAAAATGCATAGAACATGGCTTGTTTTTGTTAGGGGTTGTTTCAGTTTTACTATTGCTTTGTAGGTAAACCATTGACAAAGGAATATGGACACACCAAAAGGTAAAGTAAAAGAGAAAAACAGAGTGACTTGGTATGATTTAGCACATAGAATGATTAGCCTTTCTTTTTGAAAAATGATGTTCTATAAGGGTCCCTTTTTGAGTCATTCAACCACCATTGTTCAAAAAAAAATGAACACCAACTTTTTCCAACAATTGTGCGTGAAGTGCACGAAGTGGCTTTGTTTACAGTTCACATATCCCAACTGTCAATGGGGTCTTCAAGACTTTGAGCATATACACGTTTAGAAAAGTTGGACATTGTAGCCTTAGGAAGTTTTTGGTTTGGAATTTAATCATCACGTGTGTGCTATTAATTTTTATTTGAGCCGGTCTATATAAGACTTTGTTACAGTCTTAAATGAGTTTTGCTTGTGGACGGTGAAATTGATATCGAATTAATTGGTCTAGTGGGTCGAATACCAAGTTATCAAAAGTTTTGTCATCTACTATGCAATAAATTAATTAATATACTAAAAATAGTAAAGAATAATCAGAAACAATCATATATTTAAGAGAATACGGAGATTTACGTGGTTCGGCAGTGTGCTTCTCGTTTATAAAAGAAATATGAAACACCACTAAACATCTCAACGCTCTCTCTCGTATGACCACCTCTCTTTTACCTCAAATCGTAATTCTAAATTGCAGTAATAATTTAAAATAACAATAACAATAAATGATATATAACAGTTGTCTTATACTCGTGTTGTACTTAAATGAAATCCAAGTTAGAATTAGTCGACCTTGTATTATTGGAAAACATAAAATAGAATGTGAAAAGGTTTGTGTAACTATGCGTTCGCCATCGATGAAGATCTCCTACACACCCACTGTCGTTGTCCTCCATTTCATGACAAGTCGTTGCCTTTCCATTGAACTTTCGAAGCAAACAATAATGATTTTTGCAACCCCTATCTTTATCAAATGTTCTCAAGGAAATTATTGGTTTGGTGTGTTAAAAAAAATAAATTTTTTTAAAGAAAAATAGTGAAGAGTATAAACATTCAAAAGTGAAAAAGGGGAAAACAACAAGACCCAAACAATGGTTAAGAAGAAGACAGCAATGGAATGGACCCCTTCCCCTTGTAACAGCTGTTTGGCATTGCCAACCACAATGCTTACGGGCGGGCAGCTCACCCAAATATTCTTCCATTCTCAATTCATCCTACCCTATGGTGCCTTCTCTCTTCAAAATATAATTCTTACAATAAAATGGAGAGTTTGTGGCTTTATTTTGAATTATAAATTAAGTAGATTATTTTTGTTGAAACGATAAGTATAATTTGTAGAATGAATGGCTCATTTCTTTTTTTCTTTTTTTTTTCTCTCCATGCCAATGTCAACTTGATTTTTACACAAACAATCAATCTTTTTTCGGTGTGTCCAATGAGATAAACAATTTGGATAACATAATTGGATCCAAAATGGGCTTATAAATTGTCAACTCTATTGTAAAATTCAAATCTTAGGCTTGGTGATAACTAATTAGGAGCAGATTTAGTATCTTTGATTTTTGAATTATTCTTAGTAGATCTTTTTTCATTGTTGATCAAATTTTTTTTTTTTCTAATTCCTCTTACCTAAAAATGTCAAAGATTTGTCTTATATTTTTTAGTGATTTTTTTTTAACTTGGTCAGAATTCTTACTTTTTTAAGCTCCATTGATTTAGAAAAACTGAAAAACATATATAATAAAATTAATTAAATAATAACAAAAGTAATGTTTTTCTCTTATTCCATCTACAGGTTGCTAACAAATTTGGTATCTTTTCTCATTCACATCACTTTAGTGGGCAATTAACCCACCCACGATTGCAAACAAATTTACTAAAGTTTAAGACGCTACCCGTAATTTTAAATATTCGTTTGGGGCAGCTGCCCGTTACTCTCTCTCTCTCTCTCCACGATCTGTCTTTATATACCCCCACGACCCACACCTTCTTCCTCACACTGCCTCTGCAATTTCTCTCTCACATTCTCCAAGAGGAATCGTAGAGCCCCCCTCCTCTCTCTCTCTCTCTCTCTCTCTCTCTCACATAACGCATAATCAAATTATATACAGATCAAATGGAGACATTGACGATGAAGCTCTTCGCCGCCGCCGTGGTGATGATGATGGCCGTATCCGCCGTTCAGAACGTCGCCGCCGCCGATGCTCCAGTGCCGAGCCCCGACTCCGCCGCCGCCGCCTTCGTTCCCACCGCCGTCGCCTCTCTAACGGCTCTCGCCTTCGGACTCCTCTTCTGATCTGTTGATTTCTAACGGCGTTATGTATCTCTCGCCTAGATAGCCATTGATTTCCTCTCTCTCTGTCTCTCCCTCCCCCTCAACATTCTGACATCTTTTGGGGCAGGCGATGAGAGAGAAAGGGAAATTTGTTTTTTGATGGTTTTCTAAATTCGTATTTTTAATTTATTGTGTGTGTGATTTGGATATTTTGGGAATTTACATGGTCGAGGGTTGTGGATTTGATTCCCTGTTTGTAATTTGCTTCGGTGTTCTCTTCTTCCTCTCCGTTGTACCTTGTGGGTCCATTCATTGTAATAAATCATACTTTTGATTTCTCATTTTTTTTTGGTTTTGTTTCTCCCTTTATTAGAGTATGTTGAAAGAACAAACACCGGGCCGTTATTAATCACTTGGGTTTTTAACAGGGTTTCAATCCCGGGTCAAATTCGAATCTCTTGAGTGTCAGATATTTAGCATAAGAGTTGATGAGCCAGCATTTTATGCTCGGCAACTTGACTTAGTATAAAAATGTAGATTTTGTTCGTTGGTTTATCGCTACAAAAATTGAGTAGTCGATTATATAACACCTACTAAGAGGTGACGCTAGAGAATATAGCTTTGAGTGTCACTCTTTAAAGATAGGCACTCAAAATTGAACCATAACTTTATTAAGAATAACACTTTATTAAGAATAAAGTTATTAAATGAATCTTAGGCTTATAATTGATTGTTGTTTTTAAAATCAATTTCATTGAATTGATTATATTTTTTTAAAAATAAAAATCATCAATTTCATATTTATTACTTTATAATGAAAATGCTTTCCGCGAATTTAATACATTTGTCTGAATTTTTTTTTTAAACTGGATTCTCTCCAAAAAATTGCTCCATTTAAAAACAAACAACTAAATAAGTTTTCATTATGTTTTGGAGATTGAAAACTGAAAACGAAATCTAAATCAAAACAATATTTTTAACAATTAAGGGGAATGGGTCGGGTCATTTGAGTTTGCTTTTGAGTAGGCGGGTTTGGTACTGAAATGGGGTGGTGACTGGTGAGGGCCACGATGAGCTGTCACTTGGCTGCTCATTGTAGTTTGACTAAATCCTCAGCTTGATCCAATATTTCCAATTTGAACCATTAGGATTCTATTATTTTAATTTAGTTTCAATGAAGTCCTCCTATCGACATGTTAAAAATTTAAATGAAAAGCAATCACTTGAAACTCACATGGCTTATTGGAACGTCCAAATTCTTGATGACGGATTATATTAGAATCAAATTAAAAATAAAATTTCTAACTATTTAAATTAAAACTCTAATCAAACTAGAGGTACTCATAGCAAAAAGTTTCCAAAATTATTCATTATTTTGAACTATTTTTTGTCCAGTTCCTAATTGACTCTTAGAAGCTAGACACAACATTCCATTCCACCCCCCGTCAAATTAAAATTTCTTTTTTTGAGAAAGTGGAGGCATCAAATTCTTAATTACGTGGAACAAAAATGACATGAAATTATAAAGAGAATATAGGATTGTGTGTTTATTTTGTCAAGACATAAAAAAGGCGAGGCGAGGTGAGCCGAGCCGAGCCAAGCCATATGGATATTTGGTGTTTTCGAAAGACAAGATAATGAATCGATTTATGACGTATGGGGTTGAGTTAGACTGAATTCGAGTTAAATGGGAGTTTAAAAAAGGAAATAAATAGTGGTGAAGTGTGAAACTTTAAATAGCAAGTACTCGTAAGATAAACGAATCCTTGCTGTGAAGTCGCCATGGGAGAGAATTAAAATGAGGTCAGATGATAGTGACTTCAGATTTGCCCTTAGGAACTCAACTACCACTACCAGTTCATGTGGAAGATCAAGGCTGGCCAATAATGAATTAATAGAAAAAAAATGTCAGTACTGAAATTAGTCATATTCCTCGTAATCATGTCTTTCATTTATTTATATAGCACAAATATTCATTTTGAATTTATTTTGTGAGGGCAATATCAATTAGGGTATTTCAATCAAGAATTTGGTGACGGAAATAAAAGGTATATTTGTAGTTCTATAATATTTATATATTTTGATCGAGAATTTGGTGACGGAAATGAAAAATATATTTGTAATTCCATAATATTTAAAGTCCAATCCCACATCTAATTCGGCCAGTTAAATAGAATCAACAAAGCACACGAAAACTTCTCTTTGGAGGGACCATCTTCAGAAATAATTTTTTTTGTTTAAGAATCGATAGGATGGAATTGGAGAAGAAGGTGTTGCACTTTAAAGCGGTAATATGGACCTTTTAATTTCGAATAAAACATCCATAAAGATGACTTTTATTTATCAAAATATCAACGATACATCATTTCTATGATGTTTTATGTAATATTATTATTTTCCTTTCTGATATCAACCTGTTTGCACATGGTTCGAGAGGATTAGAAAATAGAAAATCAAGGTGGGTGCAAGTGCTTAAGTGAAATTAGAGCCAACCCACTTTCTATTAGCTGTCCTGTCTAAATCTCACTGATTGCCCAAAAAACACTGTTTGATGACTCTCTAGTTTTAAAGATCCAATTCCAACCACCCCATAACCCAAAAACAAGGAACCTACATCTTCCTCTTTCTTATGTGTTTGATTCAATAACTAAGAGGAGGGATAACAGAAACCAAAGAAAAAAAGTTCATATCCTGTGCTCTGCACATGTGGGTCTCAAAAAACAAATACATGCAAAACGTACACCCCATTCACATTCAGCATGTTTGGTAGGGTAAGTAAGCTTTGTCCTTAAGCGATCACTTGGACATGAGTGGAGCTTGCAAGTTGCAATCACTGGTTCCCATGTTACTCTTCTGCTGCTTCTCTCTCCACGAATCAATTAATTAATTAATTTAAAAATTATAACCTTTGCAAAATTCTGTAAAAAGTGGTACAGAATTTTTCTTTGAAAAATGCAAATACCATATTGTCCTGGGCAAAAATTATGCAACAAAAAGAGTTCTCTCAGATTGTATTTGGATCAAGAATTTAGTGAAAAAAAAATAAAAAAATCAGAGAATCTAATAGTTTTGAATGCTTGAATTCTCTAACTTTTTCATTTTCATTTTCATTTTTTTTTCCCTCACTCAATCCTTGATCCAAATACAACCTAAAACCAAATCTATTACTTCGTCCAATACCCATGATTGTAATTACCACCTATGAGGAAGGCATACCAGACTGCAAAACAATCATAAATTTACTAAACAAAGAAATTAAACATTGAGGAAGATAACAAGGTTGTGCAAGTGAGTGATCCTAAATTCTAATGCAACGCAACGGTGATTACTCATGACTATTCTTCGTACATGTGAACTGGGCTGAAGAAAATTTTCTTGGGAACTTTGGGCTATCCAAAGTGTGCCTGCCAAGACTTCCTTGAGGGACTATCACTAGTACTTCACTTCACACATAAGGGTCTTGGAAGGGCCCAACTTTAGAAACTTGGGCCCAAAGTTGGGTTCTTGAACCTATGGTTTGATGCATCCATTTAGGGTAACAAAAAAACATTTGCTTAGGGTTATTTCCATGGTTTGTTGGTAATGTTATTACCAAAATTTAACTTGCTACAACATTATTTTTAATTATTTTGACAATATGGCTCAATTGATTTAGTGTCATTGGGACACAAAATTTTGTTATGGGATCAAATGTATTGGAGAATTAAAACATCAATAATGAAATGACAGTTTGCAAAATTCCATTTTAATGCAAAATTTGACATGACATTACTATAATGTAATAATAACAATATTATTAAAATAATCAAAGATTCGAACTAGCTTACTAAAAAAAACTACAGTCACTGAAAATGTTATCATATTTGTTAAAAATGACATCTAAGCGACATCGTTTTGGTGTCAAAAAAAAAAAAATAGTGACCTACCAATGAAACAAATGACGTCGTTTTGACATTTTTTCATCATAACAAATACGATAATATTTTCAGATAAGGTAACCTTTCCTAAAAAAATTTATCTCATTACACACCTCTCTCCCCGTCTTCGCCACTTCCACACCGCTTGCAGCCTTCTCCCCAAGAATTTACTCTTAACGGACCTTTTGCTTTGGGACAGAGCCAGTGTTCGGCCAAAAATGCGGGGCGCGAGGAAACCACTCTCCCAAGCTCTCTACTACCTCGCGTCGACTTCTTCTTCTTCATCATCCTATTCTCTGAAGGCACGAACCCTAACCACTTGCAGACGATCACAGCAGTCGATCCAGTCTCCTGATCACGCGTCCCGAGGCGTCCTCGCCTCTCCATGGTCCGCCACGCAGCTCCGCGGCGCCAAATACCGCGGCTCTGATGTCAGCCCTCTTCGCTTCTTCTTCTTCTTGTTTTTCCGTGATCATGATGTCATGATTTCGTCATATGTGAATGTGAACCCTTTATTCCGTGATCATCATGTGGAAAACATGTCATTATTCACTGACAATTGTGCTTCTTCGGGGTCTTTTTGGTATTTTATGGAGATGTCCCATGATTCAAATTTCAAATGAAGATGATATGTTTATGTTATTGGGTGATTTCTTGTTTATTTTTAATTTTTTTTTCTCTCAATGTGCTACAGGTCAAACCAGGGAACGTCATTGAAAGAAAAGGTTTGTTTTTTGATTTATCGTCTGTGTTTTCAAAACTCAACCTCAATTGTACTAACTGTAATGTTTTACCTTCCATTTTGTATGTGGGCACTTGTGAATTATGCTCCAGGAAGAATTTATCAGGTGATTGATTTACCCTTTTCTCACTTGTGCCTTCTTTTTCTTTTTATTGATATTTTTTCCCCTCATTTTTTAATACTCATGGATGTTTAGGTTCTAAAAGCACAGCATACAGTGCAAGGAAGAGGGGGTGCGTGCATACAGGTTTGTCCAAATTTTATTTTTTGACTTTAATTTTTAGTTTACGTGTCAATTCTGGCTTGCAAGTATACAAGCTGATGCATAAAAAATTTCTGACGTATGCTTTGGTATCTATTCTAGTTGGAGTCATGTACAAGCATGGGATATGCCTTTTACTACATCGATATAAATTGTTGTTAAGATTTGAATCACAACTCTTCTTTGAGAATCTAATTCATGTATTTTGATACTTCCATTTAGCATGTGCAAAAATTTCTAAAGTGTTTATCATGCATGCATGTTAACTGAAGATGCTATTGAAAATGGAGATCAGGTATGGTATTAAAGAACAGAAAGGGGAGCTGTGAAGTTTTATCAGTGACGAATTTTTGATGTATAATCATGTATGTACACAATTTAGATGCAATGCGACCTAATCTTTAGTTTTATTTTCAGATCAGTGTTACAAGGTTTACATAATGAGTAATTTTATTTTCCAAATAAAATTAAATTTGTCAAAACTAGGAATTTAGGCAAATGAAACACACAAAAAGAAACTAATTGCAAACAAATCAAGAATCATCACCAAATTCTCTGAAATAGGGGATAAGTATATTACTCTAATGTGCATTTAAAAAACATTCACTTCGTATCGTTATCATTGAATGCGTTATCAAACATAACTTAAAAACTTGTGGTTGAGGGTCAAGATAGATAGAGCTCAATAATAACGTGATAAAAATGTTTCGCACCAATGAACTATCTCTGAGGAGCTAAGAATAAAAGATTTGCATGATTTTGAAGTAATTCTTTCATATATGCTAAAGTAGAAGAGGAAATAATGAACACACAAATATTTACACTTCCATTATAATTATTTGGATTTAAGTCGTCATTGAAAGTAGTCATCAGAAGAATTTCACTAGAAACTTAGGCGTTCCTTAATTTCAGTAAATAAAAAATAGACGCTAACTTAAGAATGGGATCTTCCCTTAGACTGATGAACTAAGTTATTTATGGGCTTTAGAAAACGAATCGATGTGGCCGACCTTAACCAGGTGGGACTAGGGTTTATTAGTTGAGTTGAAAGAAATTGAACTACCTTAACAGATACCAACTACATTTAAAAAGAAGGAAGGCTAAAGGGCAGAACCTAAAACTTAAGAGTTACGACTAGTGAAAAAAGCTACTTTTTGTTAGATGCACTCAAATAACCAAAACATTCCTTGTTTATTATTTTTGTTACTTGCATCTAGAATGGTATTTCAATAGGATCTTACCCCACCAAACTTTTGGCGATTGTGTGAGAAGGCTAATTCTCTAGTAGGGGGCTAGTAGTTCCATTGCTGATTTACCTCTCTGTGTGTGTGTATTAGAGAATTTATTTTACCTCTGTGAAGTATAGCTTTTGCAGGAAGAGCTCTTTTGGCTTTTTATTTTCGGGAATAGTCCAGTGCTATGTTGTTTTCATGTGGTTTTAATACGTGGATTGCTCATTTATAATACCCATGAAATTTAGTGATGATATTTATTCCCCAATTGTCCTGTGACCTGTCTTGATTGGACTTGTGATTTTTTCTTAACTCTTAACGACTGTATGATCTCACTTCTCTTTTTGAAAGGATGTCTTCCTTGTTGAGAATATAATAAATAAAAAAGTTGTCCCTCTCTCTAACAACTTATGCTTTTAGATAGGTTGGTAGTTTACACTTTAACATTCCTCAATTCTTTGAATATCAAAAGTTAATTTCTTTTAAACCACAGGTGGAGCTTCGTGATGTTGATAGTGGTAACAAAACAAATGAAAGGCTTCGCACAGATGAGGCTATTGAAAGTACGCATACTGACCTCTAAGTCATTTTGCAAAGTTTGAACTGAAATTGTCAATGTTGACTGATGTGAAACAGAAGTCTCCAAGTGTCTTAGTAGTCTTACTCATTTTTAAGCTTCATGTGGTCTGATGATCTAAAGCTGATCTTCATAGGGAAGGAAATATGATGTATGTAGATATGTGGGGTAGAATCTCTACTTAAAGGGTGCATCTTTGAAAAGCTTCACCTTTTTCTTGTCACACACACACGAACACACACACGAACACACACACACACACACACACATATATATATGGAAAGAGAGCACTAATAGCTAGAAGATAGAGTTGGGACACTTCTACATTAAGCTACAGCCCTTTGAAATTGCAATTTCCAAACACCTATGTTGGACGGTGCATGGGACACAGCAGCACACAAACACATAACTGGAAGTAGTAAGAAACTTTATTTTTTAGGATAAATTACACTTTACCCCTTGAAGTCAAGCTTAAAATCAGGGAGCCTCCCAAACATTTGGTTTGTGACACTAATCCCGTGGTAGATACCTAAGTCCAAGACTCGTCAGAATCATCTAATTTAATTGTTTGTGCCCTAGCCTAAATTTTGAACACCATATACAACCTGCAAGTTTTTTATTTTTTAGTTTTGCAAAATAAAGCATCTTGATGCACGACAGGAGAAGCACCCACTGTAGCCACCCTCTACACTGTGAAATCACGAGCCCTTTCACCATCTCATTCTTTTCTGCTCACAATTCGTCACCTCCAATGATACTTCTTTTGTATACCCATATTCTCTATCCGAAATCTGAACAGGTAATGCATAAATGAACTGCCAAAACAAAGTGTTTGTCCTCACAATGCTGCTAATCTAAATTGTCCATGTGCAGAAGTATTTGTCGAAGAAAAGCCCTATACATACTTGTATACTGAGGATGACTTTGTAGTGCTGTCAGAGTAAGTTCTATTGTTCTTTTTCCCCTTTACACTTTCTTATTTTTTAATTTGTTCTCATATAGTCAAAGACATGCATGCGTACATATACTGAGAACTTATACCTGCATTTTTGTTTGCAAATTTGATCAGCCCGAAGACCTATGATCAATTGGATGTGCCCAAGGCCTTGTTCGGTGAAGCTGCTGTGTATCTAAAAGGTTGATGGCATTTAGTATTTGACACTGGTGTATAACTTTTGTTTCTAATTGGCTGGAGTTCTCCTTGTATTACCATTCCTGGCCAAAAGATATGCGTTGCAAACTTGCATCTTAATATTTTTAACAATCAATGCTTAGATAAGCAAGTGATCTACTATCCTCTCTGCTTTATGGCACAATCCGCATCTGCTAGCAAGATTATAACCTCTCATCATCAGATTATCACTAGTGAGGATGGATTCCAAAGCTGTTGTCCAAACAAATGACGCCACTATAGTTGGGGTACTGACTTTTCAAATAGCTACTGATGGGAAGGAGGCACTCCCCCTTCCACTAATCAAGGAATAATAAGATTTGACAATGAAAACCCTTTTCCATCTTCCAACTAATAATATCACCACTTTTTTACTAATTAGGTATCTCTACTATTAAAAGTAAGTTTGATTATATTAAAAGGAATGTAGTCACAAAGTTTATCTATTAATTATTTTATTAGTAAAGTTAATGATTTACTGAAACACTTGTTTGTCAAGCACAGAAAATTGTGATCGCAAATAAGTGTAGCTGAAGTAAAATGTTGAGATGTGCCTCAGTCAATTGTGATGAATATAGAGAACGAGTTTTGAATGCATTGGATTTATAGGTGACGTTGTTCTAGACGAGAAGAGAAGGTTGTCTAAAATAATCAATGTAGTCATGGATTGAGATGATGGCCGTGGTTATACTTTGTTAGTGAAAATGGTTTGCAAAGCAAAGTCCTAGTAGTTCCAGACTTAGTAAATCATTATCTTGGTAGATCTTGTCAATACTCACAGTCTCACACTGTCCACAAGGCCATATGTAAAGTTAATTCCATAATTGTTGCTATTTTCATCTTCGATTATCAACTCCTGAATGTTGTTATTGCAAGATTCACCACCCTGACATCCATACCGCCTTTGTGACTTATCAGATGCACTGCCACCACTGCACTGCCAGGTGCTCTCCACCACCTTTATCACCTTTGTCTTAGCTGTTATCGTGCGCAAGGGCATTATCTTGCTGTTACCGTCACCTATTTTGCAATGTTACATTGTTGGTGAAAGCTATTAACCTCCTTTTGTAGTTCATTGAAACCAGGGTGCATGTGCATGTATAAAAGCATAATCATGCACATGCTTTCCTTACTTTTGGCGCTTCTATGATTTTTTGCTATCAAATAAGAGATATATACCTTACATTTCTACAAACTAAAGTATTATATTCATCGTAAACAGATGACATGAAAGTCACTGTGCAGCTTTATGATCAAAAACCGATGTCTGCATCTGTCCCTCAACGGGTTACATGCAAGGTTGTGGAAGCACAGGTTCCCATGAAGGGGATTGCAGCTACTCCACAGTAAGTTTATCTTGCTGCAAATCATTCTGTATAAATAGTTTGGATCAAAGTGGAACAGTTAATGTATTCCTAAAAAAATTGAGGTGATCATCTGGTTGAAATAAGATGAAAAAAAGGACACATACGTACTCTGCCTTTGAAACAATTCCTCCGTACACGAGTAAATGTTTGTTACCATTCATTAGAACTTGCTTAAACCCATTCATCTCTTTGATTGTGGGGTTTTCCCCTTAATCTTTGGATTTACAGTTATAAAAAAGTTTTGCTGGACAATGGTCTAACTGTTCAGGTACGTTGTTGTGTTATTCTTACTTGGCAGTTACCTTTTTCTTTTTTATAATGATTTGATAGATATTTTCTAGTTTACTGGCTTGGTTGATTATCCGTTTCACTAATAAACATATATTGTTATTCTTGGATTATTTGAGACTTGGCAATCAGTAAAAACTTAATTTTGTTGGTAGAACATGAGTAATGGTTAAACCATGACTTCAGATGGTAATTTTACTGCAACAAGAATATTAAACCACTTTAACGTTTTAAAATGGTTTAAAGCAACGTGTTATGACTTCAATATACACTTTTAATATTTGCCAGAGTTAATAAACTTGGGGATAAGTGGGGTGATTGGTATACTTGTGCTGTTACCCGGTCTTAAGGGAAGCACCAGTAACGCAACAAATGGACCGAAGCAGCCCCTAATTGATAGTCCACTGAGGAGCTGTTCCGGACCTTTATAAGCTAGCTTTGCATAAAGGAACATTAATTAGCAACCGTTGTTTTCCAATTTCGAATAATGGGTGGTTTGAAGAACTAAATTTCAGAGGGCTTTGGAAAATTGTCCAAGAATGGGAAACAATGTACACTTAATCAGTCTTTGTGCAGTCTTAGGGAACAATCCCTTTCTCTCGAAAAAGAATCAGGAGGAATAAGGCTTCTCCCAATGTATCATATTTTGTGTAGACGTCAGCTTATAAGGCTATTTTGGCTATGACAACATTGAAAAAAGAGGTTAAGACATAATGGAGTGGTGTTGCATATGCCAGAAAGTAAGGGGGATAAATCAACTGCTTCAGTGAACTGTGTAACTGAGCTATGGAGTTCAACTTTTGTCTTTGGGATTGAATGGATGATGGTCCTCTACAGGGGTAAGCTTAGAGCTTGTTGAGTTTTGGATGTACTAGGACGGAGAGGAAAGTGTGGAATATTGCTATCTATATTATGTCTACTCCTATAATAGAAATGACAGTTTCTCCTCCCGATTTTTGTTTCCGGATTTACCCTTTTATTAATACATTAATTTCGTTACTAGTTACTACCCCAGCTTTTTCCAGTGTGTTTCCCTTCACAAGTCTACGTGTTAAATACATGGCAACGAAAGAATGTCTGATTATTTGCGGCTATTCATCAGTATGGAGCCCGCCATAGTAAAAGAAAGAGGAATTAAACATGCAACCACCAAAGAAACTTTTGTGAAGGACATGGGCCAGCCAGAAAAATGGAACCCACAGCTTTTACTTAGCAAATTTTAAACAGTGATGATTTTCATACTCCCTCTTTCTTCAAGTGCACTCTCTTTTTTGTCTTTATTAGATGTCCTTCTATGTAGTTAAAATATTTGAACAAATATAATTTAGAAAATATAAATACAAATGACCTTTAGGTAAGTTCATCTAATAAAGACCAAAAAAAAAAAGAAAAGCAATTGAAGAAAAGGGCAGTGTGAAAATCACTACCTTTTAAAAAGAAAGAGCAATTAAGCATGCAACCACCAACGAAACTTATGCGAAGGACATGAGACGGTAGAAAAGTGGGACCCACGGCTTTTTCTTACCAATAGACTATGACAGGTCAAGGTGGGTCACAAGGTTTCAGACCGAGCGACCTTGATGTTCCCTACCCTCTAGCCTCCAAGCCACAAGTCCACCAGTGATCCCGAGTAGAGTCCTAGGCTTTGCATCAGCCCGGGTTTCTTGGAGCCATGGATCTCACTTGACGGATATGATGGTGTGATTCGTGGTTTGGAGTCTTGGAGATAAATTATTAGGTGGTGAGGTAAGATACATGTGGACGCAGGCTCATGTGCCATTGCCATGTAGCGGGGTTGGATATGTGTACCTACAACTTTTATGGGCTAGCAGTACAGATATGCACACCCTTTAATCTCTCTCGTCACATGCTGCAGCTTAAATTTCCATTCTCGCTCCACCCATGTGCATATGATCAAGATGAGATTATGGAGTTAAAGCTGTTTTGGAGTAATAGGAAAATTGACAAAACACATTGACTCTCAGATTGCAACCGAAACTCATTATAAAATTCTCAAGAAGAAATGCAATAATGCCAAAGTCTCTTCTACCAAGTTCAGGAAATTTGAAGTGACTTGGTTGGCTAGGGTCGGGAAGACCTCATTCCCTTGAAAAGAGATTCGTCACAATTATGTGGTTTGTGCAGCTTATTGTGAAAGTAACTCACTTATCATCATATCAAATAAAGTTCTGTTCTGAATTCAAAAACTTGCCCAGAAGATTTCGCAGATTGACAACATTGAATCCAAAGATTCATGGCGAGTTCACGTTTAATCTGCTGAGTTGCGTAGTAGAGCCCAATCAGGTAGGTTAGATAAGGATATGCATGTGATAGAGTTATCCATATGTCAGATTATTAGATCTCAAGGTAATAATTTTGATTAAGAATCTTCGTTTCATTAGTGAGATAAAAGTACTCCAAAGATTTGGGATTTCGTGCAATTGTACACATCACGATTTTAGTTTGATTTGTAAATATGCATATTTTTCCCTGTATTCACTAAATGAGCTCTTCTACTTTGCTGAATACCCTCTATTTTATTTCGGCTTCAGCCATCTATAAATTTGTCAAATTGTAGTAGTTACTATTGGTTACCATGCAAATTTTTTTAGGTGCCAGCACATGTCTTAGCTGGTGATCAGATTGTTATCAATACTTCTGACAACTCTTATCTTACCAGGTGAATTTCACTACTTTTTTTTCCATATTTGTGAACTTGCTTTATTTGTTAATGCATCCCTCATTTACATCAGTATGTCTATAGTTATGTGTGATTGGTTAAAGCTACACATTCTATCCTGGACATAGATAAGTCATTAGACCATGTGAAACAACCCCCAAGAAGGGGCAAATCCATCAACTTCATATCAGTAATGAAGTCCGAATAATCCGTCATGGCCCTAGACATCTGCACACTCCCTCCCCTTCCTTTCAAATGGGAATCGGACAGTGTTAAAATCCCCTCCCACTCACCAACGATAACCCTAGCAGAAATCAGCAGCAGCAACTAGCTCCTCCCACATGTCCCCTCCCATACCTCCCATATCTGGGCACATTTCCATCCTATTTCACCTTCTTTTGAGCTTCAATGGCCTCAAAGAGCTTCATGGTTTGCTCTTCCAAACCTTCAATTTTGGTACTCACAAATTTACTGAAGTCCTTATTCTTCTTCAACACCCAATCTGACATTTTCATTCCCTCGATCAAGCCTTGGGTAAAGACCTCTTCATCGCATCCGTGGACCATCATATCCTCTGATGGTTATATAAATGTCACTGGAGAACAAAGCAAACACTCCCACTATTGCGTCTTCCTCCTGCTGTCACGGTCATAATTGACACTCTTTTTCCATCCAGATATCTGGGCACATTTCCATCCCATTTCACCTTCTTTTGAGCTTCAAGGCCTCAAAGAGCTTCGTGGTTTGCTCTTCCAAACCTTCAATTTTGATACTCACAAATTTACTGAAGTCCTTAGTCTTCTTCAACACCCAATCTGACATTTTCATTCCCTCGGTCAAGCCTTGGGTAAAGACCTCTTCATTGCATCCATGGACTGTCATATCCTCTGATGGTTATATAAATGCCACTGGAGAACAGAGCAAACTCTGTATATCATCCCCTACGACTACCTCAAGCATCTCACAGACATTGCTGTGGACAAGATCCCCACCCAAGCAATCCTCTGTTGTTTCAGCATATGGGTCAAAATCTCCCATCCCAAATCCTCTGCTGCACCACTTACTTTAGTAGAGAAAGAAAAAGAAGCAGAGACAGACACCATACCGTACCCAACGTCAACCTGAACACCTCAACCAAGTTTTCCGAAAGACAAATTCATTGCCGTTAGCAAAGAAAATATGCTGACCCTCCAGTCCTTGTCTGACCATATTGACAATATTTCCCAATGCTGGTTTAATTCCAGGTTGAAAGCTTATAATGGGTTGTTAAACCACCAATTTGCTTGTCGCATCCTTTCCATCGACTGAAACTCCAATGGCTGTGACAGCTCATTCCGGGGCCATTGTAAGAAACTTCTTCTCTCCGTCTACCGATCCCAGTCAACACCTCAAACCTGTTCTCAGATTCAGTGCCAGTGGAGAAGGCTGGCCTAGAATTATGGGCCTGGTTCTCCACCCAACTTTTAGTTATCCCTTTCCTATAAGAGGCCCAACTTTTACAAGGCTGGAAGGGCCTTCGTTGAAAGTGAGAGCTTGATGAGGACCCCTCTATGAAAGCGACAATTTTCCCAGTTCCAAGAGGATTTGGGCTGAGTTGTCACCATAACAGATCTTGATTGGGCTATTTGGCCCATAGGGCATCAGCAAAACTGCAATCCCTGTTTGAAGTTTGTAGACCGATCTCTTTTTGTAAATCTGTTGGTCCATCACATGCCTCTGCCTTTCCAGCTTCCTCAGCAATCCCCAGCTCCCTAAGAGCATGTACCTTCCCTGCCTCGACTTTCTTTTCTGTTCACGACCATCCCCTTGCCGCTGAACACTGGCAAACACGCTAATTTTGGACCCAGTTTAACCCATAATGGCTGCTCGGAGCATCAGCTGCCCGCACTCACCTTAATCGATGCTGGAAAATGTTTCAAAGACGTCTTAACTAGCACTAGTCCATCTTAGTTCTGTTCTATGCTTCATGATCAACCGAAACCTCCTCAGACATCACCTATAGCCTGAAACAGCACGGCTTTGCAAAAAATGTAATGATAAACTGAGAAAACGAATCCAAACCTCCTTTGGTTCCAATCTAGATGAAGAGTCCTCTCCTCAAAGACCCAATCCGTGCTAAGAGTCTTGCACGCTGCCCCCACAGACAGGAAGGTAAAAAGGTACCAAGCACCATTGACGTTCGTAACCTTGACTCCCAGCTGTGATCCCGTATCTAGTGTTTGCCCATCTCTGAATTTCTGAAGCCGCTGGAATATCAGAGGACCACCCCGTGAACCAAGCCATGAAACATCTGCCAAGGTACAGCTTTTTCAACTGATTCAGTATGTCTTCACATCGGAGTCTTTTCCTAGACACTTGACAGTAAGAGCGGCTGCCGACAAACCCAAGTAATTCTCCAGCCTCCAAATGCCCAGAAGTTAAGTGTCACCACCTTCCAACTCTGTAATCCCGAATGCCTGATATCTATCTCATACCACTACATTCACCCCCACCCCCACCCCCACCCACCTCCACCCACCCCAAAAAAAGGAATGCCACTTCTACCATCTACAAGGTTAGTCCAGCCATTGCCGGTGGGGGAGTTTGTTACGAGAAGCGAATGTAAATTGATCTCCCTAACAGCTGAGTTTGGATGGTGGTTAAGGCGTTTCCAGTAAAGCACCAACTATGCACTTTGGGTTTTCTTTCCTCTTAGTTTTAAGGGAGGAATCCCTATTCCCTACAATCTGGATAAAGGTAAACAGGGCAGGACATTGCAAGAACTCTAATGTTTGGGGGGAGGGTGTGGACCTTTAAATTTTTTAGGGGGCAAAATACATGTAAAGGTCTAAATTTTGGGGGGCTCTTTGCAAGGTAAAATTCACATGAAGATCCAGGTTGTGTTGTCCCTGCCTACTCTCGAAATTTGAATTCAATGATATAGCATTCTTTCAACCTTGTAGCAACCATTATTGATTTTTATTTTTTTTAATATTTTTGTCTACATGGTTTCGTTCAATTAAGCTAGTGCATTGGTGTGAGGTATATTGTAATGTATTATATGCTGTTAGTATGAAACGTTCTATGTTGGACATAATATGCATACCTTTATGTTTTATGAAACGTCCTATATTAGTTTTATTCATACAGGATTTTTTTTTGTATATCGGTTCTGCATTGTTTATATTGTTCATAGTTAATTGGCATGGAGATTATGCTGTTGATTACTTGGTTTGGCATATGTCACGTTTATCGGTATTTTGCTGATAGTTGTTTCCCTTGAGTTTTTCAGGGCCTAGGAGTAGGATCACTACTATCCTCTGCAGATTAAGAAAGTTCTGGAGCATACTTGTGTCGCTCTTCACAGCTGTCACAGTCCAGCTTTTGCTTATGATAGACCAGAAAATTTGCAAAAATTTAAATGGATATTCTTTTATTGAGGTTTAGGGGTATTTATAGAGCAAGATTTTCAAAAAATCGCTTCATATATTGCTATTGATGTGGAATGACGCAATAAGTACCACCTCAATGCTATAGGGATGGATTAAGTTCTGAATTGTGCTTTATATCAGCAGTTGTAGTTATGCTGTTTTTTTCCTTTTTAAATATGGTTGGAACTGAGAATGCCAAGTTGAACGGTATGTTTTTGCATAGCTATAAGCTAGGGAAACAAGGTTTTCCTAAATGAGAATTGAGTTTTGACTAAACGATCTGAGGGTTAATTTTGTTGATTTCAGTCATAGGGAATGGTCTTTGTTTGTGAAAGAAAACATAAATTTGATTAAATTTTTACTTATTTGGTTGCAAAACATTATCTCTCTCTTTGTAAGTCCTACAACAAATCCAAAAACTGCCAAAGAGCCCATTTGATTATGGGGAGTTTAGCGAGAAATGATAGAAATGGAGAGAGAACAAACTCTCTCTCATAGTTGGATAGCAAAATAGGTGAGAAATGGTAAGAAAGAAAAGTCCAGTCTCTTTTCTTACTCAAAAAAATGGTGAGATTTTGTGAAAAATAGCGAGAAACAAAAATAATTGGTTATGTATTATTAATAATGCCAAAATTGCCCAACAAAATAGAAAGGAAGGAAAAAATTCCTCTCATATATCTATATCTCGCGTGATTTGCTTTCTTACTAATCCCAAGATTACGGTGATAAGAGAATCACTTCATACTTTCCTCATCACAAATGCGAAAATGCCAAGTTCAATTTCAATTTATCCAGCCATCATTTGAGGTCTGATGAAGAGATATCAAGTCTTAAACACAGGCAATATGGCTTTCATCAGTGTTGGTTTGGCTTGTAAATATTTCTCTTTAACTAGATATAACCAGTTTACCCATCTTTGCTTTTAATATCATTTCCCTAGTTATACCCTTCCGATGGGCGATCATACGTGAGAACAAAGAGTACCCCCTTGAAACAGCACATACATGCAGGCACAATTCAAACGATAAAACCTCAGCAAGCAGTATTATATCCCCCAATCAAGAAGAGACAATACAAACATTGATGCAAAAGAGAGCCATTAGTTTTCATAGATCTATGAAGTACGAAAATTATTTTGCTTGAGTAATATTTTCGCAAAGGATCTCAAATAAGTGACTCCAAATAACTATAAGAAAAAGGGAAAAAAAAATCCTATTTGGATCACACCAAAGATATCACATGGTTCAGATGTAATGTAATACAATAATTCTATCAGTCACTGCAAAAATTTCTGAAGCAATGGTTTGATTTGAGGGTGTGAAGTTAACAAGAATTACAACAAACAAAACCCAAGAGTATGATTCTTATAGTTAGAGCTCAAATCCAACTGAGATCTCTGCATCCACAGAAGGCTACAACCCAACAGACTTCTCCAACTTCTGGATTTGGTTGAGGAATATCCATGTCATCTGCAAAATGCACAACAATGAACAATTATGTGAAATTTGAAGACACATGTGGGTTCTTGTGTCCCATCCCTCAGGTGGGGGCTACGACAAGTCGAAAACACAGGAAGAGAGAGAGATTACCATGACATGGGGGGCAATTCTAACACAGTATACTGGAAATCCTGTATAGAATTTGAAGGGCCCTCCAGATTTCAGGGTTTTCATGGCACAATCTAAAGAACCTGTGTAGGGGTATTTCCCTTCAGCATCGGGTTGCATCTTCTGTATTTGGGTTTTCACGTAATCAAAGGGTAAACTGCAGGCTGAGGCAAAAAATCCTGAAACCGAACTGGCCCCTGAACAGAAACAACAGACATTACCTATCAAATCAGACATAACATTGTCATTCACCAAAAAAAAATGGCATTGTCATTTGCAGGAGAATCAATGCCATTATGCTACCTTGACAATTTATATTCTATAATATGTTCAAACAATGGGCTCTTCTTCCTGTTCTTCTTCTTCATTCTTCTTCTTCTTCTTCTTCTTCTTCTTCGCAGGAGAATCAATGCCATTATGCTACCTTGACAATTATATTCTATAATTTGTTCAAATAATGGGTTTATGTGGCTAGTGTTTTTGTTCCAACAATCGAAGACGCGTCTTTGATTTTTTCAGTTTTAATTGGTCACCACTTTTTAGCAATCACAATGTGATCCCATTAAAAATTATAATAATAAAAATGTATTCTGGACAAGTGAGGACAAAGGGCACGATGCCTGTGCCGTGTCCATCACAAACAATTATAAACAATCAGATATGCCACGCGGCATGTCCAATGAATACTGGTTTGTCTTTGTCATACACATGCTGCAACAAATTGCAGCTATATAATGAAGTGTTCATGCTTCATAGACATTCACTCATAGGGCAAGGCTGTTTCCAAAGCAACATTTGCCTTTACCAAAGTAATGTACGATACTTGTGTGCTCAATGTGCAACAGATCAAAGAAATAGTTGCTTTGGCAAAGGTCACAGCTGCTTCAGCTAATTAAACCCTCATTGGATATATTTTTATATTGTTTTAGTTAAACTCCACTCCTACATTTTGAACCTTCATTATTACGTTATGCACCATACAATCGAGTACAATGATACAAATGTTGGGAGAAGAAGAAGAGCTGAAAGCTAATTCTAATCAATAGAAAGAAAAAAAATCATATTATTTACATATGCAGTTTAGAATGACAACAAAAATAACTTAGAATTTTGGTCAAAATTGACGCATCAGAATTTTTGGAAGTAATTACTTATTGACAAAGAGTCTTACCTAAAATTGTAGCTGCCTCGCCAAAACCAAGATTATCCTTGAAGAACTCCACGCTTTGGTCATATGAGGCAAGCATTCCCATATTTAGTGCCATTGCTCTCACTACAGTAGGGCCAGCACCTTTCCAAAGTGCCAAAACTCCTTCGTCTGCAACAATACGGTAGAGGGCATGGAATGCATTTGTGTAATTCCGGCGTTGTGCGGCAGGTAAGGTAGCATCTGCCTGCATTCGGATGAGTGCTAAATCTGCTGGACTACCAACTGATGCTCCAATTGCTCCAGCAGTTAGCCCACACAAAGCCTTCTGATATAAAGGAAGAGGCTTTCCATCATTGGCCTCGATTGCCTTACTTGTCAAAATCCTAAATTAAATCAAACTTATCAAAGGTTTTTCATTTTTCAAATCGTCAGTGCAAATTCATGAATTATACACACATAACAGTAGTAGGCAAGAGTTATGGTGGCTTTAATCATCCTCGTGATTGTAGACCCACATAAAATCAGTACATGTCAAAACATGGTAAATCATTAGGGAAATTGAATGTTACTAAAAGCATTCAAGGACACTGCGGCTTTGACCTGTTGGACCATAGGACACAAAATTATTCGTTTAATATAGCATTTAGAATGAGTCTGCAATGTCATCCGCGGAAGGAGATCTATAAAGAAGTTTGTTCATAACGCTTCGTTTAGAATGGCGTCAATTGATAGGTATTCACACACTAACCTGCACACACATGTACAACTGCACATGTAAATACGTACTTACTTATACAACCATCATCATTTACACTAGGTTCAAACATCAGAGCCGGGAGCCTCATGCATTGGTTTTGTCTCTTCAAGGAGCACATTGACTATCACGATGCAAGTTGTTAAGTTGTGGAAAACTGTTGCACTATAAGCTGTATGAAATATCAAAAGGAAGAGACAAAACCAATGCATGAGGCTCCCGGCAAGGAGCACATTGACTATCACAATGCAAGTCGTTAAGTTGTGGAAAACTGTTGCACTATAAGCTGTATGAAACATCAAAATGAAATGTAGCAAAAGATTGCACAACTTCCAACAAATTCAAATACCAATTGATCCCTATGATATAAGCATCTTATATCAAGAAAAGAGAGAACATTCAAACATAAGGTTACGAAAGTCCACAAGTCATCTGGCATCCTGAATAATCAATTAGATGGTATAACCATGAGAAATACCCCTATGAAGCTCTTTTTAATCTTTTGCTATATGTCAATAAGTCGTCCAATGCCAGGTCTAAAAAACAATTGCCTACACAAGTTATCTGAAAACTTCTGAAGTTTAACATGGCATCTATACTATTTCTACAACTTGTTCTCTTCACCAAAGTTGTAGAGTTGGAAAAGTTCACAAGTGAACAAACAATTACACTTGATGCAAAATGCACAATAAAACATTTCGATTAAATCGCAATCACAAACATTTTGGTGTCCTCATGTTCCATGTTAAGTGTATAAGCAATCATCCTCTATATGTTCCATACTGACCATTTTCACCAAAGAGCTAAAATACAATTTTGGATCAAGAAAACATAATACACAAAGCAACAACTAAAGCAAGTCATCAAATTCACAATAATACATGTGCTGCACTAGTCTTAAGCTGTAAAACAGAGGCACTGCCAAAAATGGAGCCCACCAAGCATATTAATTCATAATCAGCACTAGGAAAGTAGCCATCTCTAATATGATCAACACCATAATGTAGCTCTTTCAAATAGTATTATTTAGAAATAGTATTACTTTATTCATGAAAATGTTCAGTTTTATTGAAAGCTCAAACATTTATAATACTAGTACACGACCAAATCCTCATAGAATCACAGTTTAATAGAGAAGCCTACGATATTTTGATAAAATCCCCATACGTCAATATTTGAGTAAGCATTTATTACATTTGCAATGATTAAAGTTTAATGCTATTGATAATTCTTCTCTATAACCATCGAGTAGTCCATAGTCAAAGTTCCTTCTTTTCCATTGGTTAGAAAATAGAAACACACACACTGGAGATAGAAGGCTTAAACACACTTGGTGAACCACCTCAGACTTAGATTTTGGAGGGAGTGCAGCCTTAAATTTCATAAGAGAAGAGGTTCCACCCACCGATGTGAGATAAAGTTTTCTATTTCTTTGAAATTGATTATAAGAGCACACACATAATGGAGATAGATGGCTTGAACCAACTTGGTGAATGAGGCCTAGCTTTTGGAAAGGAAATGGAGCAGTAAATCTCACAAGGCACTGCCACAGTTCCTTCAATTGGCTGAGATCACCTATTACATCTATCTTCGCTCTCTTTGGAAAAACAGTTATGCTTCTCTTCAGAAAAATGGTTCCAAATACCAAGACATATATTATTACTGAAAGAAGGTCAATGGGAAGGGAGTCAAGGGACGTTCCTAAGCGACTTATGGTGAATCAGCTAACAGCAGGTTCTAAAGGAGTGCTTTGAAATACAATTTACTAATTTACCGATGCAGTATGTTCTGGTTATTTGTGTCCAAAGAAAACGACGAACTATACAATGCAGAGTAGTGGAACCTTTACCTACTAGAGTCTGGGTGAGGCTTCATTTCATCCCCAGTCCAAAAATTATCATGTCAAAAACCAAGAGACTGCATTTGCTACGCAAGTAGCCATCTTCAATTGAAGAAACAATAGAACAATGGTGTTGAGCTGTGCAAGTTCTCTATTTACTTCAGATACCACCATGGTCAATTAATGTGGAAACATAAGACGCAATTTCTAGACATACTATTCCCCCTCCCCGTTCATTTAGGCACCACTTTGTTTGTTCTTCATATTCTGACACAGAAGAATTTTTTTTTTATTTTCTTTTGATAAGTAAATCTGCCACAGTAAATAAGAAGCTTTCAAATTGCAAAACCTAGATTGAAAAGAATAGAGGTGCATTGTTTGGATGACATACTTGGTTGCTTGTGTTTGCATATTGTTTAGGTGTAGGCATCACTATATAAAACAAATGAGGGTAGTTTGATCAGGTAGGTTGCTTACAAACAACATCATTTAAGCCATAAAGGGAGACAGAAAGAACAAAAAAGGAGAGAGAAACGACATATCCTAAAATAAACATATATTACAATCATTAACCAGAAAAAATCAAGACATAAAAAACCCAATTACTTTACTACAAAAGTCCTACTTCATGCACACAATGGCGTGCATGTGTTGCGACTTGAGACTATTTATGTACACACAACTCGAACTCAAACTTAAAATAACGGGTTCGTATCTTGGAAAAATGAGTGAAACAGTCAATTCGAATAACTAACCTGTTATTGTAAGATTGAATTCGAGTTGTGTGTACATAAATGGTCTTGTCAATTCAAATAAATAATGAGCACATAATTGATCTTTGTCTGCAATTGACATTGGGACACTCACCTAAACGAACCAAGTCTGGCAGTTGTATACGTAGCTTGTCTAAGAAGCCCAGCAGACAGGCCCTGCTCAAGAATAATCGAAGTTAGACGGGATGGTGGGTATAGCAAGGACAATGCTAGAAGCACGTACTGATACATTGCATGAAAATTTATTAAGAAGTCCTGCAGAAGATCTGGTCAATGATCTACTCCTATAATGGACTGAAATGATCTTAGGAGGAAAATGAGAAAAAAGCCCACCCCTAGCGGAGAATATCTTTTTTTATTTGCCACTTTTCAATGAGGACCTTACATCTTTGTTTATTTTATCTATCACTTCAACCCATCAAAAGAGTAGAACAACCATCTAAGCACAATGCAAAATCGAGCTATGATGATCAAAAAGGTCAACTTAAAAACACTTAACTTTGACAAACAAAAGGACCTTTACAATTTTGATGAGTAAGTTTATGGGATCAAGAATTTGGAGTCTCTAAGAAGCCTACATAACTCCCCATCAAGAATGCCATAAAATTGTGTAACAAAACCCCATATTTCTTTATCAAATCTAAGGGAACCAATTTTTTATGCCCGTTGCTTAAATATCTCTTCATCCATTCGATAAGGTTATTTAATGGACAAAATTTCGTGACACGTCTTATTTGATGTAATTTGAAGATTTGAGTTATCAATCACGAGCATTCAGAAAGGTTTTCAAGCGTATTCATGCAATCTCATACTAAGAGAGACTTGTATGATACATCGTTGATTATAAAGGGAACTTCGAGGGACGTCAAGGGATTTCGAGGGCAAAAACAGTGGGCTGAAAATTTTGATCAAGACCTCGCAGGTACCTTGAGAGATGTCGAGGGAAAATACAGAGAGCTAGAAAAAACGAGAGTGATTGCGGGATGTCGCAGGACGTTGAGGGCAAAAGCCGAGAGCTCACAAAAATACACAGAGCTCATGGGATCTTCGCGGGAGCGAAACGCGAAAAACTACAGCGTCGGAAATCGCGTTGCTAGGGTTTTTTTTACTCCTATATAAAACTCAGCATACTTCCCCAAAAGGGGTCTGAGCCGCCTTTATCTTAATACCCTAGAGAAAAATATTTCCTATCTTCTAAGGAGCT
>BRYE01000028.1:19685805-19698305 GCA_030159115.1 Actinidia arguta var. hypoleuca | reverse complement strand
CTCGGGATTTATATTTTCATACTTAGCTGTCCGAGAATTTCGTCGTGATCTCCTCATACATGCTCTTCATTCTTCATCTATAAAAAGGCCGTTCCCCCATCAAAAAAAATATAATTTAATTCTTGTATATATGCACAGATAGCTCTGCTTTTTTACTACTTAGCTTATTCTCGCCTTGGTCTGATTCGCACACCGAAAGAGTTTTGAGCAGCCTTACCCCCGCCGGTAACGTTTATTCACTGCTGTGCAGGTCGTCCACTTGTTGCCAAGGTTCATCGAGATAAATAGAGCAATATTGACTGTTGGTTACTCGCCCCAGTTATCCACCACAACAGTTTTAAATTTCAATCTCATCCTATATAATAAGTGCAATGATAAGCATAATAATTCTTTCTTTACTTTGGAATGAAGAAATTTTATTTTTCTTTAGTACAAAATAAATAGTATAAAAATACTAAGATCAATTAAACACCAAACAAATCCTTTCGCCGGATTTGCAGAAATGGGACTTCTACTTCTTCGAAGGAAATAAATATTCTTTGAAGCGTTCATCTAGTCGGCCCATTTTAGAGACGAAAAGGGCTGGAATTGGTTTGTCTAATGGGCGTGTTTACGATGGGCCGTCCCAGGTTTGAATTCTTTTTAATAGTAGCAAGGTCTTGCAAGCATTAGCAAAGTCACTTGGGTCATGTCCGGAAAGTGAATAGTTTTAATTCTTTGGGAGAAATACATTGACCACCCCTGAGGTTTAGAATTAATACATAAAGCACCCCTAATGTTTGAAAAATAACAATGATCTCCCCTGAAGTTTGAAACTTATAACAGATTCTCCCATTTTACACTAACCACCCCTGAGATTCTGGATTAATACACAAAGTACCTTACTATTTGTCAATTGTCCATCCATGATATGAGGGGTGCTTTGTGTATTAACTCAGAACCTCAGGGATGGTTAGTGTAAAATAGAAAAAATATGTTACAAGTTTCAAATCTCAGGAAAGGTTACTGTCATTTTCCAAACATCATGGATACTTTGTATATTAACTCTGAACTTCAGGGGTGGTTAGTGTATTTTACCCTTAATTCTTTGGGTGATGAATGGAAATACAAATAAAAAACATTGTAACGAACAAATGGTACCATTGTAAAAATGGATGACTTTTATAATATGCCTTATGGGAGGAGATTGAATACGAAACAAAAGGTTTGGGTTTTTCTCACTGAACTTGAATTGATTTTGAGATGAGATAGTTAAAGGCTCAGTCCCACACTTACCTATTAAGAATTAAATATGAAAAAGTTTTTTGTGTTTTCTTATTTTATGTGATCCGTAATAGATAATAGAAAAAGGAGAAAGAAATTCATTGATGAGTGGGAGTTGAATTGAGTAAGGGCTTAAATTTGACTTGAAAACTTTACCAAATTAAAAACGCAAAGTTTTGAAAATGTGTTGAATTGATTTTGTTTATTATTCAAGTCGATTTCAAACAAAAGCAAATCACGAACCAAGTTAAAATAGTTTGATTTTTATTATACAATATAAGCTTATCAAATCAAATTCGATCAGAGCTCAAAAAGTTAGCACACTTCAAAATGCGCTAAAACATAGTTTATACCAATCATTTTATATTCAATCATACAAGTTAAAAGCAAGGAATATCAATTTAGGTACAACTTTAAAGGCATATATTGTGAGTTTTTTTTTTCTTCTTGTATTTTATCATGTTCAATAAAAAAATTAACTAACTAAATAAAGATGGCAAACTTGCGCGCACACACAAAAAAAATGGAGAGCAAAGAGAAACAATAGTGGCACGTGGTGGGGGAGCAGACAGGGACTTCCTTCTGCAGCATGGATAGTAACACATGCTAATTGGAATCTTTTTCTAAATCTGAGAATTCTCTCATACACTGAGACATATGTTTGGAGTTTTGGTAAGAAAGAGGATGGGTAGAATAAAGGTATATAAGTTAATCCATCCACATTATTGTAGAGAAGATGGTTTGGATTCATTCAATTAGAGGACCCCACCATTATCCAATTTAATACCACATTTGTAATCATAAATATAACAAATCATAAATAATAAATTTTCTAAATTACTCTTAATCATATCCAAGCTTATACCATGTTATTAACGTTATATAAGTAAATTTGCATCGTTATTCAATATATATGCTCTCTTATACTATCTTTTATCTGGTATAAGTTTATACGATATTTATCGTATAAAGTTGATTTGATTAGCTTTTACATTAATGTTATATTATCCACAAAATAAGCCATATGACACGAATATGAGGAGAAAAAAAATACTCCAAACACTGGATAAGACTGAATATATGTCCTCTTACGTGGTCATAATCTAACTCCCCATGCCAAAACCACAAGCCATGTTGATAGGGATGAAAATGAGTAATTCTCTATCTCACCTACTACAGTAATGGACTGAATATCATCATGTGAAGGCCAGGTAACACATGAATCATAGAGTAGAAGCATATAAGGCCCCATATAGAGTTGGCATATATCCAAACAACTACTTCTCCATGTGTGTGGCTTAAATGCTTCACTTATTTTGTTTTGTTTGTATTTGCATGTGACAGGGTTTGGTGAAGTAACAGCCTAGCTGATCATCCATGAAAGACAGTTAATTAAATAAAACTATATGTACTCATTTATTATATTTGTATTTGCATGGAATTTGGTGAAATAATAGCCTAGGCCTACATGAAAGCCATTGAATTATTTTAATATTATTTATGAGACAACAACCCAATTTATCCCAGGTTAGATTATTTTCGTTTTTAATGAATTTTTTGGTCAAGATTTTTCATTTTTTCTGTTCATTAGGAAAATCTGAAAAATGAAATTGAAATTGAAATATTTTCCAACTCCTCTGACTTTTTTTTTTTAAAAAAAAATAAAAACTAAAAATTTTTTGACGTCACCTTAACACTTTTTGAATATTTGAAGGTTAGATTCATCTACCACTGACAAACCCAATATTGAATCTAAGCAAAATGCTTACCTAATATTGAATGAAATAGAAAATGGGGTCCATATGTAAACAAAATATAAACGTTTCATTTGTTAAAAAGAGTATTTGTATGAATACAATCTCATCCTGAAATTAAACTCTCTTGTGCATATCCGAATAAAAAAGAAGTGAAAATATAACTAACTTTTTACTTTAGTTAGTCCAACCCATCTGATGTTTAGGCATTATGTGGTATTTTTTTCGGAACTATAATAGTTAAATTGTCTAGAGCTCATAAGTCTAATGTTGTATCCCAACCAAAAATTTGACAAAAAATTACATGTATGTAGCACAATCTAAGATATACGTACACTAGACTATTCAGAGCGAATGCCCTCCCGGCCCAATGATTAATCATTCATACTAAAATTTGTTAGATATACAAGAAATCAGGGTCATAAGATGCAAACATGTTTTTGAAAAAATGAAAATCAATGTACAATTGTCCATATTTTTCAAGACAATTGTAATATGAATAAATGGCTATGGGCATGCCACTAATTTGCTATTTTGCATTCATGATTTGTTCCGCTAACCGGCAAAATGAAAGGTGAGTGAGCTCTATTAGATCGAACCGAAACTGCATATGATAAAATAAGTCTAAATCTAAATCTAAATCCAAATCCAAATCCAAATCCAAATCCAAACAAAACCCCGATTCATATCCACCAACTGTTAATGCCAATGATCAAGTACCCTAGTTCCATGCACATGGAGAAGGTGTCATTTTATAACGAATTCCCTATACTACCCCTACCCTTTCTGTAAATCCCTCGTCATGTGCTCCGTCATTGGCATAAACAGTAGAGGCAGGATGGTCAGAAGAAAGAAGCCGGCAATGGCAACAAGGAATGAGCTGTTGGAGCCCACCGAAAGGCTGGCGCAAAAATGGCGGACCCCCCTTTACGGACTCCAAATATTCATCCAATGCCATTTAAGTCTTTGCTTCAAAAAGAGAGAGCATACGCCAGATATATAGATACAGCGAGCGAGAGAGAGAGAGTGGTGTTTCGTCGGTTATCTTCGCTTTTTCTTCGGGTCGGAAGCCTAGAGAGAGAAAGAGAGATCTGAGAGCTAGGGTTTTCTTTGAGCCTCGGATCGTGATCTTCTAGAGAAAGAGATGAGAGAAATCATAAGCATTCACATAGGGCAAGCAGGGATTCAAGTAGGTAATTCATGTTGGGAGCTGTATTGCCTCGAACATGGAATTCACCCAGATGGCATGATGCCCAGGTAATTTATTTCCACACATGTAAATCCTTTGATTTATTATGTGTCTCTGTTGTTAAGGTTCATAATTTGTGTGTAATTGTTTGAATTTAAACGCAGTTTAGGCTGCATTTGGATGGATGTGAATTTCAAATGAATAGATTTGACACTAGTTGTTCACTGGGATTTGCACATATATAAATTTGACTGTTTACATATGGATCATGATGGATTTGAAATGACTGTTTAACAGGAGAGATTTGAATTTGCTGCCGACAATCTATCTTCCACTATAATTTCACAAACCATTTATAGCTAAATCGCTTCTATGTTTATTGAACTTGAAGATTCAATCCCTTCATTTGAAATCCACATATATTCAAATGAAGGCATTAATGGAAGTTAATCTCATGAATGCGTATCTGTTTATCTCTTTTTCTTTAGGAAATATATTTTCTGTTTTTTTTCCTTCTTTTTTCTTTCTTTTCTTGTGGTTACCAGATGGGTGATTATAATCCACTGGGTGTTATTCAACATGGAATGGATTAAAATTCTAAGTGATCTGTGATGATTTTCGTGCTCCTGGAGTCTCTCTCTCTCTCTCTCTGTACATTGCTTAATTGTGTTTGACTCGATTAATTTGCTTGATAGGTCAATAATGAAGACCCATTTATTGTTTGATTGACCCATTAACAATTGGATTAGCCTCATTAAATAATGTAGAACAAATTTCTTTCGATGATGCTTAAAAGTGAAGAGCCACGAAGTTCTAGGATGTTCAAGTCTTAAGCAGCTGATGGTATTTCTGGAAATCATAGGACAAGTACGTCGTTTTGTTTTGAATGGAAGGGATAAGTGGTGAGCCACATTATAATAATATCAGTAGTAAGCATTTGTGTGTTGCTCAACTTTACATAATTTGGCGATATCTGGATTTAGCTTTCTCCTTCCCTTTTCTATGTTTAGATGTCATATTCATTCTGGGATTATTGGTTTTCGGTTTGGCATTGGTGGCTTACCTTTGCTTTTGCAAATCTGTGCATTTTTGGAGGTTTGTCTGGACCTAGATTTATGCAAGTTCCTTACAATATTTACCGTGTCTTTGCAGTGACACGACTGTGGGTGTTGCACACGATGCATTTAATACCTTCTTTAGTGAGACTGGTGCTGGCAAACATGTGCCTAGAGCTATATTTGTTGACCTTGAACCAACTGTTATTGACGAAGTCAGGACAGGGACTTACCGCCAGCTTTTCCATCCCGAACAACTTATTTCTGGGAAGGAAGATGCTGCTAACAATTTCGCAAGGGGGCATTATACAGGTAATTCTTCATGGTTCATAAATTCAGGAACCATTACTTGGACATGTCTTCTTTTGTTTAACCTGATTTTTGTGATGTTCTACAGTGGGGAAGGAGATTGTTGATCTATGCCTTGATCGTGTGAGGAAGTTAGCTGATAACTGCACTGGTTTGCAAGGGTTTTTGGTGTTCAATGCCGTCGGTGGTGGAACTGGTTCTGGTTTGGGGTCCTTGTTGTTGGAACGCTTGTCCGTAGATTATGGAAAGAAGTCAAAGCTTGGGTTTACTATCTATCCTTCTCCTCAGGTGCCTATAGTTGTTAACTTATCTATGCTGGATCTTCCAATTTTATCAACAACAACAAAAAAAGAATCACTGCTTGGTCCTTCAATTTCTGTTACAAGTATTGCATGGAATTGTCATGGTTTATTTAATCAGAAAAAAATGTTATTGTTAAATCTGTTTTAAATGACAAGCTTTAGAGCATTAATCTTAATTGAATGCTCTGAAACTAGAATAATGCTGGTTAACATAAAGTCGAAAATATTGGTTATCTTAATTGAATTCACAAGTAAAATCTGAAAATGTCTGCTACCTCTGAGAGGATGGTATGGATTCATTTAATATGTGCATCAGAATTTGTAACTAAACATAGGTAGTCTAGTTACGGTTTTGTTGATATAGGTGCGGCTAACTTCTTGTTTATTGCAGGTCTCAACTGCAGTTGTGGAGCCTTATAACAGTGTCCTTTCTACGCATTCCCTCCTTGAGCACACAGATGTGGCTGTGCTTTTGGACAATGAAGCCATTTATGATATCTGCCGGAGATCCCTTGACATTGAGAGGCCAACTTATACCAATTTGAACCGGCTGATTTCCCAAATAATATCTTCTTTGACAACTTCTTTAAGGTTTGATGGTGCCATTAATGTTGACGTCACAGAGTTCCAGACTAACCTTGTGCCATATCCCCGTATCCATTTCATGCTCTCCTCATATGCCCCTGTGATTTCAGCCGCAAAAGCATACCACGAGCAGCTGTCTGTACCTGAGATCACGAATGCAGTATTTGAGCCCTCGAGCATGATGGCAAAATGTGACCCTAGGCATGGAAAGTATATGGCCTGCTGCTTGATGTACCGTGGCGATGTTGTTCCAAAGGATGTTAATGCTGCTGTTGCCACTATCAAGACCAAGCGGACTGTACAGTTTGTTGACTGGTGAGAAAAATGCATACTAATGAGTGAATAATTATAGTTAATTTTATAAAAGATAGAATATGCTGCCACATTGATATAGTTCACGGAACATCTGCTAAGAAGGTTTGAAGTAGTCGGCAAATTTATACTTTAAATTAAATAGTGAATTGTTTGAATTTTTTAATAATTAAACAGAGGCTACCAAGATGCATCTTCAAGCTATGTTAGATTCATTCAAACTGACCCCTTTTATCTGCCGGGAGATTATTAGTTTGTTCCAGTAGAGTAATAGCATAATTGAAAAGAGTCCTTTTTTTGTGTTTGTGAAATTCTGGTTGCAAAATCATCCCACCCACCCCACCCACACCTCCGCACACCCACAAAAAGAATGTGCTTGCATGCTTGGAAAAGAATACATTGTGCGTGTCTGGGTTTCCTCCACTCTAGAAGATAAATAACTGAACTAATTTTTTTTCCTGCATTAGCATGGGTTTGGAATTGGATTGGTGTAAATAATGTAGCCTTGGAAAGCAGAAAATGGACAAATGATATAAATAGTAATAGGGTTTCAACATCCTTGGGAGTAAAAGCTTATGCATGCCATATCTGGAGTAATATGTTCATTTATATTCTATACATGTGCAACTAATTCTGCAGTCTAATACACTAAGGCACATTTGCATGCACACTCATAAACATCAACTACAAATAGAAGTGGTAAAGATAAGGTGAATCGTAGTTGGTAGCTCAATTCTATTTTCTAGTACCTGTGTTCAACTATCAGAGGTTTGTGCTTGAAGATTTATTTTGGCAACTTTTTTAGGAGCTATGATTGGGGACAAATTAGGTCCTGATCGATCCATCATAGATTGGAAGAACTCTTTTGAAAGTTCTACTGAAACACGTTATTACTATGTATAAAGTTTGTAGAGAAACACGTTTTCATTGTTTGGCTTGACATTATTGGGTGGGAAGCAGATATTATCACTCTTATACAGGATCTTTAGTGGTTATGTCTAACTTGTAATAATGCTTCTTTTTCTATTCACAGGTGTCCAACTGGGTTCAAATGTGGTATCAACTACCAGCCTCCAACAGTGGTACCTGGAGGTGATCTTGCCAAGGTGCAGAGAGCTGTGTGCATGATCAGCAACAACACAGCAGTGGCAGAGGTGTTCTCTCGCATTGATCACAAGTTCGATCTTATGTATGCCAAGAGGGCATTTGTTCACTGGTATGTTGGTGAAGGCATGGAGGAAGGGGAGTTCTCTGAGGCCCGTGAAGACTTGGCTGCTCTTGAGAAAGATTATGAAGAAGTTGGTGCTGAAGGTGTGGAAGAAGAAGAAGATGGTGAAGATTATTGAGGTAGTTCTGTGGGGGAAATATCTGGGTGATAAGTTAATCTGAGCATTGCCCATTATCTTTCCGTCTCTCTGTGTTGTTTCATGTCTCTCCTGTATTATCACTCTGTCTTCATGTTATGAAATTGTTAAAATTGTGTGTGCAATATTTCTGATCACAAGTCTTTTAATGAAAGAAAATGGTTGTTTAGAATCATGCATCGCTCTCTCATCTCAGGCAGAAATGTTATGGTTATCTTTGTTGTATTCATATCATTTTTTTTACTTCCAAGCACTTCCATTTTGTCATGCCTATAAATTTGAAAAAAGTTTATTTTCTTATACTTTCGTTTTCCCCCGCTTCTTTTCGAATTCAATATTTCACCCATGGTATTTGCAAGGGACCTTTATTTTCTTAGCCTCGGCATAAGATGCCGCCAGATAGAGGACTTACACTACTATTAACTGCTATCACTTCACTATAAAGGTACTTGTTTAAAACTAGTTTTAGAGCTGGTTTCAACACTGGTTTCTCTGGTGATAACCTGGTGTTGGGATGGGAAAATATTCTGTTTTGTAACTTTCTTTCGATAACTTTTTGAAGAGAGGAAGTGTGCGACTCTGGAACAAGCAAGCAGCCTCACAATAAGCTCAAGCAGCTTCTTAAGCTGTATTGGACGTGCCAAGTGCATTCTTGTCTTCTGCATTGTGATCTTTATCTCTGCAACCAGATGGTCTCACGTGTTTCATATTTGCTAGGGTTTCTTCTAGTATATATAATCTTTCCCTAATCCATCTGATCACTTGAATGAAGTTTATTGAAGTCAAGAGAACGAAGAGATGAGAGCTTACCTTCCCTTGGCAATTGCAGCTGAACCTTGATTTGAACTCCAAATTCTTTGACGAAGCTTCAAATGATCTGTCTTTTGATATTATCTATTGCTTCTACAGAATTCAAGGGTAAGGGTTTCAGTCTCCAGCGTCTACACATGCCGTATTGATTTATCGATTGTCTATTTTGGTACACCATTATTTTGGATGTCTGTTTGTTCCCCTCTAGCATTTAGTCTTTATTTTGTAGATTATCGTCAACCGTTGTGCTTTGGGTTCTGAGGTGTTCGAGGCTTCATCAGGGCTGTAAATTTCTCGGGGGGTGGGGGTGCAGGTGTACTGATACTTCAGTTGAAATCCTCACGGTCAGATCAATAAGAAGGAACGAACAGTGGCACTTCTCAAAGGTTTTTCACGATCTCCCCTGCCAAATCCATCATACGTTTGCCTAGCTTAGTAAAAAAACTAGGATTCGTGGAGATTCGGACTGGGTGGGAGGAATCCAGTTTGACAGGTCCTTGAGAAGGAATTCACAGAAGATACCCTTATATTGAGTACCAAGACTCTACGGAGATATAATCACTGGTACCATTACTGATGCCACGATTTAAAATTCTGTTTTGAGATACAAAAAATGTTTCTTTCTTGGGACCAAATTTTCTCGTCTTTATATGGTCTCAGCAACATTTTCGTGAAGTACAATATTTCACTAAAGGTCCATACTTTGCTCTAAGTAATACTTTGCCATCATCAAGGGACATGATTATGATGTCAAATTTCTCCTTTGACTCCCAACTTTCATGAGTTTAGAGGTTGTGGAGCAAACAGAAGCCATTTGCTCTATCATCTATGTTGGTGTTCTTTGTACTTTCTCTTCGAATGCTCCTTAAATTCAACAGTTTCGTATTCAACACTGCAAGTTGTTCACTCTCTGATGCTTTCCACAGTTAAAGTGAATCGAAAATGAAGAGTTGACAGATGCAAGAAGTTGAAAAAACCTTGCAAGATTCAGGATTGCTACTTAAATTTCGGTAGCCATGAATGATCTTGTGATTACTCCATTTAGAGACATTACCAACTGCTTGTAAGTTATCCATGTGAAAAAAAAAAAAAAAGCACCTCCAAGCTATGACTTAATGCTTATCATTTGCCTATTCAATGTTGTTTCAAATTGCAGCTCAGAAGACATAACAATAATCACGAAGAAGATGAAGTGACAAATAAATAAGTAAAAAAGTTCACATAGGAGTTGTGACTAGAAGAAAACTTTAATTTGCTAGATATTTGTGGACTTGGGGATGAAAAGAATCCAGTAGACTACAACTGGTATATTTAGTGATATCCCCACTTACATTTAGTAGAATCATAACAAAAACTCGTTCGAGAGAGAGAGAGAGAGAGAGAGAGATCAGCTTGGACAGAACATTTGACAAAGCGTGGGAAGATCCCAGAAAGCATCCCCAGAATCATGAACATTCTCCCAATACTCATTCACCCCATTCATTGCGTAAAGTGAAGCCGAAATCTGCCTCTCAACCTTCATGTGTTCGAACTCAGGAATCCGATATCCATCCGTCTCAAAACTGTTGGTTTGAGGTGTGAAACCAATACGTTTTGGCACCTCAAACCCATCCAACACTGAATTTGATCGGTTTAACAAAACCCGATCAAATTCAGTACCAAACGGGTGAGTAAATTGAGAATAACCCATTTCCCATGGGCTCAAATCTGGCTTGTATGCATCATCAAACATGTGGGTATCTTTCTTTAAGACACTAGAAACAAGCCTATTATTGCTCCTTTGGCTTTTTTCAATTATAGTACCAATAGTTTTGCTAGTGGTTGCAATATTGTTGGTTTTGGTGGTGGTTGTGGGGGAAAAAGTAAGGTTCTGTTTGGAAGCTCTCTTTTGATTAAGGAGGTTTCTGATTTTCAAAGAGAGAGGAGAATTGGCTGGACCGGGATCGACAAAGTTGGTTCGGGTATTAGAACCGCGAAGAAGAAAAGCAGCTTCGTCATAAGCCCGAGCGGCTTCTTCGGCTGTATCAAAGGTTCCAAGCCACATTCTTATCTTCTGGGTAGTGTTCTTAATCTCTGCCACCCATTTCCCAGAAGTCCTTTGTCTCACCCCGACAAACTTGCTTTTGTTGGAAGCACTTTTCTTTCTCATTGTGCTCTGTTTGGTTGCTGAGAAAATTTCCTGTTGCTGCTTTTGGAAGTGAAGTTCCATTGCCGAAACTAGAGAATTTGGAAGCAAAAGAGCAGAGAAGGAGTCTGACTTATGCTTATGGAGACAAGGACTTTTTATAGGTCTTAAGGTTAGTGGGGGTGCATATTAAAAAAAAAAAAAGAAGGTTAATGGGGGTGCTTGTCCTAAGCCCTTGTTTGGTTTCACAAATTGAATTTGTTCCATCTCTATGGTTGACTGATTTCTCTATGCTGAGTGGAGACTATGTCATCTATAGGAGTTCGGAAATTTGTTTATTTGTGTTTGTCATTTTATGATTTTTTTTATGTGAAGGCATTGCTCACACACTCATTTGAATGAAAACATCTAATGCTACACACGTCCTTGCACTTGTTACATTTGTTAGTTAAAATGTCCACTTTGGCCCTTCCATCTTGTTTATAGAAATAAATTTTCTTCCTTTTGGTAGAATGCCAAAAAAGGAAGAAAGAAAGAAAAATGTACGGCAAGCAAACAAAACGAAAATAATACACATAAATTGTATGCAGAATGATATATACATGAATTGATACCTCAGCAAAACACTCGTCAAGATAGCTTACAGTCCCCGTATAAGTCATGTTTAAAAAAGGAAAGAGATATATATTTTTTTTAGTAGCACAAGAAAAAGGGAAAAATTAAAAAAAAAATCCTTTTTTACAAATAGTTATCTATGAAAAAATGAACAAATACAAATGATTTTCAATTCTTCTTTCTTTTTCTCTCCCCTACAAATTTTAAATCAAAAACCATATTTTATACTCCATATTTCTATACACACCAACCAAAGGGACATGGAAGCCATTAAACCTAGACAAGAATGGTCCTCGTGAATATTATAGTGAGACAAAAGTCAAATGTAGTCTAGCTTATAACTATTTTACTTCAAAAATAGGATTGGAGCACTGGTAAGACTGATCTCTCTCTCTCTCTCTCTCTCTCTCTTGTATTGGTCAGCGGAAAGGAAGAGTTGCCATCACGAAGGAGAAGGCTTGGCCGCTCGATGTTTATTTTTTATTGGAAATGTTTTTGGAGTGAAAGCATGCCTGCAACTTGGATACACGCCAGATACCACCAAGATAAAGCCCCCCCTTATATATTCTTATTATATCTTACAAGAAGAAAAAAAAAAACATAGAAAATCAGAAGAGTTTGAATTAGGGTTTTGGTGGAATGCATGCTGCAATGAATGGAATCTCTTCTCCCCATAAACTACCAATACATGTCTATATAAAATACATGTAAAATTGGGTGATAATAAAAAGGTTGAATGATACAGATTTAATCTGCCAAAACAAAACTGCCTCTCATGTCCATGTACTTTGGTAGTTGGAACAGTTGTGGCTGTCTG
>BRYE01000028.1:19663305-19668305 GCA_030159115.1 Actinidia arguta var. hypoleuca | reverse complement strand
TGTACATAGAAATGCTGAAATTATTTTCAGAAAAGAAAAAATGGAAAGTCAAGGCCACTATGGTAGGTTGAAACTTTAAATAATTGAGAACACTTTTTTGGGTTTCTTACCATTTGCAAGTTTCCACTCAATTTTTTACTTTATAATCATCCAACTTTCCAAATATGTTTGTGTTGCCAAATTTATGGTGGCAACACACTGTTTTTCTGATTTCATTATAACTAGTTTGATTGTCTTAATATACGATGAGAAGGTGTAGACACATTAATGCCAGGGGATAGAGGATGCATTAGTAATGTTGAGAATAGGCATAGGATAAATATAATTATGGTTTGTAAAGTATATATTTTGGGGGGGATTTTTGGCTCCATCTAAATATAATAACTAATATAAGCATAAACTCGGGTTCGGACTTATATTCACAAAAGTTATTTTATTAAAAAAATAATTATTTTTCAGTCGGTGTAAATTAATTATATTATATGTGATATTTTCTCAATTTATAAAAAGTAAATATTTGATAACTTCTTTTGTTTACCATGTAGGGTTGTAATTTGATATTTTCTCAATATTTTTGGACCAGTTGAATTTGATATATTTATTTCAATTTACACTAAGTAAATATTTAAAAATTTCTCTTATTTATCATGTGAAATAAATATTTGAGCAATTCTCTTGTTTCATTTATGACTTCTCATTTTTTTCTTTAGAAATTTGTTGATAATTTCTTATTTCTTATATTGTATAGTGGTAATATTATTCATATAATAATTTAGAAGTTGATTATTTTTCAATATGAAAATTATATTGATAATTTATCATTTTTTACTTTGAATATTGTTATTATTAGAGTGTCTATTTGAGTTTCATATTGAAATTGGTAAGTTGATAGCTACTCAAAATATATTTATTGATAAGCATTTACTTACTGTGTTTTTTTCACATAATAAGTACCCTTAAAAGAATTATGTTGTAATTTTTTCTATTTTTTTAACTAAGTATTCTTATCCAACTTAATTGCGTCTGATAGAAACTAATTTGAAGCACCGGAGATAATGGCTAGACAAGCCTTCCAATGTCTCCGAAGAGACTCAAATTGATTTACTGGGCAAACTAAACTTGGGGATTTATAAAGTATACCTTTTTATGTCACTTTGTTATTTGAATTTGAATTTTGTTGGTTCAATTTCTAAAGTTTTCAACTGGAGTCTAAATGGATCCATTTTTCAACAATTCTCTAATCATTAATTAATTTTTTTAAAAATAAATTTGTAGTCGCTTAAATATGTATTTCATGTCACTTTGGACTCTAAAGTTATATTTGATGACATATTTTAAGGATGCGATTGGGCAATTGGTCACGTGGGATCCACTTTAGTCATACTTTAGAACCAAAAATTATACTTTGGATCAATGGTCCATTGTAACTCTTAGAGGTTGTTTGGTAACGGTATTATTTTTTTATTTTTTGTGTTTATTTTATATTTATTTATTTATTTATTGTAAAGCATAAACTAAAAATATATTTGTATTCACCGTTTTTTAAACTATTTAAAAATAAAAAAATATTTGTATTCACCCTAATGTATGAGGAGGAGGAGGAGGAGGCGTTTGTGGTGGTGGAGGTGGTGAATGTGGTCAAAAATACTAGTAGTGGAGGTGGTTAAAAATAGTTGTGATGAAGGTGGTCAAAAATAACGGCGGTAATGAAAGTGGTTAAAAATAGTAGTGGTGGTGTAGATGGTGATTTTGTAAACAAAACAAAATATTTTTTTTTTGTTTTCACTATTTTCAAAAAAAATGATAATAATTTGACTTGTTTTCATTTATAAATAGCAACACAAATAAATTTTTATTTATATTCTTACTAAAAAGTAAAGCAAAAACATAAAAATAAAAATTAAATAGTTAACAAACATCACCTTAATTTTCCAAAATGAATGATTAAGAATTCCATGGAGATTTGTAACTTGGTAAGTATTACTAATCCAATACCCAGGGCGCGATTCTGGGCTAAAACTACTAAAACAAACACTTTAGGCCCCTAATTTTGAGAAAAAACTAGGACTCCCAATTGTTTAGTACATTTTATATAGTTTCAATTTTTAAACAAATTATGAAGGACCTAATTTATAAGTCTAGGTACCCAATAAAAACACGGAGAACAGAATATACTTTTAAAAAATATAAAAACTAAACATAATATATTAAAATAAAGCCATGGGATACAAAATATAATTTAAAAAAATTATAGGATCTAAACTAAATACATTAAAGTTATTATTATTTTTTTTAACTTCTCCTATAATTCATTTACATATTTACGTTTCAGTCTTCTAAAATAACAAATCTATACCCAAATTGTATTATTTACTTGCCATAATGCCCTAGCTCCAAATTTTCCTTTCAATATTTTTCATCTATGCTAAAGGCATTTGCAAATTCAACATCAGAATTTTCTGTGCAAGGCATTATCATACCTCAAATTTTAAATTTACTAGTATGATTAATGGTGTCATGTCAATCTACAACTGCAAAAGATATGGTGACAAAATTTGATTATGATAGTTTAATTATTTGGTATTTTTTTTTTAATTTTCATATATATATATATATATATATATATATATATATATATATATTTGTTCAAATTTATCTTATCTCTCTGAATGTTAGTTCCTGAAAATGTCTATTGATAGACATAATATTAATTATCATGTATTGGTAAATGTATTAAGGGTCTCATCTTTATTACTCGCTTAGTGTCCCCTCAAATCTCAGAATCGATTTTGTCAATCCCAGGTGACTATTAATATTAAAAATTTCTCTTATTTATCATGTGAAATAAATATTTGAGCAATTTTCTTGTTTAATTGATGACTTCTCATTTTTTTTCTTTAGAAATTTGTTCATAATTTCTTATTTCTTATATTGTATGGTGGTAATATTGTTCATATAATAATTTAGAAGTTGATTATTTTTCAATATGAAAATTATATTGATAATTTATTATTTTTTACTTTGAAAATTGTTATTATTAATTTGTTTATTTGAGTTTCATATTGAAATTAGTAAGTTTATAACTACTGGAAATATATTTATTGATAAGCATTTACTTGTGTGTTTTTTTCACATAATAAGTACTCTTTATTGTGTTTTTTTTCACATAATAAGTACCCTTAAAAGAATTATGTTGTAATTTTCTCTATTTTTTTTAACCAAGTATTCTTATTCAGTCTAATTGCGTCTGTTAGAAACTAATTTGAAGCACCGGAGCGAATGGCTAGACAAGCCTTCCAATGTCTCCGAAGAGGCTCAAATTGACTGTTTCTTAACCACAAAGTTATAGCCTTTACTGGGCAAACTAAACTTGGGGATTTATAAAGTATACCATTTATGTCACTTTGTTATTTGAATTTGAATTTTGTTAGTTCAATTTCTAAAATTTTCAACTGGAGTCTAATGGATCCATTTTTCAACAATTCTCTAATCATTAATTAATTTTTTTCATGTGACTTGGGACTCTAGAGTTATATTTGATGACATATTTTAATGATATGGTTGGGCAATTGGTCATGTGGGATCCACTTTAGTCATAGTTTAGAACCAAAAATTATACTCTGGATCAATGGTCCATTGTGACTCTTAGGGATGTTTGGTAACGTTTTTATTTTTCTGTTTTTGTGTTTATTTTATGTTTATTTATTTTTTTGTGAAATAAAAACTAAAAATATGTTTGTATTCATCATTTTTTTGACTATTTAAAACAAAAATAACGTGTTCCCCCTAATGTATGAGGAGGAGGAGGAGGAGGAGGTGGCATTTGTGGTGGTTGTGGTGGAGGTGGAGGTGGTGGTGAAAGTGGTTAAAAATAGTGGTAGTGGTGTAGATGGTGATTTTGATATATATATATATATATATATATATATATATATATATATATATATATATATATTCACTATTTTCAAAAATAGTGATAATAATTTGACTTATTTTCATTTATAAATGGCAACACAAATAAATTTTTGTTTACATTTCTACCCAAAAATAAAACAAAAATAGAAAAATAAAAATTAAACAGTTAACAAACATCACTTTAATTTTCCAAAATGAAAAATTAAGAATTCCATGAAGATTTGTAACTCGGTAAGTATTATTAATCCAATCCCCAGGGCGTCTGGGCTAAAACTACTAAAACAATCACTTTAGGTCCCTAATTTTGAGAAAAAATTAGGACTCCCAATTGTTTAGTACATTTTATATAGTTTCAATTTTAAAAAAAATTATGAAGGACCTAATTTACAAGTCTAGGTACCCAATAAAAACACGAAGAACAGAATATACTTTTAAAAAATATAAAAACTAAACATAATATATTAAAATAAAGCCATGAGATACAAAATACAATTTTAAAAAAATATAGGAACTAAACTGAATACATTAAAGTTATTATTATTATTTTTTTAATTTCTCCTATAATTCATTTACATATTTACTTTCCAATCTTTTAAAACAACAAACCTAATACCCGAATTTTATTCTTTACTTGCCATAATGCCCTAGCTCCAAATTTTCCTTTCAATATTTTACATTTATGTTAAAGGCATTTGCAAATTCACACACCAGAGTTTTCTGTGCAAGGCATCATCAAATCTCAATTTTAAAATTTACTAGTATGATTAATGGCTTCATGTCAATCTACATTTGTAAAAGATATGGTGAAAAAATTTGATTATGATAGTTTAATTATTTAGTATAATTTTTTTTTAATTTTCATATTTATATTTTTTGTTCAAATTTATCTTATCTCTCTGAATTTTAGTTTATGAAAATGTCTATTGATAGATATAAAAATATCACAGTCCTCTTAAACATAATATTAATTATCATGTATTGGTAAATGTATTAAGGGTCTCATCTTTATTATTCGTTTAGTGCCCCTCAAATATCAGGACCAGCCTTGCCAATCCCACGTGACTATTGATATTAGAATTGATATT
>BRYE01000028.1:19638305-19640805 GCA_030159115.1 Actinidia arguta var. hypoleuca | reverse complement strand
TCGAGTTAATGGGTTGTAATAGTATCTATTCGTTTCAATTCTCGAGTTTTATAGCCTTTATTGGTTCTTTTAATTTTCTTTTGTTTTTCTTTGTTCTTTTGATTTTTTATCATTTGAAATTTTGAGATTTAGGTTTTCTATGTTGGTTATATGTTTTCTTTTTTGAGTTGTAGTGCTTCTCGGTTGATTATTTCAATTTTCTTTCGTTTATGTTGCTTCTTTTAATTCTATGTAGTTTTAAAGTTTGAGTTTTAGGGCTTTTCAGTGAGTTTTTTCAATTTTCGTTTGCTTATGCTTGTTCTTTCAATTTTCTTCCGTCTCAAATTTTGAGTTTTAGGGCTTTGTCTATTGGTTCTTCCGATTAAATTTTGAGTTTTAGGGCTTTGTCTATTGGTTCTTCCGATTTTTTTTTTTTATTTTCTTTTGTTTCTGTTGGTTCTTTTGATTTTCTTTCATTTTGAATTTTGAGTATTTTGAGTTTTAAGCATTTTTCAGTGGGTTCTTTCAATTTTCTCTTGTATGTACTTATTTGGATTTCTTTTTGTTTCAAATTTTTAGTTTTGATTGTTTTTTCGATTTCCTTTCATTTATGCCAGTATTTTTTTAATTTACTTTTATTTTAAATTTTGAGTTTTAGACCTTTTTCGTTTAGGTTTTTTGATTTCCTTTCGTTTCAAATTTTGAGTTTTAAGGCTTTTGTGTTTTTTTTTTTCAATTTTTTTGTTGGTTCTTTTGATTTTCTTTCATTTCAAATTTTGAGTTTAAGCGCTTTTTCTCATGGTTCTTTTAATTTTCTTTCCTTTTAAATTGAGTTTTAAGGCCTTTTTAATTTTCTTCCGTTTTAAAATTTTTTTGTTTCTGCTTGTAATTTCAATTTCCTTTTATTTTGAATTTTGAATTTTAAGCCCTTTTGTTTTGTTTTTTTATATTTTATTTTTTTTAAAATTTTCAGTTTTCAGCTTTTTCTCTTGATTTTTTTGTTTCTTTTCGTTTTAAATTTTTTGAGTTTTAAGCATTTTTCAGTGGGTTCTTTCAATTTTCTTTTGTATGTGCTTCTTTAGATTTCTTTTTGTTTCAAATTTTTAGTTTTGATTGTTTTTTCGATTTCCTTTCCTTTCTGTCAGTATTTTTTAATTTACTTTCATTTTAAATTTTGAGTTTTAGGCTTTTTTTCTTTTAGGTTTTTTGATTTTCTTTCGTTTCAAATTTTGAGTTTTAGGGCTTTTTTGTTTTTTTTTTAAATTTTTTTTGTTGATTCTTTTGATTTTCTTTCATTTTAAATTTTGAGTTTTAGCCCTTTTTCTCATGTTTCTTTGAATTTTCTTTCATTTTAAATTGAGTTTTAGGGCCATTTTAATTTTCTTCCATTTTAATTTTCTTTTATTTTAAATTTTGAATTTTAAGTTATTTTGTTTTTGTTTTTAGATTTTTTTTAAATTTTGAGTTTTATGCTTTTTCTATTGATTTTATTCATTTCTTTCATTTTAAATTTTGAGTTTTAGGCTTTTTTCAATTCGTACTTTTGTTTACCTTTTGCGTGGAATTTTGAGTTTTAGGCCTTTTTTAGTTGGTTATTTCAATTTTCTTTTATTTTTGTTCCATTTTTCAATTTTATTTTCGTTTCAAATTATTCGTTTTAAGGTTTTCATTTTTTTTTTGATTTTCTTTTGTTTTTGCTCGTGTTTTCAATTTCTTTTCATTTTTGCTAGATTTTTCAATTTTCTTTCATTTTAAATTTTGAGTTCTAGGCTTTTTTCTTTTGGTTTCTTTTATTTTTTTTCATTTCAATTTTTGAGTTTTAGGGCTTTTATGGTTCTTTCGATTTTCTTTTGTTCTTTCCAAGATTTTCTATTGGTTCTACTAATTTTCTTTTGTATTTGATTTATTTTTAATTTCTGCTAGTTCATTCAATTCCCTTTCATTTTAAATTTTGAGTTTTAAATATTTTTCTTTTGCTTCTTTGGATTATGTTGGTTCTTTCGATTTTGTTATCCTTTCATTTTAAGTTTTGAATTTTAGTACTTTTTATTTTGTTTTTTTCAATTTTCTTTTGCTTGTGCTGGTCTTTGATTCCCCTTTAGTTTGAAATTTATAATTTTGAGGTTGTCTCTATTTGGTCTTAAGTTTGAGTTTTAGGCCATTTTTCTTTTGGTTCTTTCATTTTAAGTTGAGTTTTAGGGATTTGGCTCTTGATTCTTTCTATTTTCTTTTGTTTTTGGATATTACAATTTTTGATCGTTTTCAATTTTGTGTTTTTGTGTTTTTTCTTTTTTGTTTTTTCAATTTTCTTTTGTTTTGTTTTTTCAATTTTCTTTCGTTTTAAATTTTTAGTTTTAAGGTGGTTTATATTTGTTCTTATTTTCTTTTGTTCTTTTTGATAGTTTTTCTAATTTTTATTTTAATTTTTGAGTTTTAGGCCTTTTTCTTTTTATTATTTTCTTCCTATTTTTAGTGTTTGCGCTTTTATTGTTATTTCGATTTTCTTTGTTTCGCTTGTTCT
>BRYE01000028.1:19590805-19598305 GCA_030159115.1 Actinidia arguta var. hypoleuca | reverse complement strand
CACTTTTAGTTTCGTACTCCAACTTGAATGTTTACAATTTGAGTTTTAAATAGAATGATTTAATGAAGTCACTATTCTAATATAATTTTCTCATACGTTTTAATTACATAAAAAAATAGTTGAATAAATAAGAAATTATGAATTCGGTTAGAAACTAGTGCACAAATGCAATACTATGCTCTAATTTTTTATAATCGGTAAGAGAAGAATAGTAGAAGACTAATGGATACTATAACTTGAGATTGAAGTTCGAATATTTCAAAAAAAAAAAAGAGAATTTTAAATTAAAAAAAAACTTAAAATTACACCGAATTGTGTTCCAATTGAAGCAATAAGTTGTACTCTCTTATAAAAAATACTTTTTTCAAGCCGGAATAAAACTGGATTACAAACCCACCATTAACTAAGTTCATGTTTAAGTATTTAAGATAAATTGAATTATTCTTGCTTTTAATTAGCATTTATATATATATATTTTTTTTTTTTTACTTTTTGGGTTGAATCTCGATTAGACGACTCAAAAAGGTGAAAAAATATTTTTATTTCAAAAGCTACTAACATCCAAATTAATTAGAATTAGATTATTTTAGATTTTATATTGAATAATTTGGATTTTAGTTTTTTAAAAAAATTATTTTATTTTCTAATTTCTCTGATGGAGTGAACATTTAGTCCCTTGATATAGCTTAATAACGTAAAAAAATTCATGTAGCTGACCCCAATTATTTGAGACAATTGGTTTGGTTTGGTTTGGTTTAACAAACTAGAAAAAAAAAAAAAAAAAAAAATGACCAAGAATTTAAAAACAAACTACTAAAAATTAAAGTAATTTTTATTAATAATCTAATTTATTTCAAACTAGTAGCCGTCAAAGTGCAGCTGTACTGCAACTGTGGGTCCCCTATTAACTTCATGAGACGCTTTTTAATTGGTGGGTGCAAGAATTCCGAGAAAACGCGCTTACACTTCAGCAGCACCGACGAACAATGATCCGATCCAAAACACGCTTAACACTCAAGTCCAAGGCTTAAAATTCTTTCCTCTGTGTACAGTACCATACAGCTAGACTTCCAAGTCAACGTTTTTGATTTTGTTGACCCTAGTGCTTGTCGCAGCAACTTATAATTTTTTTTCCTTTTCTCATTTTCCCCTTTTTTCCGTTTAGGATAAATTAAATTCTTTTTATTTGTAGTGAATTTTTTCATCTTTTAATTAATTTTTTATTTTAATTTTTTAATTCATCTCAATTGAAAATTAAAACTATTTTTTTTAAAAATACTATAATTCAAATTGTTCCAAATTAAAATTCAAAATAATCTAATTTTGGATTAGTGGTTTATTTTTTAAAACTTTTTTTAATTCTCTAATTTTGGTTTTACGGAAGCAAAAAGAAAAGAAAAGAAAAGAAAAGAAAAAAATTGATGGATCTAACGATTAATATTTCCTAACTTTTTTTTTTCGTTCCACAAATCTTTCTCTCTATCCTTGATCTAAATACAACCTTAGGTGTGCACGGTGTAATAATTTGAGCTTGACTTGTAGATACTTATTAAAAGTTCGTCTAACATCCATTCAAGTTTAAATACACTTTTAAAACTTATTATTTTTGTCAAATTAAAATGCAAATAATTATGTACTCGGCTCAATAATATCACCAAACGTATACTGCATCAAGCTATATATTGAGCTCAACTCATGATTCATGATTGGCTCTATTTAAAGTTGTTTTTTTAGGGGAGGTAAGTGTCGGTTGCTCTTTTCAAAATGACACTAATTTTATAAGACACATATATATATTAAAAATTCAATGAATTTAAATGATTAATTTTTTGTATCCTCTAAAATAGTGATGATCTTCTAAATTTTTCTCATGAAAACCCATCCTCTTAAATACATGTGAGATTTGAAGGATGTATTAAAATTGTTTGACACTCTGAAATGAAGATTTAGTGCCTGTTTGGCTCCAGTTTTTTTTTAGTTTTTTTACTTAATTTTATTTAAAGTAAAATCACAAAGCAAAAAAGTTAAAAAAAATTGACTTTTTTGTAACAAGTTTAAAAAAAATTTAGCTTTTAAGCATTATCAAACGGAGCCTTGGAGCGTGAATTGGAGATATAATAAGCATCAAAATATGGGATCAAGGGTTACTGCAGGGAGTTGGCTCCCTGCAGTATTGCAGGGAGTCAAAATGACGTCATTTTGAGTTCTTGGAGCTCAAAACGACGTCGTTTTGATCGAAATTTTTTTTTCTCAAAACAACATCGTTTTGAGATAATACATTTTTGAGGTAAAACGACGTCGTTTTAAGCTCACTGCAATCCTGCAGGGAGCCAACTCACTGCAGGAAACCCTCGCCCCAAAATATGGGTGTCCACAAAAAGGTTAATTTCCAACCATTCTTGACGCTCGCATAAACCATCGCCATCGATCATCGACCGTCCCAACTTCCTTCGGAAGAAGTGGATAGACGGTGGTCGGAATGACACTGCAACCGGCCTCAAACTCTATTTGGGCCCCACGGATGATGTGAATTTCTGAAAGAAACAGATCACACAAATATTTAGTGCTGGCGAATTGCAATCTTATCTTTACAAAGGGTCCCACGCCCATGGACCCCAATCTCTCTCTCTCTCTCTCTCTCTCTCTCTCTCTCTCTCTCTCTCTCTAAATGAACTTGTCAAGCAAGTATACATAGATTATAGAGGGCCACCCACCCACACCTACTGTACACACACAAGAGCTTGTCAAGCAAGTTCTGTGGTTCAATTGGTCAATGCGCTGGGAAGAAAGTTCAATAGTTTTTTTTTTAAAAAATTTCCAAGAAGTAAACAAATGGTCAACCATACTCCTATTAATCTTCTCGGTAGGGATGAGAAAAGGGGATCGAGACTTTTTATGTGCATACTTGGTAGAATTTATACATAATAATTTATGATTTTTTCTGTTTTAAAAATTGTGTTAGAGTATTTGACACAACTTGTGTTTTTATTTATAAGTTAAAAACAATATGCAAAAGTTAAAAAAAATTAATTGTTAAAAGCTCTATTTTAAAAAAAATTAACTTTTAATTTTAAATAAGTAATTTTGTATAAATTAAGTTATAAAAACACGTTTTATGTTCCATATCCAAAACTAACCTCCGTCTCTGTACCTTTATTCAATATCTAATGGGTTGGGCATAGTTAAAAGCTATTAAATCTATACTCAACCAAGTATCAAGTAAATTCAGGTATATTCAATGCGCTCATCTAAAGAAAACTAATCAGAATCTAATTTCAATCTCAAAATACAAATTCAACTTTGTTTATGTGTCAAATTCCAACATAATTCATCAAGAATGGTATGAAAAATACAAATTCAACCTAGTTCATGCATCAAGTTCCACCCTACTTCATAAAAAAAAAAAAAAAATAGAATAATCTTGTTGCACAAAAAAAGAAAATCAATCCTAGTTTATACATCAAATTTCAATTCCAATAGCAAAGTAGTAATTTACAAACTCAACCTATACCATTGGTTCAATTCCAATTCCAATTCCAATCTTAAATTAATTTACAAAAATCAATAAAATTCTTACCTAATGAACTAAAGACATGATAAAAATTAAGAGGGAGGGATTGACTCTACTGAGAGAGGAAGAGGTCGAACAATTGCTTTTTATCGAGTAAAACTAATATTTTTTTTGTGTTTTTAGTGATTTTTTTTTAAAATTAGATAAAAGTTTTAACATTTTCAAATTCCTCTCGCGAACCATAAAAATATAAAAATTTGAATAAACGATTAAAAAAATTTACTAAAACAAAAATAGCTAAAATATTTCAAAAAAAAAAGCCAGCCAAAACAAGACCTAAGGCTTGTTCTTAGCTTGTTTTTTTTGTTGGGAGAATAATCTGTATATTATCGAAACATGCTATAAAAGGAATTAATAAATAATATGAAATAAATAATTCATAAATTCAATATTATATGAAAATAATTTTATCAATTATATTTAGCAATAACATGCGAAAATATAATGAAAGGGTTGATCAAGTCGAGTGTTGGACACTCTTTCTTTAAGACAGATTTGTCCCCCCACACCGGTGCTCATGGGTATAACGGACGTCTATCTCCAAGATAAAATGATCACGACACTGAATAAGTAGCACTTCAATATTCAATGTCCAGCGGATTTAAACTTTAGATTTTACTCTCTCCATGTATTGTATGAATACAATATGAATGATAAATATCAACAAGAAATTTCTGTCTAATTTTACTCAGAATTATGACATTTAATTCCGTTCAGAAATCTACAGTGTTTCTGATTCCATTTAAAAACTAACAGTGTTTCTGATAACAATTAATATGTCATGATTAGTAGTATTTTCTATATAAGAAATTACTTTAATTCTGTAGAATTTTATCACCGAAATTTAATACAGAAATGCACAACAAATTGGTTGAATTTACACAAAAATTCACCATAACAATTACAAAAATTGTATATACCGGATAAGATACATAATTAACCGAATAAAATAAAGAACCTGAATTGAAATTCTTACAGAATTTCAAGTCTGCCAGAATCTGGTGTCGGAGTCTGCCGGAATGTGAACAGAATTTCGTCTTCGTCTTCGTCTTCGCCGGAGAGGAGAGAGAGAGAGAGAGAAGGCAGAAAACGGACTCAAAAAATAAAAAAAAAACTTTTTAAAATCGAAGTAAAATTTTCTTTATATAGAAAATTTGGCACCTCTTTGAAGTGGTGTCAACCAAACACACCCTTAAGAAGAGTTGCGCGGCCTTAAGGGGAGTTACAACTGTTAGAATTTAAAATTTAAATTCAAAATAAAAAATAATTATTAAATAGGCCCAAACCTTTTAATATTTTACACCCGTACCGAGCCGAGCCGGACGGCGGCGCGCGTGGGGTAATGGGTTACCTAGGTCCTTCCCCTTCCACAAAAGTTGGGTGCCCCTTGGGGCCCAAACCCTTAGCCAAACTTAGGCTTTATATTCCCATCACTTTTCTCATAAAGAATTAATGTGGGACTAACATTTAGTTTCACCTTTAGTTTCACCCATTATCCATACTTATGGTACCTATTTTGGAAGCCATTATCTTATTCAAATCTCCATGGATTTGAGCAAATAAATATTTGTTCTTCATCTCCTCATGAAAGAGAATACAAATCAACTTGGACCCACTAAAAAGGACATGTGGATCCTACATTAAATTTGGCTCAAAGTTGGTGTTTCACCAAAAAATTCCAACATTTTTCACTTCATTATATTTTTCTTTTCCTTTTCCTTTTCCTTTTCCAACATGAATTAAACAGAAAATTAAGACTCGTTTGAACACAAAGGTTGAAGAGTCCAAAATATTCCAGAAATTGGAAATACGGATCTTTCTCGCCGACCACGGGATCGTTGCCAGACTGAGAAATATTGAAAATTGAAAGGAAGCTTTATGGACCATTTCATGGAAAGATTCTATTTTTTTCGATTTTAGTGATTTTTTTTTATAAGAGTAATATAAAAATATAAAAAAATTGATTTAATTTGAAAAAAGGGTTCACTAACTAGAGACCCAAAAAAAATCAATTTGGCACTCAAATATGTTTTTTTTTTTTAATTTATCTAAATTTTTACATTTTAAATTTACTATTGTCATGATCAACCGGAATAAATATAACATTTTGATTAAATGATAAAAAGACATCATTAAAGAACAAAATAATACTCCCCCCGTCCTAATTTGTATGTCCATTTTTTCTTGTTTGTATGTCAAAAATGTATGTTCACTTTATAAAGTTAATTACTAAAATAGTATAGGTTTCTTCTTTTACCCCTTCACTTTTAAATTTGATATGATACATCCACTTTTTACTTTTAAGTAATTTAAAATTGTTGAAAGTTAATATTGAAAAGTTACGACGTTTAAAAGGTTATTAAATAAATTGGGATGAAGGAAAAAATGAAAAGTAACAAAATGAGGAGGCTACGTTTCTCTTGAATTGTTAAACAGTTCAATAAAAATGGTATGTGTTGCCCTTGCCAATATTTGCAAAAGGCTTAAATTTTATCATTGGTTCACGTAGTTTGACTAAAGTTTTACTAATTTGTTTCTTACAGCTTCAATTGAAATAATTAGGACCCTACACTTGTACTTTAGTTTAATTGCAATCTCCCGTCAATAGTCATTACGTATTTAGACAGAAAGTGAGCACTTGAGACTCACATGACTATTTTTTATAAAATTAGTACAATTAAAAAAATATTCATAATTCTTTTAAAAGGAGATTACTATTGAATATTTTTAATAAAATTTTAAAATATAATAATTTTAAATTTTATAGACTAGTGATTTTCACACTCATTTTTTCTCTAATGATATTTTATTTTATTATAGTAAATTTACCCAAATATCCTACGTACTAATAAAAAAATAAAAATAAAAATAATAAGTGTGCAAAAATCACTGGCCTATATAGATAGATAGATAGATAGATGTTGGAGACACTTTTTCACAACAAATTTACAAATTGTATTACAAATCCCGTACCTTCCAATGCTTCATTTCATTGAATAGATTGACATTTAAATTTTTTTTTTATCTAATATTTATTGAATAAGATATACATCATACACCCAAAATAAAAATATGTACCAGAGCGTCTTCCATGTATATTAAAAAAAATCATGTACACACTTTTTCACAACCAATTTACAAGTTGCAGAACAAGTCCCTGCCCATTCCTTCCAACAAGTTGTTGACTTTTTAATTACTCCTCTTGAGTTTGACATTTTACACTAAAAGTTTAGAACCAACCCTACGAATGCAAAAAGTCAAATCTTATTCACATTAATTTATTGATTTTAATTAACTAGAGGCATGCACCTATCCATGTCTAGAATATTGATGGTTTGACTAATAGCTATAAGTTCCTGAAGAGGGTCCACTAGTTGTTTGGATTCGGTTTTATTAGAGTCGAGAATTGTAAAGTTATTAGAGTTGGTGGGATAAATCGCTCTATATATGACACATGTATATAGAAGTTATCCAAAAAAATTAACAAAATTAACATCCGTTAACTTTGACAGTTATCCTTCATTAATGATTCTTACTATTTTCAAAACACTCCTTTTTTTTTCTTTTTCTTTTTGAGTTTATTTTTCTTAGTACTTTTTTCAATTGATTTTTATTTTTTAGAAAAGAACTTTTTTGGAAAAAAAAATTCAATAAAGTCCAAATTAATAATGTGTTATTTAAATTAATTTGGATTTTAGATAATTTCTAAAAAAAATTTACTTTTTTATTTTTTAATTAAGACAAACCCAAAAAGTAAAAATTATTTGTCCAAAAAAATGGGAAAGATAAAAAAATAATTAAAAAACTATTTTTCCCAATCTGGAAAAATATATAGGTATCTTTGGCTTGAAAAAAGTGAAAACAAATAAGATTAAAAAGAGCTTGAGGAACTTTTTTGGTATTATTCAAAGATATATTATAAATATCAT
>BRYE01000028.1:19495805-19498305 GCA_030159115.1 Actinidia arguta var. hypoleuca | reverse complement strand
AGGATTTGCAGTTCTAGTTTTTCCTTTTGCATCTTCTCAATCTGCAGCAGTCCATATACACAAGTGGCTAACTTGAGCACATTTTAAGAATGGTCCTCAAGGGATTAAAGCCGATATTACTTAGGAAAATCAGAGAACCATATGCAAACACTCGAGGCATCAAAATATGGATTAGGATAGAGAAACTTACGAGTGACTTCAGAGATTTAATCTCTACAGTCTGTTCAGAACATTTATCTACCAACCACTCCCGTAGACTAGTCTACCAGCAATAAAAGATAAGAGTAAATCTCAGAAGACAAAATGTAACTCACCAGAAACAAAAGCATAACTGAAAAGAAATTCCATACAATGGATGTGCAGACAAACTACAAACGTAGTTGCAAAGTTTGTGTCTGAGGAAACCTCCAACGAAGTTTACATTTGAGGGTACATCTAACAAATTACTTATACATTATAACAATGAAAGTTACTTTTTAAATTATTATTTTTGGACTCCTCCTAGTCCCTTCGTTGAGAACAATGTAAATAATTTGACAAAGCAATTGATCCCTATCCAATATAGTATCGCCACTGCTTCCTTCAATTCTGTGAGGTTGCATCATCAAGTCTAAGTGTCTAACCATTGATATCATCCCTAGTGAAGGGACTAGATCCTTGGCATCCTCTGGGTGATAAAGGAACATACGACGTCAACATTTTATCACCTTTCCAGGTTTTTTCTTCTTTATTTTCCTATGGTAGTTGTCGAATGTTAAAAGATGTAACAGCCGGAATAATAGTATGACGCCAAAAGCACATATAAAAAATCAACAAGAAGGCATTTGAAAACCAAGAAGACAGTGCCGCCAACAATTGATGGACTACTTCATCAAGGAGTACAAACAGTTCTAACCAGATAAACAACTATATAGATCTGTTTGATGAATTTAATAGGAAGTATAAGAGTTAAGAAGTTTTATCCAAATCATGATTTTTAACTCAGTTGATCTGCTACTTAATGCAGCAAGTTCATAGGAAACAGTTTATTTTAAGTAACCAGGCATCGTTGCATATTTTATATCCTATTAAGGCAGCCTTTATTTCTTTTAAGTAGGGAATCAAAAATGTCCAATGCTCATTCAACATCTAATTTTATGATAAGAGATTGGTGGGGGTTGGGGGGTGAGCCAATAGAAGTGGAACAGAACCTTTTCACTCAATCTAACTTTAAGTGACTGGGCTTCTTCTCGTAAGGAGATGGCTTCGTGAACTGCTTCCTTCCAGCGGCTCAGTTGAGCTTCCATCATTCCCATTTCTTTAGACAAAGCCGAGGCCATTACATGAAACTCCTCTTTGATATCTTTGCTACCTGGAGCTGGTAACAAGTTTTAGAAAGTTGAAATTCATTGATAAAACAAAAGTTGAATTATAACTAGTTTAACCAGAATCTTGCACAGCTTCTTCTATTTTTATCTCCAGCTCATTTTTTTTGATAACACACTTCTGCAGTTGAAGCTCTAGTTCTTCAATCTTAGACTCAGCATTGTCAATGGCATTCCTTGCAGCATCTAGCGACTCTGCTTTCATATTCATTTCCTTCTCCCTCCTTGCGATGGAAGACCTGTCAGCCTGTAAATAAAATTTTAAAGGGCCAAGGGCCACATGGTTGAAGCAGTATCTAAAGCACAATAAAGTACATTAAATAGAGCGGATTAACCTGCAGAGAGTCTATCATTCCTTTATAGCGCTCTACTTGAGTGTCCCAATGATGGAGCTGATCCTTCATCAAAGTGTATTGACGAGATGAATAGATATATTTCTCATCTTTCAGTTCTTCCTACGAGAACACAACACCCCAAGTTAATCTAAACTCTTATCAAATGTAAGTACAGACAAAAGCTCATGTTTAAAACCTGAAGATCTTGCAACTGTTTTGACAGGATTAGATTGTCCACCTTTGAATCTTGAAGCTCAGAAAGACGTTCAGCTGCCAGTGTCTACACAAATCCAAGATTAATATATATATATATATATATATATATAGATAGATAGAGAGAGAGAGAGAGAGAGAGAGAGAGAGAGAGAGAATAACAATATAACACCTTTGTTTCCTCAATGGAATCCTTTAACTCCCGCAAACGATTTGTAATCTCAGCAGGTTTTTCAGGTGACAAGTTACCGCTTGCTGCACTCAAAACCGGGATATGAATCCCAGCTGCCGTGTCCTTTTGCATTTTTAAATTAACTAGTTTTCTTCTACTTTCTTCAAGTTCTGCCATGCTTTCTTCCAATTCACCTTTGGGATAGGGAAAAAAAAGAAATCAGGAAATTATCACAATGTATCCGTAAGGAGCATGAGGGTAGCTACGTATTCGACCATGCCCTTAGATATACAATATATGAGGTATTGTCATGTTAATTTGAGTAGTATACATGCTTGTGCACACACATGCGCTCATGCACACACATATATACACACACCCTAAATATAAGTAGATGAATGGACATCAATTTTCAT
>BRYE01000028.1:19483305-19485805 GCA_030159115.1 Actinidia arguta var. hypoleuca | reverse complement strand
AGAAAAAGGATAAGGAGAATTTAATGAATTTTTCTAGGATCCTCTAATTTTTTTTTTCCTCACCAAAAATTTTAATCCAAATACAACCTATGAAAAATTAATCTTTGTAGTTAAAGATCATTCTTGCAAAGCCTTAGGTTACATATTTTGTGCGGGTCCAATGCATCGATCTTGATAATAAACGTTTGTAAAAGTAAGTGAACCACATTTAATTTCATTGACTTCTTCGAAAGTAATGGAGCTCACTTGACATAGAGTTCTAGTAAAAATGCCATTAAAATGTGCGAGTAATGCTAAGTCACTATTAAAATAAGTGAACATAATTGTATTTGATATTAGACTGTACTCATTACTGCATAAAACCCTCGTGTCAACCAATATGTTGTATTTAAATCCATGATTTAATGATGAATTTGTTGAGAGAAAAAAATTGTAAAAAGAAAAGTTTAAATTTGAATTGTTGAATCAATTAACTTTTTGTTTTGTTTTGTTGAGGGACCTACATCATCGTCTTCTAGCGTCGATAATGCCATGAATCACTAGGATTAAGTCAACAGAAAATATTTGGAGTTTCATCCCTTAGGTGCTAGTTCGAACCTACTTTAATTTGACTATTTTGTGATAAATGATAATTTAATTTTGTTTTTGTCAATCGGGTTTTTAAAGTATCTTTAGGACTTGTATCACTCTAAATAAAGTTGCAATGCCCTTTTGACGGTTCAACTTTTGTGGATGGGTTTCATAATATTTCGAATAAAGTATTTCCTTCGAATTGTGTGTTTTGTGGATTGATTATCATTTTAAATGTTTCATTTCAGGGTCGACTCCCTGCATGAAAAAATGGTTTCACCAAAGGATCCCAGAAATTCATAACACTAATTTTTTAAAGAGAAAAAAAAACAAAGTATTTTCTGCATAACATTTAGTTAGTCCGAGAGAGAAATCAATTATGTTTCGACCTTGCATCTTGTTTGAAGTGTTACTATAAGTTGCAATAGACTGTTGTATCTAGGGAAACGATTGCCGTCGACCGTGAATACTGTAAGCTAGGAAAACAGACCAAATCCTCGCTTTATTTTTTTTTGTCTTTCTGGTATTTTTTTTTTTAGTTTTGTATTATTCTGTTCGTATCAGAATTTGCAATTTTTTAAATTCTCCTTTTCATATATTTAAACTAGCTTCACTTTTACAGTTTTCAGTTATTTTTAGTTTCACTTTCACGTTTTAGTAATAAAATAGTTTCTAGTGTTTTTTTTTCATGTCCAATATAAAAGACAACAGTTTCATCGGGTACAATCACATTATGTGAGAAATGATTATTCTTCAAGTACTGAATAATAAAAATATTAAAATAGAGATCTTTACAATAAGTTATTAGTGTTAATAATAATTTAGTAATCTACTGAATTTAGAATTGAAAAATAAATTACAAACTAAATATGCTATCAGATTAATACTAAATAAAAATTATATTGAAAAATAATAAACATAAAATTTAACAAAAGCGGACCAAGACCAACATTTAACACTGTCTCCTTAAGACATAATTCGTCCATTCTCTGGTGCTTACAGTTGATTAGCGTCTGTATCCCAAGACGCAACGATCACGCGCACAGAAGTTAGCACAATTTTTGTGTGTTTGACGAACTAGATGACAATGTTGCACTCTCACAAACGACTCTAATGATCCTATATTTTTTCTCACTGATGAACTCTTGAATTTATGTGTGCTATGAACTTGCAGAAGATGTTGATATTTATAGGTTTTCAAGCTGTAAATGAAAAAACACGAATTTACTACACCATTGAAGCTATTATAACAGCTCATCAATCAGTCAAATTACTCATCTCTTATGGATGATGTTACCAGAACTAAAAGGTCTTGACCTTTTAGTGAATAGCAATAAAACTGTGAGTTTATTCTGTAATTAAAAATTACAAAAGTTAAAAAGTAATTATCGAATTACTCAGTACACCCCATCGCACTCATGCCACGCGGCCCAGATACATTGTGATTCACTTTGTTATAACTCTCTCTTGGTATTTCAAGTACTCATTCTAATAATATTAACTAAGTGTATATAATTATTTTAAAATACTCATATCCAAGCGATGTGTTACTTCCAAATTTTTTTCATATCAATGCTTCCTTCAATTCTGTGAGGTTGCATCATCAAGTTTAAGTGTCTAACCATTGATGTCATCCCTAGTGAAGGGACTAGATCCTTGGCATCCTCTGGGTGATAAAGGGAACATACGACGCCAACATTTTATCACCTTTCCGGGTTTTTTCTTCTTTATTTCCCTATGGTAGTTGTTGAACGGGGTAAAAGATGGAATAATAGTATGATGCCAAAAGCACATATAAAAAATCAACAAGAAGGCATTAGAAAACCAAGAAGACAGTGCCGCCGACAATTGATGGACACTTCATCAAGGAGTACAAACAGTTCTAACCAGATAAACAATTATATAGATCTGCTTGATGAACTTAATAGGA
>BRYE01000028.1:19475805-19478305 GCA_030159115.1 Actinidia arguta var. hypoleuca | reverse complement strand
TGATAATATACGTATGTAAAAGTAAGTGAATTGCATTTAATTTCATTGACTTCTTTGAAAGTAACGGAGCTCACTTGACATAGAGTTCTAGTAAAAATGCCATTAAAAAGTGAGTAATGCTAAGTCACTATTAAAATAGGTGAACATAATTGTACTTGATATTAGACTGTACTCATTACTGCTTAAAACCCTCTTGTGTCAACCAAAACTATGTTGTATTTGAATCCATGATTTAATGATGGATTTGCTGCAAGAAAAAAATTGTAAAAAGAAAAGATTAAATTTGAATTGCTGAATCAATTAACTTTTTATTTTATTTTGTTAAGGGACCTACATCATCGTCTTCTAGCGTCGAGAATGCCATGAATCACTAGGGTTGAGTCAACAAAAAAGATTTGGAGTTTCTTCCCTTGGGTACTAGTTTGAATCTACTTTAATTTGACTATATGGTGCTAAAAAATCTAGCATTTATCTATGTTTTACTCAAGTATTTAAAAACTATAATATTTAACCAAGATATTATGACTATGAGCAATATTGTACGATCCAATACATAAAGAGAACAAACCATTCAATTAAGAATATATCAAACTTTTCCGTGAAAACCCTTTAATGGAAGAAAAATCATGTGTCCCATTTGCCGGATAAAAATCATGAACTATAACTTGATGTTCAAACGGTTACAAGACTCTAACAATCGAAACCTATCAACTTCATGATCTAATGATTGTCTAGATCTAGCTCGTATCCACGATTCACCCTCTCCGGGCTTGATCACCGTTCAGATCCCTTTAGAATGGATTTCATGCCTTGAACTCCACGAGTTCTGTGTATTTTTGCTATCTCTCTGTATTTGCCCTCGAGATCCCTCGACATCTCTCGAGATACTCGCGAGGTCTTGATCAAAATTTTCAGCCAACTATTTTTGCCTTCTAAATCCATCAACGTCTCTCGAAGTCCCATTTATCATCCACTATGTATCGTACAAATCTCTTTTAGCATGAGCTTGCATTAATATGCTTGAAAACCTTTCCTATTACTTGTGATTGATAATAAGACATGTCACAAAATCTAGCCAATTACATAACTTTTCAATCTCCCCCTTTGGCCGTTTGAACGCCTAGTCTAGTTTTTCACCCGTATGTTGTAGCTCAATTTTGACAACTTTAGAGATCTATATAGCCAATGATCATTAGATAAAAAGTTGTAGTCCTTTAAATGGTCTTTCCAATGCTTCAAAAATCAGATGAATTGGATATTGAAGTAAAAGTTATGACCAAAATACCGAGACAGATTTTCAGTAAAATTCTGAAATTTGCCTAAGCGTTCGAACGACCAAACAGGTGTTCGAACGGAAAGGAAAAAATTAGAATTTTAGCTCTCTGGACGTTTGAACAGCTGTGTGGGCGTTCGAAAGGCGTTCGAACGGCCATTTTTTCTGTTTTGACTTTTTCTTGATTTTGAGGCCCTTCAAAGCCAAATTGGCCAATGCACGTTAGACTCGAATATTTACAATTTGATGAGATATTTTCAACGGCTTAAGAATCAGCTCAATCAGATATCTGTATCAAAATATGGCCCATTGTTGTGAGATTTTGCTCAATGGAATTTTCTTGTTTTGCATGCCGCAAGTCCCAGATTATCATTAAATCTCTAATTCCATCTCTTTAGCATTAATAACCTGAGAAGACAACCAATTCGGGATTCTTCATAATATACAATTAATATAATCCAATTAAACCTATTCTAAGCCTAACAAAGGGCGAATTAAAGACATATAATTACACTTTTATGGTGTAATCAGTAGGGTGAGGACATACTGGGACTTGTTAGGGGCAAACTTGTCAAGAACAATTGCAGATAGCGCGTAAACGAAGATGGAGAGGGATATGGTGGAGTGTTCAAAGTTGTGGAGGTAGTAGGAGGGGATGGTGCCATCTGGATCAAGGGGTTGGTGCCGGGCCGGGCCGATGAAGAGCTCCATGGATATGGATATGGACATGGAGCACCCAACCATGATGAGGTAGAGCTCCAAGTATCTTTTCTTTGAGGTGGGGAACCATGGCATGGAGGTGTAGTAATTTGGGTTTAGGGCATGGAGTTTGAGGTGGTTAAGGACGTGCCACAAGCCTAGGGCAAAGAAACCAAATACTGGTGCTACATGCTCCCCCAAAGTGCCCATGATTTTTTGAAGGTGTTCTGTCTTTGGAGGGAGAGAGAATATTGGGGTGAAGGTAAGGGTTTTGAAGAGGAATTTCAGGGTACATCCACATCAGATCAGACTAGCTAAGCATTTTTTTAACTAATTTAGTTAGTGATCATGCTAGTCAAAATAATCATAAAATTAACTTTGTTATAGTTTCTAATCAATTTTTATTAGGAACTATTCACTTGATATCTCCTTTTTTCTTATGATTTTCCCTAATATAGATGTTGGTGGAGTTAAAAAAATAAAAAGTAATTAACTAAAATAAAAGAATTTTTCGGTTAAAATTTAGTG
>BRYE01000028.1:19465805-19468305 GCA_030159115.1 Actinidia arguta var. hypoleuca | reverse complement strand
TTGGAATAAAAAATACGAAAATGTACACCTCAATTTGTTCACAGCCGCAAAACCCTTGAAAGAGAAAACAAAACTGGTTAAACCCTGGAATAACTTTGGGGGGTTCATTATGGTGGCCAACCTGAGTAACTATTAATTTTCTCTTATTGGATAAAAACTATGGATGACGATGTGGCAAAGCTGACTAGTACAGAGCCATCAGTCATATTTTCAAATGGGTCATGGATTTTGCAAGGTTTTAGTCGCAGATGACGACCACCACCCTCCTCACATTCATTTTCATACTGTCTTTTTTAATTTATTTGGGTTCATGTGTCTTATTTAATGATGTTGGTCAACACATGCATTTGAATATTGGATGGGTATTCCAACACGCTAAGCAATGAAATTATATTTTTTTTTAATATAGTTTCATTGATATAATAGAAGACTTTTCGAAATAATTATTTCTTAGTGGATCTTTTTCTATTTTCATTTAACAGTTTAGTTAAAAAAATGGAATGAAATTTGAAAAGAAAACCTATTAAGAGGATCAACATCTAAAAAATAATAATAATCTCATCCGTTGAGTTAAGTAAATAAACATCCCAACAAAATGAGAATCTTATGTACTGAACCCAGAGTTGAAATAAACATCTTAATAGCGTGGGGCACGTCATTTAAATAAATCAAACTTAAATAACTTCTAAAACATGTTAGTTTCAAAGCTCAGCTCGAACTTTGCTCAGTAAGAATAAATATATTAAGTCGGGTATGACTCGTGATTGAGATAATTAAAGATTGATGCATATCGATTCAAATAATAAATATATTAAACTTGAACATATTTAAAAGCTAGTTATGCTTGAAACTTAAATAAGCTACTAACGACTCCGTTTGGCTAGTTTACAACCCTAATTGAACATGATTTTGTTCAAATAAATCATCGTGGAAATCTATTACACTAGGTATAACTTTTTGTTTTTAAAAATATTATACAAACGTAGTTTGTTATTCAAATATTTGTACAAAATGATATGATCAATTACCATTGTCACATGATTTCCATCGATTTTTTTATTTTAAATTCCATAAATTTGTGATCCCGTGGGCCTTCACGAGAGCTACATGATTTTTATAGGTCCTTCCTTATCTCATACAAATGTAAAATTTTATTCTCTCCATCCATCAAGTCTATCAGTTGAAAAATGTTATACAACTAACAACAATCACAAAGTAATATTTCATTTTGTTAAAAAAAAATATCTATATAAATAAACTAGGGTAAATTTCATTATTGGGCCTTATAGTTTAGGAAATATTTCATTTTGGTCACTATAGTTTTAATTTGACCAATTTCAACTTATACTTTCCAATCTATTTTAATGTTGTTTTTATATTCAAATTCAGTAAGAATTATTATGAAGATTTTGAAAAATAAATAAATAAATAAAACATGCAACATTTATTAAAAAAATTAACAAATTTGGATGGAGAGACGACATTCAACTAATTGGATATTGTAAGGTTTTAATTATTCAAATTAGAATTGTAAGAACCAAAGTGAAACATTATCTAAACGACAATGACCAATTATTAATTTTACCCAATAAAAAGTGTTACAAACAAAATATGGCATGACGTTTATAATAAAGTCCATCATTCATTTGAGAGAAAAGAGATATTACATTGGCAGTATTGAATTTTTTTTTCATATATAATAAATGGAGTTTGAGGCCGAGAAATATTCATTGAATCATGTAATGGGGGTCAAATTGAAACAATAGTTTTATACGGACGCCTCATTGTTTAAACCATCACGTGCAACACGTTGACATCCACCATGGAAAAAAAGATGGAAGAAAGTTCTTCAAAAGGTCAAATTCCGAACCTCTCATTTTCTAATTTGGAAACATCAAACTCAACTTTTCATACTTTTGCAATTACAATTGGTTTGGACTTTGGACCCACTCATTCCATTTGGGATATTGAGACCATTAAACTCCTCATTTGTACAGTTATATAATTGTAAAAGTCAGAAAAGAGTTTTTGTATTTGTTTTGTTTATTGCGTAATAATTTATATACCCAGCTTTTGAAATCTAAATCATGACGTGGTTTGTATTCCATTAATAGATTTTATATTTTGCTCTTGTTTTTCGTTTCTGTAAATTTTCCTTTTATCAATGAAAATATTCATTGGGATAGCAATCTAATAAAAAATATATATATGATTTAATTATAAAATTATCAATTTCTGATCAATTTTACTTTTTGCATGAATTATATTTTCGATGTGCTTTATAAAATCAACAATTCATATCACTGAGCCTTGGGCCAAGTACGAGTGTACTCTATATATGTTAAACTGCTCATTGGATCATTAATTCAGATACTTCAGTCCAATATACTTGAATTAAAGATTATATTTAATGTTCCAATGAAAATTTGAGGTTATATTTAAATTAAAGATTTAGTGAGAAAAAATAATAATAATGAATAAGTTAGACGATTCAATTGTT
>BRYE01000028.1:19443305-19448305 GCA_030159115.1 Actinidia arguta var. hypoleuca | reverse complement strand
TGAATTAGAATTGTTCTTTAATTAATTGTATATTATTGCCGAGTTTCGATTTCTAGGGTTTTGTCTGGCTTTTGATTTCTAGGGTTTAGTGGTGTTAGGTCTTTCCTAACTCGTGTTCTTTCTTTCTTTCTTTGTTTCTTTCTAATTTTAATTTTCACTTGTTTCCGACTCTTCATTTGTTTTCGGATCTTCACATATTTTGGTGTGTTTGGATTTTGAGAAAGATTGAGTGGAACGAGTTGTTTTTATTGCATTTTTACTGAAATTTTCCAATTCTGGTTATGTTTTCTGATTTTTTGGGACTCTTCTGTGACGAATGATTCATTTTGTCTATTGACTAATATTTTTTCCAATTGTTTTAGGGAAATTAATTTATGGTTTTATTGAAATTTGATGGAAACTCTTCAGTTTTTCACTGAATTCTTTTCTTTTTGGCTCAAATTCATTTTGTCCATTGTGTTCTTTAGCTTCTTGCTATCATTTTGGTAATTTATCATATGTTATTTTTCCTTCTTGATTTTGATTAATTGTATATTTCTCTCAGTTTTTGATTTCTAGGGTTTCACAGTGGTAGGTTTTTACCAATTCCTTTTCTTTCTTTTTTTCTTTAATTTTAATTGTCATGTTCTTCATTTTTTTTGGGATCTTCCATTTTATTTTGCAATCACATATTATTTGCAACTATAATATTGATCTATATTTTGGATTTCCAATTTTGATCTCTGTACATTGGAATTGTCATGTTAATTAATTGTTTATTTATGTCGCTTTCTTTGATGAATGATTCGTTTTGTCCGTTGACTAATGATATGAATATTCGTTTTGTCCCATTTTCCTCTGTTTTTTGTTATTATTTTCTCTTTATTTTCATTGAAAGTTGCAGCTCAATGAGGTGCTTTCCTCTTATTTTTTTGGATTTCTTATTTATTGACCATATTGTATTTTTTATGAAAATTTCAAATTTTTTTGAAAATTTTCGATTCTGTCTATGGAGAGTGATTCATTTAGTCTATTGACTATTATTTTCCCTAATTATTTTAGTCTTCAATTACGAATATTTTAATTTTGGTCTTTAATTACGATTATATTTTTTGTATACCTGCTATAACTTTTTTAGTCGGTCTTTTACTTTTTGATCTTTAATAAATTATCTTTATTTTCTTCTATCTTCATACAACTTTTGGCTTTCCCCGTTAGAATAGTATCTTTACTGAAATTTTCAATTGTTTTGGTATTCAGTTGCGAGTAAATTTTTTTGTACAAAAAACTACGTGCTTTCATTTTTTGGGATTTTATAAATTTTTAATGAAATTTTCCGTTGTTTTCGTCTTCAATTATGAGTAATTCTTTTTTACGTGATTTCATTTTTTTGTTCAATCTTCCTCATAAGTCTTTAATGTTTGGTTTTTCCTTCTATCCACTAGATAATTTTTCATTGCAGCTTTAATTTTTGGTTAAAGGTCCAATGAAAAATCAAAAAATATTAGATAATTTTTGGTTTTTCCTATTGGACCTTTAATAAAAATTTCCATTGCTTTGGTCCTCAATTACGAGTATTTTTTTTTTGTACTTGCCTTCACTTTCTTATTCAGTTTTTTCTCTTTTTGGTCTTTAATAAATTATTTTTATTTTCCTTCTATCGTCGTATAATTTTTGGCTTTCCCTATTAGACTAGGGTTTTTTAATGAAATTTCAATTGTTTTGGTATTTAATTACGAGTATTTTTTTTTTACGTGCTTTAACTTTTTGGTATTTTATAAAGAAAAATTATTTTCCTTCTATTCCCAAATAATTTTTTATTTTCTTTATTTAACTACTACTTTTAATGAAATTTTCAATTGTTTTTGGTATTCTAATTACGAGTATTTTTTTGTATGTGCTTTCATTTTTTGGTATTTTATAAATTTTATTATTTTGATCTTCAATTATGAGTATTTTTTGTACGTGATTTCACTTTTTTGTTTAGTCTTTCACTTTTTTATCTTTAATGAATTTTTTTATTGTTTTGGTTTTCAATTATGAGTATTTTTTGTACTTTTTTTTACTTTCTTGTTCGGTCTTTCACTTTTTAGTCTTTAATGAAATTTATCTTAATTTTTCTTCTATTCCCATATAATTTTTGTTTTTTTATTTGTGTTCTTTAATGAAATTTTTTATTATTTTGGCCATTAATTTTGAGTATTTTGTTTACTTGATTTCATTTTATTATTCGTTCTTTCACTTTTTTATCTTTAATGAAATTATCTTTATTTTTCTTCTGTACTCATATAATTTTTGGTTTTTTTGATTGAATTGGTAATTTTTAATGAAATTTATGAGAATTAATTTTTGGCGCGTGCTTTCACTTTCTTAATAGGTCTTTCACTTTTGAGTATTTAATAAATTTTCTTTATTTTTCTTCAATCCTCATATATTTTTAGTTTTCTTTATTGAACTTCTATCTTTAATGAAATTTTTCATTGCTTTCATCTTTAATTACGAGTATTTTTTTAAGGGATTTCTTCACTTTTTGGTCTTTAATAAATAATATTTACTTTCCATCTATCCTAATATAATTTTTGGTTTTTCCTATTGGACTAGTATTTTTAAAGAAATTTTCAATTGTTTTGATCTTCAATTATGAGTATATTTTTTTGTACGTGAATTCATTTTCTTGTTCGTACTTTAATGAAATCTTTACTTTCCTTCTATCTTAATATAATTTTTGGTTTGCCATATTGAACTAATATTTTTAAAGAAATTTTTCATTATTTTTGGTGTTCAATTATGAGTAATTTTTGTACGTGATTTTACTTTCTTGTTCAAACTTTAACTTTTTAATCTTCAATGAATTATATTTCCTTTCGTTTCAGCCTAATATAATTTTTTATTTATTCTACTAGACTAGAATTTTTAAAGAAAATTTTAATTGTTTTGGTCTTCAATATGAGTATTTTTTTTGTGCGTAATTTTACTTTTTCGTTCGGTCTTTCACTTTTGGGTCTTTAATGAATTATATTTATTTTTCTTTTATCCTAATATAATTTTTTATTTTTCCTATTTGGACTAGTACTTTTAAAGAAATTTTTAACTGTTTGGGTCTTCAATTACGAGTTTTTTTTTTGTACGTGATTTTTACTTTCTTGTTTGGTCTTTCACTTTTTGGTCTTTAATGAATTGTTTTTATTTAATTAGTATTTTTATTGAAATTTTTTATTGTTGTAGTCTTCAATTACAATTATGTTTTTTTTGTACGTGCTTTAATGAATTATCTTTGTTTTACTTCTCTGTACCTATAATTTTTGGTTCCCAGCCCCCCCTAATTAGACTAGTATCTTCAGTAAAAATTCTCATTGTTTTGGTCTTCAATTACGACTATTTTTTTGTACGGACTTTCACTTTTGGGCCTTTAATGAATTATATTTATTTTTTTTCTATTCTCATATAATTTTTTTATAATTTTGATCTTTCATTTCATGTATTTTGTTTTCTATATGTTATTTTACTTTCTTGTTCAGTCTTTCACTTTTTGGTCTTTAATGAATTATCTTTATTTTTCTTTTATCCTAATATAATTTTTGATTTTCCCTATTTGGACTAGTACTTTTAAAGAAATTTTTAATTGTTTGGGTCTTCAATTATGAGTTTTTTTTTTATACGGGATTTTTACTTTCTTGTTCGGTCTTTCACTTTTTGGTCTTTAATGAATTGTTTTTATTTAATTAGTATTTTTATTGAAATTTTTTATTGTTGTAGTCTTCAATTACGATTATGTTTTTTTTTGTACGTGCTTTAATGAATTATCTTTGTTTTATTTCTCTGTACCTATAATTTTTGGTTCCCGGCCCCCCCTAATTAGACTAGTATCTTCAGTAAACATTCTCATTGTTTTGGTCTTCAATTACGACTATTTTTTTGTATGGACTTTCACTTTCTTGTTCGGTATTCCACTTTTTGGTCTTTAATGAATTATATTTATTTTTCTTCTATCCTCATATAATTTTTGGTTTCCCTTTATTGGACTAGTATTTTTAATTAATTTTTTTTATAATTTTGATCTTTCATTTCATGTATTTTGTTTTCTATATATTATTTTACTTTCTTGTTTGGTCTTTCACTTTTTGGTCTTTAATGTTATTTTTCTTCAATCCCTATATAATTTTTGATTTTTCCTAATGGACTAGTATTTTTAAACAAATTTTTCATTGTTTTTTGGTCTACAATTACGAGTATTATTTTTTTTTAAATGATTTCACTTTCTTCCTCGTTCTTTCACTTTTTGGTTTTTAATGAATTATCTTTACTTTTATTCTATCCTAATATAATTTTTGGGTTTTCCTATTGGACTAGTATTTTTAATGAATTTTATTATTATTTTGGCATTCAATTACGAGTTTTTTTTTTGTACGTGCTTTTACTTTCTTCTTTGGTTTTTCACTTTTTGATCTTTAATGAATTATCTTTACTTTTATTCTATCCTAATATAATTTTTGGGTTTTCCTATTGGACTAGTATTTTTAATGAATTTTATTATTATTTTGGCATTCAATTACGAGTTTTTTTTTTGTACGTGCTTTTACTTTCTTCTTTGGTTTTTCACTTTTTGATCTTTAATGAATTATATTTACTTTCCTTCTATCCTAATATAATTTTTGGTTTTTCCTATTGGACTAGTATTTTTTTTAAAAAAATCATTATTTTGGTCTTCAATTATGAGTAATTTTTGTACGTGATTTCACTTTTTGTTCGGTCTTTTACTTTTTTTATCTTTAATGAATTATCTTTATTTTTCTTCTATCCCCATATAATTTTTGGTTTTTCATATTTGGACTAGTATTTTTAAAGAGATTTTTCATTGTTTAGGTCTTCAATTACGAGTATTTTTTTTTGTATGTGATTTAACTTTCTTGTTCAGTCTTTCACTTTTTGGTTTTAAATGAATTATCCTAATTGGACTAATATCTTTAATGAAATTTTTTATTGTTTTGGTCTTCAGTTCCGATATTTTTTTTTTTACATGC
>BRYE01000028.1:19433305-19435805 GCA_030159115.1 Actinidia arguta var. hypoleuca | reverse complement strand
CAACGTGTTTTTTATGACTTTCTAACTGTTTATTACTAGGGTGTTTCATGTAATACCAAATAATTTTATTTTATATTTGTATAGTTTTTTTTATACAAGTGATTTATACTCTATGGACGGAGAATGGGGTGCCAAGGTTTTGAACCCTAACAAAGTAAGTGGAGTATTTGGTGCCTTATCACTTGGACTACTGCTCACACCTATGTTTGTATAGTTTTGAATTTATTAATAACGTAATTATGACATCAAGACTTAATTTCGATTTGACCCGACAAATTATCTAGCAATAATTAGGTCTTTCATAACAAGATCTACCTATACAATGACAATATTTAAGTATGAAGATTAACTAGATAGTTGACTCTGCTAATCTGTACTTGCAAAAGTAGAAGTATAATATTTTGGTTAAGATAATTGAATTTTCACCAATGGAAACCATAAATTTCATACACGATGGAGGGCTATGATAGATTTTCTTATTTCTGAATAATGAATGAGGTTGTTCTATTTTATTCTATTCACCAGTACTGATCATTGATACTGGAAAATTTATTTTCTTTGTCCCAGCCCATGATCTGAATTGGGTCACTCAAGACACTAGAAGATAACCAATATGAAAGGAAAAGAGGAAGAGTTTTTAAATAACTTCCATGCTTTCACTCCCTCCAATCCATTGTTATTAAAGGCGAGATATGCATAAGCCTGTAGAGTTTTAGGCGCGAAGCACAAAGTGAGGTGCGTGCCTTATTGAAGTGAGGCATACATTATCGATATAAAAAATATATATTTAATAGACGTTTCATATATGAGATAAGGCGCAATTCATTAAAGTAGCAAATCACAAATGTATTAAAAAATAGATTAAAAAAAAAGTAAAAAAATAAAAATAAAAAAGTATTGTGCAGTACTTCTTCTGTGGAAAATAAAAAAAAAAAAGAGAGAGAGAGAGAAGAACGGCGTTTACCTTTGTGCGACGGCGACGACCAATGACAATATGTGACGGCAACGACAAGCAGATCAGCGATGGCTATCAAATCTGAATTTCACGATGAGCAGATCTAAGCTTCAACAACGTCAACGACAAGCAGATTTCAGATTCGCATGTGGCGCAGAGGCGCCCACCTCATTAAAGTAGTTGCGTCTCACCTACGTCGAGAAGTCGTGTGCATGCCTTGCGCCTCCCATCAAACAAAAACTATTAACACTCCTTTCCGACATCTACCTAATTTAATTAATAATTTTGTCCCTACTACAAGTAGTTTCTGACAAGTTTCCAACTTGATCAATGATATGACTCGTAATCATCTATCTTCTGCACCATACCACGATTCTTTCATCATCTAACATTGATACACCAAGAATCAAACAGCAAGCTGCAACAAAGGGACAAGGGAGAGAAGCTAGGGTCCTCCATCTTTTAATCTTCTTATCGTTTAGTCACTTCCAATAGTACCCAGAAAGAAGAAGAAAAAAAAAAAAGGAAAGAAAGAAAATAGATGTGAGAAAAACTAAACCAGGACAGGATAATAATAACACATAGATAGCATACATGAGATGTAGCTAAAAAAGGTGTATATATGTTCAACTCCCACAATGTATGGGCTAGTGACAAAGTACGGTGAGATATAACAATCATCAAATTGCAGTCCTTTGACAACATTTAGGTTGTTCACAGCACATTTTCTCTCTTCAAGGGTCATCACACTCTTCCAACTAGGGAACCCAAAAAAATTGGATCCCCGCCCCAACCCTAATAGGGCGGGTTTGAGGTAGGGATAAATGGATTCGGGACGGGTTATGGAGAGAAAATTAAAATTCAAGACGGGTTCGGGTTTGGGCGCCCCTGTCGCGCCCCGAAAACCTAACCACGGGTGCGAGGTCAAAAAGTCAAAATTACGGTGAAAAGTCCTACGTGGAGCAATCAAAAGTGTGGAATATAAAGGGGATATCCTACATGGACACCCGTTAAAAAGTCAAAATTAGATATAAAAATATTAATTTTTAAAAGGGGCCTTTGCCCAAATGAGATTAATACCAAAATAAATTCTTTTATATATTTGAAATAAAAAGGGGCTAACACGTGCCCAATCATGAATACATGTAACAAATGTAATTTAAACCTATTCTAAGGTTCTAAATTACCCAAAAGAATTACATGCCTTCATCCTAAATACACAAAACATCCGATGAAGCTATATCTTCGGGAAAGCCTTCAAAAAGACCCGAACACGGTCAAATCAAGTCGGGCTTTTGCCCTTATCTTTTTCACCTGAAAGTGATTTTATTTTGTTTGATTAAGCACGACGGCTTAGTAGAAAAATATTGTGAAAATGTCATACTATCTCTAAATTCATCAAAATGAAATGAAGTGCAATGATAATGCCACCAAGGCAATGAAACCAATTCAATGGCTTAAATGCAACAATGCACACACACTCTCCACCGAAATATGGGCCATCCACACAAGGAGAGTAGCTAAAACCAATCCCCGGGAGCTAAC
>BRYE01000028.1:19413305-19418305 GCA_030159115.1 Actinidia arguta var. hypoleuca | reverse complement strand
TTTGTCTAAACAAACAAGTGAACCACTGTAGGTTGGCTTTTGAAATTTGAACCATTGGTCCTATACGTTGGGCTGGGCCGGGTTAGACCCAATGCAGAGCGAGAGTTCAAACAAACCCATACAAGGACATATCCCTGTGTTTCTTGACTAAAAAAAATTATTTCTTTATTTTTTTAAGTTTAGCCTATTTTTTTTGTTTGATGAACTTTTAGCCTAGCTTCTTAGAGTCTGTTTGGCCAAAAAAATTTTAGTAACCCAGTAGCCCTTAGTGAGTTTTTACTAATTTATGAATAAAAAATTATATAATTTTTTAGTCATTTCGAACAAGAAAAATTGGTTTTATAGTTATTTTTTATATTTTAGCAAAAATAATGTAAGGTTCCAACTTTTTCTTTTTATAAATATGAATAATTAGGACATATATATATATATATATATATATATAACGTCATAATGCCACGTGTATACATGTGTATGTCATTGTAAATTTTAGTATAAATTGGGCCCATTTAAATTAATTTGGGTCACTTGTGATTTTATTTGTTTTTAGGTGAAATTGTTGGGCTTGTGAGTGTGGGCTTGCAAGTGATTTGAGGGATAGAGTGGGTCAAATTAGCTTGGCACATAACTAGCCATTTCTTTGGTGGCCAAACAAGGCCTAAGGCCGAATGAGCATGTATTTCTCTCTCTCCTTTGGCCGAGTCATATATTGGTCACATTTATTCCTTCTCTCTCTAGAGTTTGGGCCAAGAGGATTTCAAACTTTGATCTTAGATTTTAGCGGATTAAAGTGAGATTTGAATAGTCGTTCTTCAGGAGAAAAGTATCTACTCGACGGGAACTTCGTTTTGAGACAAGAACATTTAGGATTGAAGCAAATTGGAGCTTAGAGTCAATTTCATCTTCAATAAAGTTTGGAGCTTGCATTACATTGATTTGAGGTAAATGGAGTTTTCTTTGTGGTTTTAGTTATGGTTTATTGTTAATGATGTATACAAAGCCCATTGACACATTATTTTGGGTATTGAAATCTAAATAGAAGATTTAGTTTGTTTGAAAAGTTTGGAGTTCGTAGATTTAGAATTCGTCTATTTTTTGCGATATCTATCGCTAGTACTTTTTCCACTAACGGTAGTTATTATTTATATTTTGCCACTGGATGGGTCACTACTGGTAGTGATATTTTTTACTACCAGTAGTGAATTTCTGTATTTTGTCTCTAGATTGCCTTATCTATCGTTAGTGCCCAGATTCCTACCAATAGTGACCTACAAAAACGTTTTGTGAAAACTTTTTAAAATAAATACACTTAGATATATTATGAGTATGAGTATGACTTATAACAAATGCATGAGAGTGATGTCAATAATGATTATTATCGATGATTTTTAATACTTACATGGTATAGGTTATGATTGTGATTGTGAACATGGGTTATAGTAAATACATTTCAATTGTTTCGATAATGTTTTACTATGAATGATTTAAATACTTGTATAGTATGTTGTTGCGTTGAAACGTTTAGTAAAAATGCAAATTGTACATGTGTGAAAATTTAAAAATGATTTGGGAGTGACACGCAAAAATATACCGAATTAGATACGTCATGTACTTGGAATCAGATGACTTAGATTTTGTCAAGATTAAAGTCCTAAATGATAACTGTATGACGGTAGGGAGTGTCACCCCTTCGATGAAAGTCCGAAAAGTGACAAAACTTGAAAGTTCTAGTTGGCAATTGTGTAGCGATAGGGAGTGTCACCCATACGGTAAAAATCTAAAAAGTTGGCAAAACTTAAAAGTCCTAGATAGCAACGGTATACGTAGAAGGCATGTCAAGGCCTATGGTGAAAGTCCGAAAAGTTGACAAACAATAGAAATGTTGAGGTTTACGATAAAAGCTTGAGAAATGGGTCGGATGTTGTCTCATGTGCTTTGTGGATAATGAGATTGGTTAGGTATATGGTCATATGCGTGTTATTCTAAATAATAAGAGTTTTGCTTTAGAGGAAAGTAGAATTTTGAAAAATAATGGAATGGGAAATGATAAATATTTTTTTTGAAAAGCCGGGAATGTGATAAACATGAATGATTTGTGAAATCATGGATTGAAATCAAATTTTATATTTTAATATGAATTAAAACATATTTTATTACATTATGTTTTCATTATATAGTTATGTATTATGTTTTTTGGCCTGAGATATCAAGTCCATTATTAAATATTTTTAAGATAACTCACCTTTATTAAAATGAATTTTAAGTACCGAGGGTTATCCTGAATTGTGAGGTATGTGGATGCCGTTTGTGTAGTTTATTTTGATAAACCTATTAACATGTATTTTGAGAATTATAATATTCTTTTAATCCAGTGTGAATATTGTTCATGGATTATCATTCATATTTTGTATTTGATAGTTCGTAGAGGGCATGGTCCCACAACAGGAATAAATATACTATACTTTGATGTAATGACAAGTATATTTGTCATGTTATTTAGTTTGACTTTTTTGTATTTAGATTGTTTACTTACGTGGCCGTGTCTTAATTTGATCGCGGCGTGACAAATAAAATATATTTTTTTATCTGCGCCCAGTGGGACTTAAATTACCATAACATCTAATTCATAATAATTAATAATCATTAAATTATGAGTACTTTAAAAAAAACTTAGAATCCTTCGTCATCGTTGCTCGTTCATTTTCTCTTCTCGTCCCCTTCTCCACTTAGAGGTGTAAATTAGGTTGGATCGAGCAGATTTAGTCACGATTCTTGGCAGGCTTGGTTCGAAATTCGAAAGTCATGTCCAGTTCGACACGTGAGACCAGCCCACACGATTGACGAGTTGAGACCGGCCCAAATTAGCCTGTGTATGTGTGTATTTATTATTAAAATTTAATAATTTAAAAATACGTGATAAGTATTTTGCATAGTAGTATAATTCTATTTTCAGGTATGAGAGGTCACTATATCTCTCTTCTTCAATGACTAGACAGTCTAGACCTATTATTGTCCTCGTAACGAAGTCACAGAGTCCCCATACCATCTCTCTCTCTCTCTCTCTCTCTCTCTCTCTCTCAACCAAATCAATTCCTGCAGCGGATCTACTTGTTTGAATTTGAACTAGTTTTAAATATAGTAAAGGTATAAATATTGGAGAATGGTTGGAGTAATTACTTTTTTGCCATAACAGAGCATCTCCACCAGACACTTCCCTCTTGAAGTAAAAAATGGCTCCAATCCATCCTTCCCTCTAGATTTAATCCTTCAACCATAGAAGGTCACAAATTTAAATACCAAATATATCCTTATACGTTTTATTGAATTTTGACAAAACAACTACAAATTTTAATATGCGTATTCAATATTTATAAACTTTCATGTCATTCGAAAGATATCAACGATATGTTTAAATAAAATAAATATGAAGTATATTTAGTGCAGTATTAAAAAAAAATGTAACTAAAAAATATATTGGTTAATAAACCATTAAATAATTTTCATTGGAAACTCAAAGATGTTCCCTTCCAAATATGCAATTCCAGTTTGCGTAAAAACACATAAATTGCATTCAAATGTGGAAAAAAAAATGTCCCAGTTGTGCATATTTTTTTAAAGATTTTTTTATTAATTTGTTTTTGAGAGTTTTTCATCTTTAATAAACTTTTTTTTTACGTTATTTGTCAAAATCCTATATATTGTCGGTTCCTCTTGACAATAGAAATATGAAATTATTAAAAAAATTGTTCAATTTAAAAAAAACAAAAAAAAAAACAAAGACAAATATATTTTTAAAAAGTTAGCACAATATTGTCCAAAGTCTCTTGGATTTTAGAAAACAAAAATGACGAGGAAGGAAGATGGAGGAAATTTTAGAAAAAATTGGGCTGAAGTATTTGTATTGCACTTGAACAAACAATTGGTCTACTACATGTTTTATTAAATAAAAAATGTCTGGACTAGGGTCCGTTAGACTAGTTTTTATACGTGAAAAATTCTATTATTATACAATATTGTCCACTTCATATACTAGCCTATAAAAAAAAAAGAAAAAAAATTGAGTCACACTCTTTTCCTACATTCCCTCTCTACTACAACTACAATCACACCACCATCACTAACACAATCACACCGTCGTCGTTGTCGTCACCACCACTAGTGCGACATCACCACCCAACACTATCAAATCTCTCTCTCAGATTTGAGATCTATAACGCCTCCACAACCAGAGACGAAACTAGGTTGGCAATAGGGGGCCATGGCCCTCCCAATTTTTCAAAAATTACAATTTTTTTTTTGTATTTGCCCCCTCTAAAAATACCAAAAAAATTTATTTTTTTTTATATTTTTGCCCCCCTTAGATAATATTCCTGACTCCGTCCCTATCCACAAACTTCCACCCCTGCCACCAGCCGCCACAATGCCACACCGTGTTCGCCACTGTTACTACCACATTGCAATTGTAGTTTTCGTCACCATTGTCTTTCCTCCACACCCCTCTCTCTCATATTTGAGACCTAAATTGTGTCTATGCTCTTCCACCACCACCCGCCTTCACCAGTGCCAATCTCTTTATCTACATTAACAAAATTTTATTTTTTGTTTATCTATTATATGTTAGCGTTGTTTTTGAAAACATCAAAGGCGAACACATTGTTTTTCGATTTTTGTGAATTAAAAAAACATAAAAAGTTTAGAGTTAAATTTATCTATTTAAACAATTATGTTTTTATATAACATTTAAAATTATCTGCTTAAACCATTAAGTTTATCTGACATAGTTGAGTTTACATCGAATAGTAAAATTTATGAGTTAAGCTTATTTGTTCGAATAAATAGTTAAATTTATTTGTTTGGAGTTTGTTATGGCAAAAAAAGAGCTCAAAGTTTATAGTTAGATTTTATTATTTGAAATAGCAAAATTTATAGCAGTTAAGTTTTATTGTTTCGAAATAGTAATAATGTTTTTTACTCTTTTCCGCCACCGCCACCTCAAAAAC
>BRYE01000028.1:19343305-19348305 GCA_030159115.1 Actinidia arguta var. hypoleuca | reverse complement strand
CTAGATATGTTAAAACTTGAAAATAAGGGATTTGCTTTAAGCAAGAGATAGTTATGTGCTTGTGTGGGATGCGTTTAATTGAGACACCTTTTTATAGAGTGGTTAGTAATTAGCTCCAAGGATATAGAAATTTCTTCCTTGAACTTTTCATTAAGTTGAATTTTCAAATCATGAGGGCCCTCATGATGCATTGATTATTAGTTTGAATGATTGTATAGTCCATGTATAGAAATTTCTTCTTTTTATTTTTTATTTTTTATTTTATATATATATATATATATATATATATATATATAGACACACACACACACACACACACACACACACGAGAACTTGCAATTTATTTCTAAAACTGATGTGTAATGTTCTATTAGTGACAAGGGTTACGGGGTAATTTCCTTTGTTGGCTTTTCTTAGTTCAATGGATTTAGTAACTGAACTTGTTTCATCCAAATTGATTGTGTGATCACAAGTCTATTTGCCTGCCTCGTTCTCTCTCTCTCTCTCTCTCTCTCTCTCGTGTAAAATAGTACTTGAAGTAGCAAAGTCTTAATGCTGTGTTTGGATTAATGAATTTATGGTGTCTTAATACTGTGTTTGGATTAATGAATTTATGGGAGGAAAAGGCAAAGTTAATAAACGTAATGGTTCAACTTTTGTCATTTTGCTTTATTTTTCTTTTGTCGCCACAAATATCTCCTAAATTGTTAATTCAAATACGGCCTTAGATAATTCATATAAGGTTTTATAAAGGTGCAAGATTAATTCCCTCAGAGGGAAATGGGCTTGAGGGTACTTAAGGTTGCATTCAAATTAAGAATTTTGTGGAGGAAAATAAAAAAAAGGTCAAAGATTCCAACAGTTTAGATTTTAATGTTTGCTCTCTAATTTTTTCCCTATAAATTCTTTCTTTAATTCGCGATCCAAACACAACCTAAGGAACAATGAAAAGAATTTTTATTCAACTCTTATAATGAATTAAGCTTCCATGCACATGAATTTCAGTTTTATGTATTGAATTTTTTCTTTTGGGGTATATACAAGTTAAGATCTAAATTTTAATTAATGAAATCGATGAACTTTTTTAGATTACAATTAAGTTTTTTTAGTAAATTAATTCAATTAAAGTTATTAAACCAAAGCAAATCTAAACAAGCATATATATAGGCGGGGCGGATCTACATGGATCCCAGCAAGTTCAATTGACTTCACTGAAATTTTTAAAACTTATATGAACTTTATATGTATATTTGATATTAATTTTACTTTAAACATAGACATTAATCCATTTTAAATCCATTATTTTTTTTTTAAATTAATGAAGGATGAGATCATGGGGTCAAATTCTAAAAACAAGTAAGTTCACCAAAAAATTCAATTCTTATTTTTTTTCAAACAAATTTTGAATTTACATTAAGAGAATATTGTTATATGTATTGCATTGAATTTATTTTTTAATCTAAAAAAAATTATTTTTATAAGTTTTGTAAATTAAAAAAATTCTTTGCTCAATGATCAAACTGGTAAAAAACTCTAACTTGGCCAAAACCAAGGGCAAGTTCTGAACTTCTGATAGCAGAACCAAGCAGAGAACCAACTGAGATTTGGTAACCAAAATTCATTTCATTACACACACACACACACACACACACACACACACACACACACATATATATATGTGTGTGTGTGTGTGTGTGTTTTGGTGTCAAACACTAGTTTCATTACAATGAGGGTTCCTTTAAAAACAAGTTTCCTATAATGGTAATTACAAAAAATATTATTATTAATTAATAAAACACAAAACGTGTGGGGCAGTCAAATTAGGGGGCTCAGACAAAGTCCTACACTAAGAACCTTCTTCCTTGTGATTTATTAATTATGTGAAAAAGAATAGATCAATTTAAATAGAGTCATACATATATATATTTGGGGAAATCTCAATTCAGTGGTAAATAGGGATAATAATTTCAAATCAGAGATGGTATCAATTTGAAAAATTTCTTTTTTACCTTTTATTTTCTATAACATTTCAATCAAAGTAAAAAGTCTAAAATAATGACTGTAGAAGGAAAATTGGAAAGTCAATATAAATTTAATGTAATGATTATGCTCCCTTAAAAAATTTGAATTTCCTAAGACTCATTTCAGTTACCTAGAAAGGATGAAAAAGTATGAAAAAAAATTAACTTTCTCGTATCTTTTTTGATGTTTAATTATCAAAAAAATTATGAGATACAAAAAATTAGCTTTCCCACTAGTATACACTTCCATTAAAAATGTATGGCACAAAAATCACAAGACTTGAGAGTTTTTTTTATGGATAAATTACATTAACTTGCACTAAAATTTAAGATTAATACATTAATACCATTGAGATTTTAGAAATGACGTTCAACTCCCTGAGGTTTCTAAAAAAATATTAACATATTATTTTTGCCTTTGAAAAATGGTAATTTTGTTCTAAACTAGCAATAAGTACTTTTGTCATCACATTTTAAATTGTTGCCAATCAACGTACAAACTTATCAAATAACATAATTTGAAAAAAATAAAAAGTTAACCCCTGTTTGGATAACTTATTTAAGTAACTTATTTATTAGTATCTCTTTATTTTAATAATATTTTTTAAAATTATTTTTGTCTTTAGTATGCTTTCTATTAAATATAGTCTAATGATGAAACAAAAAGGGAAAAGCAAATCAAAATATGAAAAAAATTACAAAGACAAAAAATAAGCAAAATAAAAAATGAATTGTATGAACACAAAAAATATTCATTATTTAACCATTTTTTTTGGCAAATGAATAACTAAATTTTAGTTTGTTGTAAAATTTCATTATCAAATGAACACACAAGAAATTTAGTTTCATATTTCTTTATTTCACTTATTTTTGAGAATTACTTTCTTATACAAAATTTCTAACAGTGAATATAACCTAAAATGAATCAACAATATGAAACGAAGGAGCAATTGAGAGAAAAAATCATTCGCATGAAGCCTTACTAGGAGCGTGTTATACGACAGGGAGACATGGAGAATGAAAGGTGCCCACAAAGCCGAAGAAAGGAGTGAATTGCGATGTGATAGGAGAGACCAAGACCTAGTAAAGCCAAACAAAGTAAATGGAAGATTCCATGAAATTGAGATTTTTTTAGTACTAATTAGTAATTGTCCGTCCTTATAGACACTATACAAAAAAATAAATATATTTTAACAATATGAAATAAAGGAGCAATTGAGAGAAAAAATCATTCGCATGAAGCCGTACCAGGAGTGTGTTACACGACAGGGAGAGAATGGTGCCCACGAAGCCAAAGAAAGGAGTGAGTTGCGATGTGATAGGGAGACCAAGACCTAGTAAAGCCAAACAGAGTAAAGAGAAGATTCCATGAAATTGAGATTTTTTTAGTACTAATTAGTAATTGGCCGTCCTTATAGATACTATATAAAAAAATAAATATATTTTAGGCGTACTCATTAGAGTTTTATCATCTCTTATAAACGTTAATTTTTTGAACATCAAACTTGTTTTTAGTAGCTCAATCCAAGCATGTGCCTCTTAGAACAGTAATTATAACGTGCGATAGCCACCAGAAAAATAGGTCTCTCTCCATAAAAAATAGATCTGCTAATGTATTCAAACCCATTAAAAAAAACCCTCATTACAAACACAAAAATTCTTAAACATCCACTAGAAAAATTCAAAATTGGAGGAAACAAAATTAATTTTGAGTCTTAAAAAAAAGAACGTTTTAAATTGATTGAACGATTCACAAATAAAAGTCTTTAAATTTTATATTTTGTCTTCTCATAAAGTTTTCAAACATTTCTCAATCGTGAATTCTCATCATGACATTTCAAAATATCATTGCATCAATATGTATAAATTTTTGCCATTTATGAGAATGCACAATAATTTAGGACAAACGTTGTGAGACTTTTAGTCACATTAAATATATTAGTAAAAATATGAGAATCAACTTACCAAATTATTCCCTCCCCAATGTTGGTACAATAGTACAATAGTATTTGTCCTTTTCAAATTGATCCCTACTCTAATTTGAAATTATTATATCTACTTACCACTAAAATGATATTTCCGTAATATACGTATATATAGCTGTGCAATGTGCATGCATGGCCGACTTTATTGCGGATTTAACGTCAGAGGCTTACCTTTTCTCTCTTTTTGCTATAATTTTGGATTGTATAAATTTTTATTTATTTTTTCTTTTTCTTTCAAGAGAAACTATATGGTTCTCAAATTTAGATCAATAAATATTTTTCAAATTCAAAAATAGATGATATAAATTTATTTTATTACGTGACTTCACACAATCAAGTAAATCTAAATAATTAATTTTAAATTTAATTTTTTTTTTGATTTAAATTCAGAAATCGTAGTGTTGCTGTTTTTTTTAATCAAAGAGTTAGTCTAGTGATTGAACCGTTGAGGCCTATACTAGGTACGAGTCTTGTTTCTACATAGTGCAGCATTTCTTATCTCTATACTCTTTTAGATTGAAAAATATAGAATAAAAATTCCTCTCATTTCTTTCCTTTTTAGGTTACTTGAAACTAGGTTTAGGTTTGCCTTTAGTTTTAAATGTATACATGTCCTATGAAGTATTTGAAACAGTTTTTGCAACAAAATGTGAGCAGTATATATGAAAACGGTATCTGTTATCAAATTTGCATTGTTTTTGTTTCTGAAATGGCGTAAACCAAAAAGTCAGAAAAAGAAAATGCGCATGGGGGTTGTTGAATTCAGATCTATTTTATTGGCCGTTCATATTTTCTGATAAACCCAGAAATCTTATTTAGCGAAATGTTTCTGAAATTTAGCGGACTTGTTTGCTCTCGATTTTCGTTCTCTGTTCTCTGATTTCAGTTTTGAAATCTTGTTCTGCCAAATGTTTCTGAAACAACCCATTTCTTCATAAACACCAAAAACATATTTTCGAACTTTCGAAAAAAGTTTTGGCAACAAAATTTGCTG
>BRYE01000028.1:19335805-19338305 GCA_030159115.1 Actinidia arguta var. hypoleuca | reverse complement strand
ATATAGAGAGAAAGGAATCAATCCGGGTGCTCATTGGGCCCCATCGATCAATTGATTGCTTTCTTTACATAAAGAAAAAGAAAAGAAAACAGTAAAAGAGGCAGTAATAATTCTGCCAACACAAACATCCCATGTGGAATATATTCCACCGACACAAGATTACAAAAAACTTTATAAAAGCTGTAATTATGGTTTGACGCGTGATCGACGTCTTCTGTCTTCATTAATTGAATTCCAGAATCGAGATAATTCTGCATATTCAGCATCATCATGATTAAATTCTTCATCATCAGGGTCCTGAGATTCCCCTGCGAGAATGTCTCCTTCTGAATCAATATCTTCCTTACCAGCAGATCCCATAGATGAATCCTCCTTGATAAAGTTCTGGGCAAATTGGTCTTTGAAGAAAAACATACATTTCTTCATTAACTCATACTCAGAAATATCTGGTTGTTCTGATTTAATCTGGTTCTTTAAAAGATCAAATGGATTTAAAGAAGATTTTGTGAGGAAAGAAGAGACTTCCTCTTTGTCAACTTGGTATTGTGAGAAATACTCATCAGCCTTCTTGTTTATCTGATTATACAGATCTTCAATATCTTTCTTGGGGAAATTATTCCACCATCTAGTCCAAAATTCTCTTTTAAGAGAATATCCTTTTAATTCACTATCCTTCTCAATACAGAAGTCCCATTTTAATATCCATGGAATACCATATTCTATAAATAAAAGGATGAGACTATATTCTTCCCAAAGATCTTCTTTTCCTCTAATAAGAGGATGCCATTTTTCCCATCTATTCATTGCTTCGACAATATTCGAAGGAAGAATTCCTTTAACTGGTCCATATATGGTCCACCAATCCAAAAACCACATGGGTAAGGATGTCCCCATCTTCAATATTTGGGGGCAAAGTTTAATAAACCAAGTATGTTTATTTTTTGGATTCTGATAAGAAAACAAATGATGAAAACCCATTTGATAATCCCAATAATTATAATTATAGGAATTATCTCCAAGTTTAACAGTCTTGGCAGAGGTAAGATCCAAACCCCAAGATGCTGGCTTTACAATTTTTCTGATAATAACTTTGCTATAGATAATAGCACTATTATTATCTTTAGAATTTTCTCTTGTATGCGTAATAGTCATACTATCCGAGAGGTGGAGAATTGTCTCAAAATATCCCCTTGGTTTACCTGATAAGGTAGGTATCTGGAAAGGATGCAAATAAGCCTTTCTGATCTGTAATGGATCGTCCAGAAGATGATAATCTTCTTTTTCAATATGACAAACATGAATAGATTGATGTTTACAGATATAATCTGTCATTTCATCTTTGGCCACTATATCAGCCATAGATTGCGGAGCTTTATCTCCACTAGAAGAGGATGATCCAATATGACCTCCTTTTTTCCCCACCATAGTGAAGCCTTCACTATCAGTATAACTGTTAGTTTCTGGAAGATATAATCTTCCCCTGCCTCTACCACCTCTGGTTCCACCTCTATAAGAGGTTGATCCTCGTCCTCTATTAGAGGAAGTCATATTCTGCATAATATACAGAAATACACTGATTAATATATCAGGCATGAATAACATATAATCTGGCTAATTGATCTTTAAGATCTTGTATTTGTGAACGAATAGAACACATTTGCTTGAATTCATTAATGAATACATCATCTGTAAAGCAACTATCAGAAATATCTATGTTGCTAAAAACAAGAAATTTACCTTCAAGAGATTTAATCTCTTTTAAAATTTTATTTATTTTTCTTCTGTCTTTATCACAGATCATAATTAGTGATAATGATCCTCATATACAGAGGATATACTTTTGTTACTTTCTTGAGTGATAAGTAACTTTCTAACTTTTCTTAAAGATCTATCTTTCCATAATTGAAAATATAATTTTTCGAGATGATGAGTAGAAGGTTTATTATTACCTCTTTTAATAGAAACCTCTTCCCATTTAATGGCATTATCCATAGATTCCATATGCTTAATTTGTTTATTAAGAACTTTAATATTCTTATTAGAAATCATTGAAAATTATTTTGAATAGGTTATATATAACCTTGAAATTTGATTTTTTAAATCAATTATTTTTTCTTCATTATCTTCAATTTCATATAAATCTTTACAAAATTGAAGATATCCTTCTCCTGGTTTATCCCAAAGAAAATTATTTCTTTGTTCTAAATTATCAATTTTAGATAATAAAATATTAATTTTCTTTTGGATTTTACTATCAATCATAATAAAATTTACTGGGAATAAGTTATATATAACTTAGAAATTTTAGCTTTTAAAGCTTTAATTTTGTCATTATTTTCACAAATCTCTTTTATATCCTTATAATGTTGGTTATTCGAACTATAGCTACTATGCCAAAGAAAATTATTTCTTTGTTTGATAATATCAATTTCAGATATTAAAGAGTTTAATTTTTTCTGAACTCTGGTGTCAATCATATTGACCCTGCAGAAATTCCCTG
>BRYE01000028.1:19330805-19333305 GCA_030159115.1 Actinidia arguta var. hypoleuca | reverse complement strand
TTAAATCTTCTTCTATTTCAAGATTATTAATCTTTTTATTCATTTTGCATCTATTTGCATAATGTCCTGACTTTCCACATGTAAAACATTTAACATGTCTTTTCTTACTTTTTTTAGAAGTAGAGGTTTTATCCTTCTTATGACTAGATTTTCTATAATAGTCATTCTTTCTTTTTTCCTTCTTTTTCTTAGATTTTCTATAAATCTTTTTATCTTTTTTATCTCTTTTACGAGATTTTGAAGGATAATTTATCTTAGGATCATTAACAGCAAATTGATCACAAAACTCTCCTAATTCTTTTCTATTATTCAAGTTTTGTTTCTTTAATTGTTTTTGTAATTTTAAATCATTACAAAGATTTAATCCTTCAGTTATAATAGCAGATTTTAATTGACCATAAGTATAATCATTGTAATCAATATCTCCATTTATACCCCGCAAAGAGTTGCGAACTCTTTCAGCAAATAACTTTGGTAGGCCATCAACATATTTAGCCTTCCAATAAAAAGAATTAGCATCATTTCTCATCAAAACTTTAGATAAGAAAACATCATTATACCATCTAAAATGTGCTAAAGATAAGCACTTTAGATTTTGCAACATATATCTTTGACTCTCATCATTATTAGAGACTGCTCCCATAAAATGGAATATAATAGCATGCACAAGAGTATAGACAGCATCAGAAACCACAATAGGTTGATTATTCTGATCTACTTCAGTTTTTACCGCATTAAGAACTTCATTTCTTTGGGACTCATTTAGATAATTATCCCACCAACCTCTTAATATTCCTGTGAATCCTGATATAATCATAAGAGCACATTTTTTATCATCATTATTCCTGTTTTTACAGGCAGTAGCATATATCATCATTTCATGAATAGTATTCATGATAAGAAAATCAGATTTACCATCAATTTCCCAGCAGTAAAGTTCACTACCTTGAAAAAATCTTTGATCATGTTGAGGAGTTTCCTCAAATAATATATCAGGAGGAGTAGGCCTAGGATAATAATGCCTTCCTGATCCTCCTACACTGGTATTTAAACCTTGTCTATATTTTATATCACTATTAAAGTCTTTATACTTTATTTTATATAAATCATTACTGTTATCTTGAAGATCTAAAAATATTTTTTCTACATCTTCAATATGATCTATATTTTTAGGATCAAATTTTAACATATTAATTTGAAGACTTTTGAGTTTATTCTGTAATTCTAATAAGAATTCATTATATTCTTTTTCATTTCTATAATTAATGTTATCAACCTTGATAGGTGGTTTAACACAGACAGGTTCTAATCTTTTAACTTCTTTAGATTTTTCTATGACTTCTTCAAGCGGAAACTCCAATGTAGAAAAACAAACTTTTATTGAAAAAGAAGAAAAATATTACAAGAGAAAGAGAGAGAGAGAGAGATGCCAAGCTCGTTCTGCCCTCACATATGGGGAGGGACTCCCTTATATAGAGAGAAAGGAATCAATCCGGGTGCTCATTGGGCCCCATCGATCAATTGATTGCTTTCTTTACATAAAGAAAAAGAAAAGAAAACAGTAAAAGAGGCAGTAATAATTCTGCCAACACAAACATCCCATGTGGAATATATTCCACCGACACAAGATTACAAAAAACTTTATAAAAGCTGTAATTATGGTTTGACGCGTGATCGACGTCTTCTGTCTTCATTAATTGAATTCCAGAATCGAGATAATTCTGCATATTCAGCATCATCATGATTAAATTCTTCATCATCAGGGTCCTGAGATTCCCCTGCGAGAATGTCTCCTTCTGAATCAATATCTTCCTTACCAGCAGATCCCATAGATGAATCCTCCTTGATAAAGTTCTGGGCAAATTGGTCTTTGAAGAAAAACATACATTTCTTCATTAACTCATACTCAGAAATATCTGGTTGTTCTGATTTAATCTGGTTCTTTAAAAGATCAAATGGATTTAAAGAAGATTTTGTGAGGAAAGAAGAGACTTCCTCTTTGTCAACTTGGTATTGTGAGAAATACTCATCAGCCTTCTTGTTTATCTGATTATACAGATCTTCAATATCTTTCTTGGGGAAATTATTCCACCATCTAGTCCAAAATTCTCTTTTAAGAGAATATCCTTTTAATTCACTATCCTTCTCAATACAGAAGTCCCATTTTAATATCCATGGAATACCATATTCTATAAATAAAAGGATGAGACTATATTCTTCCCAAAGATCTTCTTTTCCTCTAATAAGAGGATGCCATTTTTCCCATCTATTCATTGCTTCGACAATATTCGAAGGAAGAATTCCTTTAACTGGTCCATATATGGTCCACCAATCCAAAAACCACATGGGTAAGGATGTCCCCATCTTCAATATTTGGGGGCAAAGTTTAATAAACCAAGTATGTTTATTTTTTGGATTCTGATAAGAAAACAAATGATGAAAACCCATTTGATAATCCCAATAATTATAATTATAGGAATTATCTCCAAGTTTAACAGTC
>BRYE01000028.1:19320805-19323305 GCA_030159115.1 Actinidia arguta var. hypoleuca | reverse complement strand
ACCAAGACCTAGTAAAGCCAAACAAAGTAAATGGAAGATTCCATGAAATTGAGATTTTTTTAGTACTAATTAGTAATTGTCCGTCCTTATAGACACTATACAAAAAAATAAATATATTTTAACAATATGAAACAAAGGAGCAATTGAGAGAAAAAATCATTCGCGTGAAGCCGTACCAGGAGTGTGTTACACGACAGGGAGAGAATGGTGCCCACGAAGCCAAAGAAAGGAGTGAGTTGCGATGTGATAGGGAGACCAAGACCTAGTAAAGCCAAACAGAGTAAAGAGAAGATTCCATGAAATTGAGATTTTTTTAGTACTAATTAGTAATTGGCCGTCCTTATAGACACTATATAAAAAAATAAATATATTTTAGGCGTACTCATTAGAGTTTTATCATCTCTTATAAACGTTAATTTTTTGAACATCAAACTTGTTTTTAGTAGCTCAATCCAAGCATGTGCCTCTTAGAACAGTAATTATAACGTGCGATAGCCACCAGAAAAATAGGTCTCTCTCCATAAAAAATAGATCTGCTAATGTATTCAAACCCATTAAAAAAAACCCTCATTACAAACACAAAAATTCTTAAACATCCACTAGAAAAATTCAAAATTGGAGGAAACAAAATTAATTTTGAGTCTAAAAAAAAAGAACGTTTTAAATTGATTGAACGATTCACAAATAAAAGTCTTTAAATTTTATATTTTGTCTTCTCATAAAGTTTTCAAACATTTCTCAATCGTGAATTCTCATCATGACATTTCAAAATATCATTGCATCAATATGTATAAATTTTCGCCATTTATGAGAATGCACAATAATTTAGGACAAACGTTGTGAGACATTTAGTCACATTAAATATATTAGTAAAAATATGAGAATCAACTTACCAAATTATTCCCTCCCCAATGTTGGTACAATAGTACAATAGTATTTGTCCTTTTCAAATTGATCCCTACTCTAATTTGAAATTATTATATCTACTTACCACTAAAATGATATTTCCGTAATATACGTATATATAGCTGTGCAATGTGCATGCATGGCCGACTTTATTGCGGATTTAACGTCAGAGGCTTACCTTTTCTCTCTTTTTGCTATAATTTTGGATTGTATAAATTTTTATTTATTTTTTCTTTTTCTTTCAAGAGAAACTATATGGTTCTCAAATTTAGATCAATAAATATTTTTCAAATTCAAAAATAGATGATATAAATTTATTTTATTACGTGACTTCACACAATCAAGTAAATCTAAATAATTAATTTTAAATTTAACTTTTTTTTTGATTTAAATTCAGAAATCGTGGTGTTGCTGTTTTTTTTAATCAAAGAGTTAGTCTAGTGATTGAACCGTTGAGGCCTATACTAGGTACGAGTCTTGTTTCTACATAGTGCAGCATTTCTTATCTCTATACTCTTTTAGATTGAAAAATATAGAATAAAAATTCCTCTCATTTCTTTCCTTTTTAGGTTACTTGAAACTAGGTTTAGGTTTGCCTTTAGTTTTAAATGTATACATGTCCTATGAAGTATTTGAAACAGTTTTTGCAACAAAATGTGAGCAGTATATATGAAAACGGTATCTGTTATCAAATTTGCATTGTTTTTGTTTCTGAAATGGCGTAAACCAAAAAGTCAGAAAAAGAAAATGCGCATGGGGGTTGTTGAATTCAGATCTATTTTATTGGCCGTTCATATTTTCTGATAAACCCAGAAATCTTATTTAGCGAAATGTTTCTGAAATTTAGCGGACTTGTTTGCTCTCGATTTTCGTTCTCTGTTCTCTGATTTCAGTTTTGAAATCTTGTTCTGCCAAATGTTTCTGAAACAACCCATTTCTTCAGAAACACCAAAAACATATTTTCGAACTTTCGAAAAAAGTTTTGGCAACAAAATTTGCTGAATCTGAAAACGGAATCTGTTTTTTAAACTGTTTTTGTTTCAGAAAATGCAAAAAAGGACAAAAAAGTATCTCAGATGGACATATGTGGGTGTCCTTTGGTAAGGTAGGCAATTATTTGTGGTTCTTTTGACTGCTAGATGACTTTTTTATGTCTCTTTTGTTTGATTAAAGAAGCTTTATTTTGTTTTGCATTGATCTCGATGTCATTGCAGTAGAGTAAAGTAGTTGTTTAAAGACAGAATCTGGATTTTTTAATTGGCTGTCAAACCTAAATTCAGTCATGTACCCATTTTAAAAAAAAAAAGATTTTTGTATCTTGTTACTTTTAATTATTTTTTGAAAAAACTTATTTATTTATTGTATGTTTCTGGTTTAAGGCCACTAGAAGAATTAGAAAAAGTAAAATAAAAAGGAAGGATTTTGTGATAATAATATTTGAAAAAAGTTCTCCAAATACAAAAATAAATCATAATTTGATTAGTAAACGAATAAAAGCCCATTAAAAGTACTACAAGGAAACTAAAATTGGTAAAAGCGAGGCAAGCTGCAAACTTGTAATAGTAAGATTCGAATCTAAACATAACGTAGAAAT
>BRYE01000028.1:19308305-19310805 GCA_030159115.1 Actinidia arguta var. hypoleuca | reverse complement strand
AGTAGATTGGATACCTTAGTCTCAATGACAATCACAATTGAGTTATCCAAACAACAGTGACTTGCTAACTACTTGATCCATGGCTGTTGAGTTTTCCACTATGTGAGCTATTGACAGATATTGAAATAGTTGATTGCTTCACCTTTGTTGTCTTTCATGTGGACACTAATTTCCTCACTTCTTATATATCTAGTTTGAATTAATCCTTGTCTTTGAATAATATTTCACCAATTATTAGTGATTTGAGAGTTCTATTGCCTTAATTTCAATTTGGAGAAAAAAAACAGGTGTCTTTGACAATGCATGGATTTAGACCTGTCATATAGGGACCAATTAAGGGAAAATAATGGCTTCATTTTGACAATTGCAACGGAGTTCTTGGTATTAATTTCCAAATTGAAATCATATTTTGAATGAAATTATTTATTTAGTTTTTTTTGGGTTAAAAATAACTTATTAGCTTGAATAAAATAAAATAAAATAAAACACAAAAAAATACGTAATATTATAGAAATATAATTAATTTGTTATGCTAAAATTTGTTAGAAAGCTCATATCCTGTCAAATTTAGCAAGAAAGTATAAAGATGCTATATTTAACACGAAGCACTTTTTTCCTCTAAATCGTATGGTTAAAGACTTAGTATGATTAGGAAAGTATCGTGAAAGATGCTTAATATGTGGTTACCACGCGTTTAAGTTTTTGATATTTCTGGTCTTACTTAGAAGTCATTGTCATCTAAGACTCAGTTTGAGTTAATATTTTTTTTTCTTAATTTTTTTTTTCTTAATTTTTTTTTGACAGTTGATCAAAACTTTATATTTTTTCGATTCCATTTTACTAGAGTAGTTAGAAAATATAAATTTTTTATCTAATTCTGAAAAAAGTTCACTAAGGACAAAAAAAAACTCATTTTTACCACAAAAAAATCATCTAAATTTTTTTTTTCAATCTTTAATATTTTTTTTAAAATTATGTGAAAAAATATATTTTCGGATTCCTTTCGTCAAGAAGAACTATAAAAGTATAAAATTTTGATCAAACGACGAAAAAAGTTTACTAAAGACAAAAACACTCAAACGCCAAGGATTTTTTTTTTTTAAAATCAATAACTCAAAATGAGGGCCTAAGTAAGAATAAGCAACTGAATTATTAGTTAATCGTCATCATATTTGTTTTATATCTTTGTAATTGGAATATAAAAAATGTTAAATTCCTGAGAAAAGCTACAATACACCTCCCTTATTTGGGATATATAGTGCATATTCTATTTAACAGTCATTAGATGAAAAATTTTTAATTTTTAATTTTAAATAAATTAATAGCTAGTAATGTCAACATAAGCAATTGATTTTGTTCAACAATATGTTCAAACAATGCTTTGACTAATCAACATAGTAAGTTATTTTTTCTGTAGTCCAGTATCTCTGTTCAATTCAATTGGATTTAAGAGAAATTAATCTGAGCCTTGCAGTTAACAATAGAATATCTGACCTTCATTTGCCTTAAAGTTAAGGAAACTAATTCGCTGTGTATTGTAGACGGTTCTACGAAATCGTTCCCTAGGATACGACTAACACCACTGGTATGCAATTGCCAAAACTGTTTTAAACTTGCTAGGCCATGTTTGGCTTAGCGAGATTTTTTAGCTGTTTTGATTTTCATATATTTTTTTTATCATTTGTAAACATTTTTTTGGCCTAGATTGGCATAAAAAAAATCAGTTTTTTGCCTGTTGGCTTTGGTTTTTGGTTGGACTAATAATTTTTTAGCTTGATTTTTCAGAGTCAATTTGGTCAAAATATTTTAGTAAATCCAACTACCATTCATAATTCTTAACTAATGCAGGACTAAAATTAAATAATTTTTTAGCCATCAAAAACAAGAAAAATTAATTTTTTATCTCACTTTTTTTATTCTAACCATAAGTGAAACATTTGATACTGGAGTATTATTTAGCTAGGCCAAATGGGGCTTCATCTAGTAATTTAATTAATCCTATTTAAAGAGTGCCTTAGTTTAAACTAAATCGATAAAGAAAACTCGGAAGCTGTAAATTAATATTTATATCTGTATTACGAGTTTATGTGTAATTATTCATGTCTTCGTTCTAATTTATGACAATCAAAGGGCACATATAAAAGGCTTTAAAGAGAATACACTAAATGCATTATGTATCTGACTCTTTAAAACATGAAAATAAAATTAAATTGGTACATAATTCTGTGATACAAAGGACAAGGGTCACATAAGGTTTTAAATCTTAGATAATTGAGTTTGGCCAGTTCATACATGATTTTTTGTCAGCTTTAATAAGCCCACTGCTGCTACTAGTAGATGGTCGGATTGATTCCCGAATTAGTTGATCCTTAGATCGGATATATTGAGTTATCAAAAAAAAATCTTATGAGTCTGAGATATGTGTCCAAACGTAGAGTATGGGGACTATTCCAAAATTAAGGTTAAATTTTAAACTTGTCCATTCTAACTAATGTGGGGG
>BRYE01000028.1:19258305-19270805 GCA_030159115.1 Actinidia arguta var. hypoleuca | reverse complement strand
TAATAATAAACTTGATTATTCAAAAGCATCAAATTGAAGTTAATTATAAAAAAAAAAAAAAACTATTTTTAAAGATAAAAAAATGGTTTTTCAACATTATTAGTTGCACAACAAATTTTTTTTCCTAATTTTTTAATGTTAGTTTTGACTTATAAGCAAAAATAGAACTTGTGGCAAAAGACTTTGGCATGACTTTCGAAACAATAAAATTGAAGCTGCAGCTAATAAAGGTGCACCAAATACCCTCATTATATGTACAGTAATGTAGTTAAATTTGGTAACCTTTTTGTACAAAAATAAAAAGGCATGCATGCAACGGTTTATACCTTTAGTTAACTCTCTTTAAGAGAAATTGAGAAAATATAAAACTTTAATCAAATGATAAAAAAAGTTCACTAAAACTAATAAACAAGAAAATCAAAGAAGCTAAGAAATCTAAACAAAAAACACTTGAGCAATACGGGCCTTAATTTATGAAGTCAAATTGGCTTTTATGTGAAAAGGTTTGAAAATTAAAGGCCAAAATAGTTCTTTCGCAGAAGACGCCGCGTTATGCTAAATTGGCCGTCTGGATACATTGTTGTGTTCAATGTGACCAAAATTTTACTTTGCAACATTTATTTTTACCGTGTCAGTCAATTTTTTACATTTTTAATCAAGTGTCAACGTTGCCATTTCATTCATCTACTGTTAAATTTAGAGATAGAAAGACACCATGGGGTCTTCCAAAAAGAAGCTACATGGACCTTAATTAATTGAAGAAAGATACACAAAATTGCCACATTGATAAGGGTTGACTGACACGGTTACAAGTAATGGATGCAAAGTGAGATTCTGTCAAATTATAAGGGTCCGAAGTGTAATTTACCCACGGATTTATGAACTCCATGGAGAAGTAGTGAAGAGAAGATGTATAAAAGCATTACATTGACCATGCAATCGTGGAAATGAAGGCGAAGGAGTTTGGCACCAATTCGGACATCACTCTGTCGAGCCTGCACCAAGATACCTCGTGCCACGCTCGACACATTCGGGCATGTGGTATCGTAAAATGTGGCACTCAATTGAGCATTAGAGCCTCCAAAAATGGAAACCATGCAGAGAGCTAAAGCTATATATTGAAATGAATTCATGATTTAGGTAAGAGGTAGAGATTGGTATTGGGGTTGTGTGGGATGTGTTTAATTGACAGTCGAGACACCTATTTATAGAGAGTTCGTTTTTTAAGTTTACCAATTAGCTACATGGCTATAGAAATTTCTTCCTTTTACTTTTCATTGGAATTGAAATTTTCAAATCATGAGGGCGCCTCTCTCTCTCTCTCTCTCTCTCTCTCTCTGCGTGTGTAAAGTGTAAAATAAGTATTTAGTTAGAAAATTATTTTCAATAACTTAGTAGTCAGTGCTTAACATAGGACAATGAAAAGCAAAGGAAGAAATTAATAGACCATTAAACCGTTCTAAGGACTCAAATAAAATCATTTTGCTTTATTTTTTTTCCCTCCACAAAAAAAGCCCTCCTAGATCCTTAATCCAAGTACAACCTTGGACAATTCATGGGCTGGTGCAAGATTAATTCACGATTTTGTTTGGATTAAAAATTTGGTGGAGGAAAAAGAAAAAGTTAATAGATTCAGCGGTTCAAATTTATTCTTTTTTTTTTATTTTAATTTCTTCCACAAATCCGTCCCTTATTGAATATATTCACAGTTTGTACTTGGATATTAAGCCAAAATTCATTGGATCTAACGAGTCAACTCATTTTAATCTTTGTTTTTTCTTTACTTTTTTTCCCCTTTACAAGTTCCACACTAAATATGTGATATTACAAGAACAGCCTCACGAACAATGAAAAGATTCCTTATTCAACTTTGTAATGAAGCTTCCATTCATACACAGTGATTGCAGTTTAAATTTTATTTTATTTTTTGGTATATACAACTTAAGTTCTAAATTTTAATTAATCAAGTTGTGAGTTTTTTCAAAGTACCACTATGTTTTTTTTTTTGGGGGGCATATTAATCATTAAAACCAAAGCAAATCTAAATATGATCACACCCCAGAATCTAATAGATTATTATACTTCTCAACTGTGTTGTAAGCATTGTTTTTTTTTTTTTTCTATAAAAAGCAAGTTTCCTCTCATGATAAATATAAAAATGATTATTAATTAATATACCAGAAAGCGTGTAAGGTGAGTATATATATATATATATACCATGCATGTTGGAATATACCTTTCCAGATGGCAATGATGCTATTTTATCCCAAACTTTTTTATCTTTTGTTTAATGATCAGTAAAGAATTTTAAGGCACATTAGAAAGATAAATGTAGCAGAGGACTTCCGAGCGATGCTACCCTTTTTATCTTATTGTAACATATTACTAGTCTCTTATTACTAATATACTGTTTTTATTTGCTAATCAAAAATCAAAAACAAAAATAACTGTGGGTAGTCAAATTAGGAGGGCTAAGAAAAAGTCCTACTCTAAGAACCTTCCTTTTACTTTTGTTATGAGAAGAACACAATCCACTAATAGTTGTGTGCAGGCTTACCTTTTCTCTCTCTTCAAGCTACAAATCTAATTAGATTGTGTATTTTTTTTAGTTTTTATTTACTTTTTGTTAAGATTAATGGATTGATCTTGTGATGGAGTTGGCGCCCTTAGCCACTTACCAAACTTGATACTTAGATTGAGTCTCACCGTTGAAAATGCAATTTTCTTTTTTCTTATCCTCCTAGTGATTGCAAATATATATATATATATATATATATATATATATATATATATATATATATATATATATTGATGTGGGGTAAATTCACCACCTATAGTTGAGTTGAGGAACATCGTCTAACAGGGTCACATCGCCCCGATGCCAAACTTAGTCGCCAAGCATGTCGTTGTACCAGTTGATCATTTCAACTGGGAGTTTGCCATGGGCGAGGTTGGTTACTTCGCCGAATCAGAAATCATTTCTATGAGGACTCCATCTCCATGAGAGTCTCCATCATGCTGCCTATAATAACAAAATGTTCACCAAATGATAACTTTCTATTATATCTCCGATATTATTGGGATATCTTTTCATACTATCCTTCTGGGGATCTCGCTGTGATTCATTGACAAGGCCCACCATTCTCCATGTATAAAAAGGCCGCTCCCCCACCATAATGAGGTACGATTTAACTCTTACATACACGCACTTATAGCTCTATCTTTACATTGCCTAGCCTAGATTCGCCTCGGCCTGATTTTCATGCCAGAGAGGTTTTGAGGGGCCTCACCCTGGCCGGTTACGTTTGTTCATCTGTGCAGGTTGCCCAAGTTATTGCTGAGGTAAAGAGCAATTTTAGTTGTTAGTTGCTCGCCCTATTTTTTCACCACAATAGTTTGGTGCCGTATGTGAGAATGACAATTCTCTACATTCTATGCACATGTGCAGTCGTTTGGTACCTAAACCAAGTGCCAGTAGCCTTTTGGATAACAGAGCTCATTCAATGACCAATACCAGCTAAACTTTAGATCTAGAGGGTATCCACCGTGAGATGCACGGTATAGTAGAGCAGATAAGGATCATGAATGAAAACAACACCCACCTAATACAACACCTCACCACTAACAACCCCCACCCCCTCCTACAGTACCCTTTCTAGAAGTTAAACGATCTCGCCACTCTTACCATTCGGGTGATGATGAATCCCAAAGCCATTGAAGTACAGGCTGGGCACGTTCGAACAGAAACCGGCGACATCGATCACCAAGTCCCCATCCCAGATGAGAAAACTCTTCCTCCTCGTCAGAATCCCGATCATCCAGCAGGACTACCGGAGTAGAAGGCAAGAAAATCAAAAGAAGAGGAAGATCACCTCACCAAGATAAGCGAGCACCCAGACAACGAGATGAATGAACCACCTAGAAGATCAAAGATCTGGACGCCCGTATCAACGCCATCAACACTGGTGCGAGTGTTCCAATCACTATGTAGATGTAAATCAAGAAGACGGAACCTCCGTTCACAGAGAGAGTAATGAGGACCAAGGTCTCCTCCAAATTTAAGTTACCAACCCAGCTCGGGGTCTATAAGAGGAAGATTGACCCTATGGACCATTTAGATTCGTACAAGAGCCTGATGTTGCTCCAAGGGTACTCAGATGAAGTAATGTGTAAGGCCTTCTCTACAACTTTGAAGGGTCGGTGAGGTCTTGGTTTAGAAAGTTGCCCCCCAGGGACCATTGATTCGTTTGACAACCTGAGTAAGCTCTTTGTCGCCAACTTCATGAGCTTCCAAATTAGGTAAAAGAATGCCTCCCATCTCTTCATCATTCACCAGAAGGAGACAGAGAGCTTGAAGCTATACGTGAAGAGATTCAATCAAGTCGTCTTGGAAGTGGAAGACCCCAGTGATAAGGTGGTGGTAATGGCCAAGATAGAAGAATTCCGCCCAGGCCCATTGTTTGATTCCCTATTAGAGAATGTTCCCAAAACTCTATCCACCCTCCAAAGCAAATTTGATAAATATATTGCTGCAAATGAATTGGTCGAAGCCAAGCAAAAGAGACGAGGAAGAGATGACAACAAGAGGAAGGAAACTGGTTAACCTCGTTCGTCATGATTGACTTTTCTCCCAAATGCTTAAACACCCAAGACGGTAGTGAGTTTTCTAAGTCTACTACGTCGATTCTATCGGACATATACTGGAAGCTAGAGGAAAGAAATTGAAGGTGAAATTAGAAGTTGTACTTACTGAAAAGTTGAGATAAAGAGTTGATGGCGAGTTGACTAGGACGAGGTGCACGTCGGAGCAGAAGCAACGTTTCGACAGCAGAAATAAAAGAGTACAAATGAATGGGGGAACCCCCTATTTTTAAGAAGTATCAGGGGGTGAGATCCGTATGCTCCAATGGCCAAGATTATGTGACGCTTTGAATTCTGAGCTCATTCCCGCCATTCCTGCCAAGACGTGCTGAAACATCATTTCGCTATTAATGCACTTCGCCACGTGTCAGTTAAAAGAATTACACCATCATTATTTGCCCATGTCATCAGAAAGCAATTGTTTCTTTTGCTATTGGTAGATCCCGTGTTCCTCTTCGGCATCTCGAGTAGGGGCTATTGATGAGGGGTAAATTCATTACCTACAGTTGAGTTGAGGACATTTCCTAACAAGGCCACATCGCCCCGATGCCAAACTTGGTCGCCAAGCATGTCGTCGTACTAGTTGATCATTTTGACTGAGAGTTTACCAGTGTTCTCCATCTTGCCAGGGGGTGAGGTTGGTTACTTCGCCGGATTAGAGATCATTTCCATGAGGACTCCATCTCCATAAAGAACCTATCTCCATGAGAGTCTCCATCATGGTTCGCCCCTAAAGGTGCTCTATGTATTCACAAGTGCACGGTTGACGGTTGTAGTTTTATCCGGGAAGTCCAGAATCTTATTTTCTCAAGGACCAAGCTCAATATTGGCTATTGACACTAAACTCACACTAAGCTAACTTGGATTGACTTGCAATTATGTGGATTCAATTTAAATAAAAGAAAAAATAAAGGAGACCAAAAAATCTTTTGATTTTAAAAATTGTGGTGATATTCTAATTATCTAATTAAAGAAATGATCTATTAAAAGCTAATTGACAAAATAAAAGCAAGAAATTGAAATGCTAATGGAAATTAAACAATGTAAAAGGGAATTGGGCTCAATTGATCCAAACACCTAAATAATCCAAGTCTCCATTGAAGGTTGATAACTCAAATTGCTAAGCCACAATCAAGGGTAACAATTCGGAAGATTTATACAATCAAGGGTAACAATTCGGAAGATTTAGCTTTTATAATTGAGGATTCAACTCTAATTGATGTTAGATTTATAGGAAATCTAAGTATCCTAGGCTATTACCATCAATTTGGTCAATTTCAAGTCACAATTGCTAAATCATGGCTTGAAATTGCCAAACATAGTCAATAACATAGGTGGTCTAAGAGATCTAACAATCAATAGGAGAGAATTGTAATTCCAATTAGATAAAATAATGAATTCATGGGATACCTCTAATGAAGCCTTGGATTCCTTGAGTGTTCTTCACCATTGAACCCAATTTGAAGATTAGATACTTGAATTCATCATGAAAGCATTGAAATATTTGAAATAAAACTAAAAATATTAATTTGATGCAGAGGAACAAGAGAAATCTCGGATTAAAAGCAAAGAAATGTAAATAATTCGTATTGAAACTTGAATCTAAATGATTACAATGAGAAAAAAAAAAAATAATTACTTGAATTCAAAGTATTCTAAACTAAAAACTACAAAAAACCTAAGTAGTTGCCGCCTCTAAGCTCTGATCTTTTAAAAATTATAATGAAAGTTCGTATATATAGGCTCAAGGTTCGAAAACCTAGAATTTTTTCAGAAAATAGTCTTGCCGTTCGAATGGCTCAACGGGCGTTTGAACGCCCGTTCAATTCTGGGATGCAAGCTCTCGGGACGTTCGAACAGCTGCTTGAGCATTCGAACGTCTAGTCCAAATTTTCACCCGTCTGTTGTAGCTCAAATTTGATAACTTTAGATATCGATTTAGCCAATACTCATTAGAAGAAAAGTTGTTTTCCTTAAAGTCTTATTTCCAATGCTTCAAAAATTAGATCAATCGAACATTAGAGTAAAAAGTTATGGCCAAAATATCGACACAAGTTTTCAGTAAAATTTTGAAATTTGCCTAAGCGTTCGAACGGCCAAACAGGCATTCGAACGGAAAGGCAAAAATTGAAATTTTAGCTCTCTAGGCGTTGGAACGGCTGTGTGGGCGTTGGAACGACCATTTTTTTCTATTTTTTTTTTTTTTATTTTAAGGCCCTTCGGAGCTAAATTGAACGACGCACGTTAGACGCAAACATTTACAACTTGATGAGATCTTTTTAACGGTGCACGAATTAGCTCAATCAGACATCTGTAGCAAAATATAATCCCTTTTTTTTTTGAGATTTTGCCCAATAAAATTTTCTCGTTTTGCATGTCGCAAGTCCCGGATTATCATTAACACTCTAATTCCATCTCTTTAGTATTAATAACCTGAGAAGACAATCAATTCAGGGTAATTCATAATATACAAATAATATAATACAATTACACCTATTATAAGCCTAACAAAGGGTGAATTAAAGGCATATAATTATACTTTTATGGTGTAATCATATCACGCCTCCTATCATAACAGAATGTTCTTCAGATGACAACTTCATATTCTATCTCTGATATTGTTGGGATATCCTTTCATACTTATCCTTCCGGAGATCTCGCCGTGATTCATTGACACGGCCCACCATTCTCCATCTATAAAAAGGCCATTCCCCCACCATAATGAGGTACGATTTAACTCTTACATACACGCACTTATAGTTCTATCTTTATATTGCCTAACTTAGATTCGCCTCGGTCTGATTCCCACGCCGGAGGGGTTTTGAATGGCCTTACCCCGGCTGGTTATGTTTGTTCATCTGCGCATGTCGCCCGATTTATTGCCGAGGTAAAGAGTAATTCTGACTGTTAGTTACTGGCCTCATTTTTCCACCATAACATATATATATTTATTAATTTTAAATGTATGACCTTTGAATAAATTGTCATATGCACTCACATTTTGGAAATGCGAAGAGAAAGGAAAGTAACGAGAAATGAAATTACATGTACATATATATTTTTTATGGAAAACAAAATAAAAAATGCTTTTTATTGAAAAATTCATGGTATTTTTCTTCTCATTTTCCCGTAAGGACTGAAAGTGTTATGCAATTTGATAAATATATGCAATTATTTATTGTTTTTTACCATAATTTGATTTGTTGTTCTTTCTGGTTTGGGGTTTAATTAATACATGAGACAGGGTCATAAAACAACTAATATGATTCTGGTCAATCTATTTATCAACATGTATTTGAATTAATCTCGATGGATTGTCTTTGTAGTCTAAACTTGAGATTTCAAAGTCTCATTCTTTTTAAAGTTTTAAGTTCGAAATCTCTTAGATACGATCTTTAATTTGCCACTGTTAGTAGACGGTAAGATTAGTCCCTTGAATTAGTCCGTCTTTTGAGCCGGATACCAAGTTATAAAAAAAACCCATCATGTATTTGCACTAATTCATTTTTCTATGGATCTGTAGAAATTAAAACTAAAGCTTTCAACCAAAAAACAAACCCATCTCATTGGAACGATCAATTTATATAATTTTATTTAAATTTTAAATTTTGAGAAAAAGGCACACTGTTATTGGGACAAAATATAGAATAATACATAAAGTATTGGTTCATTGTCACTTTGGTCCCTAAAATCTCATTTTTTTTCAATTCAAAATGTGGTAATCAATGGTCCGCAAAAGTATGTGTTGTTTATGATTTGGGCCCCAATAGTTTTAGTTTTATCACTTTGATTCTTAAAGTTTCTAATTTGAGTCTAAGTAGTTAAACTCCTAACTTCCATCCAAATAAGTGATGAAAGTTGACATGACTCAAGTGAAGATTCACATAATTTATATTAATTAATAATCTTGACGAGATTTGGCTATTGGACCGTGTATATGCAAATCATAAACTTTAGACCACCAAAGTGCAGCAATTACAACATTTAGGACCAAGGTGACAAAGAACACTTACTTTAGGACTTTTAAACATTGTTACACTTTCTGACAATATATAGAATGCCACCAAAACGTGGAATTGTCTTACGTGACGGAGGAGTATCCGTTTTGGCTACAATTTGCTAAGAAAGTCAATAAATTACTTGTATTGATATTTGGATTTATGTTTGTAAGGGGACAAAATGTACAGGGATAGAATCTGGTCACGCTAGGGCAGATGCTATCACAAACAGTCACTATCCGAGCTAAAGGTATTGCTACTGCCGAGCTGTTGTTACCTGACAAGCTCGGGAAATTAACCGCGCTGAAGCTCAGGCAAAGAATAAAGGTAGGTTGAATTATTGAGGGATGTTAGGGGATAGAAGGTGTCTTACATGTCAAAATCCCTTCTGACGGCCCCATATTCGGGTGAAGACGTTGGCCAAATGATGAAAAGCTATTGGCTAGGCCATAGGGGTATAGCTGGGTCAGCTGCCTATTCACTAACACAGCGTGCGGCGTGCGTGAGTGCACGTCGAGATACATTCTATCAGGAGACAAGACAGTTAGCGCGTCAAGGCACGCGCCGAGTTGGACTACAAGAGGGGAACTGTAGTTCTCACGAAGGTACAAACAATTTGGAACCGCTGGAGCATACTTACACCTTCTCTCTCTAGACAATTGGGGCCGTCTGTGGAAAATATATTATAGACATTTACGAGGACACATTTCATGGCATTGCAAGACGATAATGGTTCCAGAAGCCGTGAAACCCAAGGGGAGCCCCCTCATGCTCCCAGGACCCTTCAGGACAGAGGGGCTAAACTACTGTCCAATGCTCAAATGACGACAAAGGCCGCCTCAAAGCAAAGGCTAGGTCGATTGCTTCCCAAAGGTGAAGATTGCCGGGACCTTACCATTAAGCGTCTGTAGACACAATTGGCTGAGATGACTCAAGTTATGGTGGAAAATCGATTAATGAAATCACCACCAGTAGATAGAGAAGGACCTTCCAGAGTAAGGTCTGGAGTCTAGAAAGATTCATCTCATGAGCCTAGAAAGGAAAAGCAACGCGAGTCACACGTCGACCTAGAAAGCCAGGGAGACAGCAAATATGTGGCGTCAAGCAAACGAAGGATGTCGCCGCGCAGAGCTCAGTCAAGTGGGGACCTCAGGGAGAAGCTAAATGCCATAAGAAATTGAGAAGGTGATCTGCGGGAAAAACTCAACAACCGAGCAGCCACTGCGCATGTCAGGACCATCATTCTTGCCGGATAGTTGCCAGAGCGACTGTGTTGGGGCGAACGGACCCCATCCCGAGATACTAGACTCATTTTTATTACGAGATGGAGGGAATGGACCCACCCGAGAAGTTCACCCCATTGAGGTTTACTTTATACTATATAAAGTCAAACTCGAGGTCCCACGTCAGTCACGTCAAGCAGATGATGGCCTTATGGAATCACATTGACGCCCTGATGTGACGGGTGTTTCCATCAAGCATGGGTGATCTCGGGCTGAAGTGGTTCGACAAATTACCTTTTGAATCGATCAAAAATTTCCATTAGCTCACCGAGTCATTCGTGGCTAGATTCATAATCAACACAAAGGCACCAAAGGGTGTCGGATCGCTTCTGAAGCTGAGGAAAGGTAAGAACGAGTCGATCAAGAACTATAGAAAACGCTATTGGGAGACATACAATGAGATAGAAGAATGCTCCAAGGAGTTAGCAGTAGCTAGCTACAAGCTTGGGCTGACCCCGATGAAAAACTTCGAGAGAATTTGACGTTCAACCCTCCAATCGACCTTCGGGACCTTATGTCCCGGGTCAAAATGTTCGCCCAGACGATGTCAAACAGGAGGAGAAGTTTACGGGAACATCAAACTGAGCTGAGACCCCAAACAAGTAACGAAAGGAGAGTTCAGGTGATTACAAAAGTCGGGTGAGGCAAGGCATACTCTAGGAAGCCCGAACTAATGGGAGGTGATCCCAAGAGATGTAACCAGCGTTGGAAGTGTTCCTATCATGACGAAAGGGGAATAAAACGGAGAATTGCCGAGCTCTAAAGGCTTTTTGGACCAATTGGTCCGAGAAGGACACCTGAAAGAGTTCATTGACAAAGAGAAGTCTCAGGCTAAGAAAGATGAGGTTGAGCCAAATCCCAGGTTTGACTGAGATGACAACAACAAGCAAGCTAAAGCCATGGACGAAGATGAGGACATAACCTTGGGGACCATTCACACGATCGGCGGCCTAAATCACCCTGACCTTGAAAATAAGATCCGGGGGAAAATCTGAATAATAAAACAAATGCACGAGGTTCTCTCAGTCCAATCGTCGGCTAAGAAGCCGAGTCAAACGGTGACAGAACCAGGAAGCATTACCTTTACCAAGGTCGATATCAAGAGGGTGCAACACCCGCATTCTGACCCCCTGGTTATCCAACTCAGAATGAACAACTACGAAGTAAAACAGATCCTGGTAGACACAAGAAGTTCAGTTGAGGTAATGTACTATGACCTTTTTAAAAAGCTTAAACTTACTCAATCAGACTTAAAACCTGCCCGAGCTCCACTGGTAGGATTCAACGCTCAATCTTATTGGCCCTTGGGAATCATGACCCCCAAGGTTCGAGATGGATCCCAAGAGTCAATAACAGAGTTCATTTTCATTGACATCCCTTCACCCTATAATGCAATCGTTGGCCGAGATTGGTTGCATAGAATGAAGGGGGTGGCTTTATGCTGCATCAGATCATCAAGTTTGCCACTTCCTGAGGCGAATAAACCCTCTTTGGAGACCAAGTAGCGACAAAATAGTGTTACCTTGCTACGATCAACACTAAGGTAGCCATGAAGGAAGTACAACTGATCGAAGAAGAGCAAGAAATTCTAGATGACATCAGAAAGGATCCCGAGGCCAAGGTCGTAGAAGATCTGATACACTATGAATTGGATGTGCCATGCTTAGATCGCTTCTTTCTCACGGGAGCCAACCTGGAAGAGCAAGAGAGAACCGAGCTCATCTAGTTCTACTATAAGGTAATGCCTTTTGGTGTGAAGAACGCAGGTGGCACATATCAGAGGATGGTTATGAAAATGTTTGAGCCAATCCTAGGTAAAACCATGGATGATTACATCAATGATATGGTGGTCAAAAGTAAAGAAAAATCAGATCACATTAGGGATTTAACTGAGGTGTTCACAATACTCAAAATATAAAAGTTGAGACTGAACGAGGCAAAGTGCGCCTTCGTAGTGGGCTTGAAATTTTTTTTGGGCCATTTGTTGACAAGACGAGGGATATAGGCGTATCCAGAACAAATAATGGCAATCAATAACCTCGTGAGTCCAAAGACAGCGAAAGAGGTTCAGAAACTTACTGGAATGGCAGCAGCACTGAATAGATTCATTAGTAAGTCTTCTGATAAATGCCGCCCATTTTTTACACTCCTTTGGAAAAATACAAAGTTCTCATGGAATGAGGAGTGCGAGCTCGCACTTCAATAATTCAAAAAATACTTGACCGAACCACCACTTCTTTGCACACTAGATGAGGGAGAATTACTCTATGTATATCTCGTTGTATCCGAACATGTCATCAACTCGGTATTATTAAGAGAGGTAGACGCAGAACAACACCCGATCTATTTTGTTAACAAGACGTTTATGGATTGCCAAACAAGATACCTGCCATTGGAGAAGCTCGTCTTGGCCCTAGTCTTAACTTCTCAGAAACTCATGCACTATTTTCAAGTGCATCCCATTGCAGTGTACATTGAGTTCCCATTAAAAAATATTTTGTCAAAAGCAGACTTTTCTAGCAGACTCTCTAAATGGTCTATTGAGCTCGGTCAGCTCGACATTAAATTTTTACCAAGG
>BRYE01000028.1:19250805-19253305 GCA_030159115.1 Actinidia arguta var. hypoleuca | reverse complement strand
AAATGTGAAGTCTCTTTAGGGGTCTTGTTTGGTATGGATTTTCATTCCCTGTTTTCTGCAGTTTTTCTGAAAGAACCCTTCTTCATCAGAAAACACCAAAATTAAATACATTTTCAGACTTTCCAAAACATTTTTGTAACAAAATGTGACTTCCTTTTAGGGGACTTGTTTTCTATTGATTTTCATTTCCTGTTTTCTGATTTCATTTTTGGTGTTTTTTGAAAAATATTTTTTTTTTGGTCAGAAAGATTTTGATTTTTTTTTTCTTCAGACGTTCGAAAACAGAATTTGCAACAAAGTGTAAGCGATAGAAAAACAGAATCTGTTTTCAAATTTCCGTTGTTTTTGTTTCTGAAAACGTGTAAACATAAAAGGAAGAAAAAGTAAGTGCACGGGGGTCGTCTCCTTTGGTAGAGTAAACCAGCCATTGTTTAAGAGAAATTATTGAGTGCTATTGGTGAAAATCCTAGTGGTGCTCAAATCTTGGAGTGATTAGTTTAAACAGTGATATCTATTATTTTTTCGTCTAAATTGTGACAAATATATATAAATGTGTCATTTATTAAATATTGTAGAACAATACTTTAAGAGCACCGAATAATCTCTTGTTGTTTAATGGCAAAATATTTTAGATTCCATTTGCCCAATATTACTTTTCAATTACCGCGTTCCCATCTATTTTTGTTTGTTAGCCTCTGAATCGATATTTTTCCTTCATCCTAACATTGTTATGATATTTCCCCTTGTTTAATCAGGCTTTATTTGCTTTTCCATTGATCGATCTGTGTCATTGGCATATAGTAGTTGTTTAAAATAAAATCTTGATATTTTAATTGGGCTCTCAAACCTAAATATTGCAGTCGTGTTGGGATTATGGATGTCAACGAATAAGGTATAGATAGGTGAACTGATGCTCAATATCCGAATTCAAACTATATTACCACATACATACTCAAGACGTACCCAAAGTTTATATTTAAAAGCTACCAATTCCCAAACGTAACGGGAATTGGGCAATTCCATCAATTAATACCCAATATCCAATTCCGAGGAGCGATTGATTTCGACGAGACCAAGCCACAAAGGCCTTGATGGAATAGTGACAGGGAGATCAGGGAGAGGCTGAGAGCGACGGGGAGAGGATGTAACCATGCCATACTTGAACATATATTTCATGTATTTTGCCATTTGTGCCCCGAACTGGAAAAAAAAATTGGGTAAAACCTGGATGCAAATGGTTTCAGTTCGGGCTTTTATGAAGTTCAGGTTAAATACCGAAAAATTTTTAAAGGAAGAAACTTTACAATTTGCACATTTATTTTTCAAAAACCTAATTGACAATTTATATAATGAATTTATTTTAGCCTATCACATATAATTTAACGAACCATTTTTTAAGTCACAGGATGAATTATTTGGATGTTTGTAAGGGTTAAAATTGGAACTTGATTTGACTTCTAGAATTTGACAAGGACTAAAGTAAGATTATTAATGAACTGCAAGGGTGCAAATTGTAAATTACACAACTTATAGAATATGAGCAATACCAGTAGTAGTGAAAAAAGGGAAACCAATCTTCTCACTCTTGCCTTTCATTCCATCAACAATTGAATGCAAATTCTTGCATAGCATCACATTTTTTTATTGACCATGAAACACCACCAATCTTCAAACCTCGAGCAAAACGAAAATTACAAAAAGGACCTGAAATTTAATAGTAATGTTTTATTCTCTAATCATGAGACCACTTAATTAACCCTCTTGCAATCAGCCCTTATCTGCCCATTATTTCCAGTCAAAGGACTTATATTTCCTAGTTTGACCATGGACTGCCCAAAGTTATCAAAGAAATCACTTTGGCTACTTGCAAACTGGTTCACGATGGGAATGGTATCAGAACCATTAGTTGAGAATAGAAATTGGTCCGTGGTAAGAAGCCCGCGTTTGTTCTGGAGGTGGGTGTAGTAGTTGTTGTCGAAGCCGTTAGGGGTTGTAGGGTCAAAGTCCACCAACGTCCCATCGGTGGTGCATGCTTGGATGAGCTCTTCTCGGAACGTGGGGTCCATGGGTGCGCTCGAGTCGTTGGAGTCAAAGCGTTGACTAAACGTCACGCATCGAGCTTTGCCGATTGTATGAGCACCTAATTAAGAAAGTATATTTGCATGGTGTTAGAAGAGAAAAAGCAAAAAAATAGTATGGTTGTTGCAAGTGGTTTCTTATTATGCTGTGGAATTGCCTATCTATTAACTTGAATTTTTGATTTTTTTCATATTTAGTGAATTTTTTTAACCGTTTGATCAAAATTTTATAATTTTCCTCTTCCTCTTGATCAGAGAAGTTTAAAAATATAAAAAATTTCATCAAATTTAGAAAAAAGTTATTAAATAAGTTGTGTTATGGTAATTTTGTTTTCAAGTAGTGAAAAATTAATTAAGGTTAGATTTGGTGAATCAATGAATGAATGAATTAAATATAATTACCAGATAAAGCAACCATATCA
>BRYE01000028.1:19200805-19205805 GCA_030159115.1 Actinidia arguta var. hypoleuca | reverse complement strand
TATTTTTCTCCTTTACAATTGTCTCGCAATTTGCATAAGTTGGGTCGATGCTTGCTGAGATCATGTGAACTAGACAAGTTCGTTCTTTAAGCCTGGTGCTTGGTAGGCATCCTGATGTCTACTTGTTGTCTTTCATTTGTTTTGGTATAATATTTCATCGTAATGTTTGGGCCACACATCTAGGTCTGATTAGCCCGCGAGCATGTTTGAGCATCAATGCTGAGGTCCCCCACCTGCCCCTAGGGCTCGTTTGGTGTGGATGCGTGGCTGGGTGATTGCCACATGCTCTCGTTTGCTTGGGTTCTAGGGCGGTTGCTTGCGCGTGAATTCACGTGCCATTGAGACACGCTTAGGCTTCCTTGGGATTGCATGGACGGGTGCAGTGCCAGGATGGGTGATTCCCTGGGAAATTCTCTTTTTGCACCCCTTTTTGTTGATTTTTCACACCTTTTCTTTTTTGAAAAATTCTCCGAACCATTTTTTTTGCTTTACGATTGCGGGCGAGGAATCGACTAAATTCGACCTAATGTACTTCACATGTTGCGCAGCGGTGTGAATGAGAGAAAGCGGGGGATTGAGAGTCGATGGCTCCATAAGAATAAAAAAGGTGAATCAACTCACCGACACAATCGTACTAGTACTAATACACGAATTCCATTTGAACTCCAAAGTTAAGCGTGCATGGATGGAGGTAGTGCCAGGATAGGTGACCCCTTGGAAAGTCCACTTTTTGCACCCTTTTTTGTCAATTTTTCCCACCTTTTTTTTTCGAAAATTCCCCATGCCCATTTATTTGTGTGCTTCATGAATGCGGGCAAGAAAGCGACTGGATTCGACCCAGTGTACCTCGTTGCGCTGATTTGTGAAGGAGTGGAAGTGATAGATTGGGGGAACTATGGATCCATAAGAATAGAAAAGGTGAATCAACTCACTGACACAATCATACCAGTACTAATACATGGATTCCGTTTGAACTCCGAAGTTAAGCACGCATGGCCGGTTGCAGTGCCAGGATGGGTGACCCCTTGGGAAGTCCTCTTTTTTCACCCTTTTTGTCGATTTTTCACACCTTTTCTTTTTAGAAAATTTTCAAAACCTATTTATTTGTGAGCTTTATGAATGCGAGCGAGGAAGCAACAGGATTCGAGTCGATGTACTTCACCCGTTGCTATGCGGTGTGAATGAGAGGAAACAGGGGATTGGGGGTCGATGGCTTATAAGAATAGAAAAGGTGAATCAACTCACCGACAAGATCATACCTGTACTAATACACGGATTCTGTTTGAACTTTGAAGTTAAGCATGCATGGATGGGTGTAGTGCCAAGATGATTTTTATAAATGAAATTCTATTAGAATGGCATCAAAGGAATGCCACCACAATACAAAAGGCCCTATAAACTTTAACGATTATCAATAAGCTCTAAAAATCCAGAAATTATTCCAAAGAGGTTGTACCCTCTCTGGTAGGGTTGTACAAAAATCCGACCCATCCGTCAATCCGACTAACCCGATCCGATTTTATGAAATACAGACGATTTCGAGTACTGAACGGTCGGATACCGGTTTGGATTCTAGGAATCCGAACTTATTCGGACGGTTTACGGTTTGTGGGCGGATCCGACCCGATAAACCCGCGAATCCGGCGACGTAACGTATCATTGACAACTGAGGGGGGAGGGGCTGGAATAGGCAGGTAAGGTCCAGTCACTATCATAGACAAGGCTTGTGCCGTGAAACCTAGACTACAGTCCCCCCTAGTCACTACCTACAACTGCCCCCCCTCTCTCTTTTCTCTCTCTTTCTCTCTTCAACCTTATACATAGTACATACATATAAACCCTTGTGTTGTGCATCAGTGTGTGTATGATTTTAAATTTTTAATTATGAGGGATTAAACAAGAAAAAGGACATCTAGAAAAAACCCTTTGCAGAAGGACCCCGAGTTCTCTACCGTTTCAGCTCCATTTCTCTTTTTACCCCAAGTTATCCCTCTCTAAGCTCTCGTTAGTCTTCATCACGCGGCGCCCCCCGTTTTTTCCTCTCTGAGCTCTCTCTCTCTCTCTCTCTCTCTCTCTCACGCAGCCCTAGCCATCAATCGCTTCAACTCAGCAAATGAACTGGAATAGACATGGATACTCCAAACAGCGTCGCCGTCGTCTACGACATCTACGCCCTCTCTCTCTCTTTCACTCTATACCTCTGCCTCTTGGCCCTCTTCCTAAGTCCTTTCTCTCTCTCTCTCTCTATCAATAAAATGTTTTGTTCAATTTGAAATTTCACTAATGGCTTTGTGTTTTTAAATCATGCTTTCACTAATGACTCTACTTGGGTAGCATCTCTGTATTGATTGGTGATTTTTTACTTCACCCGTGCATGGTTTCTTATGATTTGTGTGCTTGTGGACTCAATTAGTCATAATCAAATTTTTAATCGAACCAAAATTTCAAAAAAATTTACTGTTCCAAGTTAGAAAAAAATCCGACCAAACCGACCGCAATCCGCCAATCCGTTCATTTGCGGTTTAGTGATCCGTTCGATCGGACTTGGATGTGGTAATTGTCAACCCAACCTTATTCGGGCGGTTGGCGAATTTTTATCAAATCCGATCCACCCGACCCGTGAACACCCCTACTCTCTAGACTCCCACCTATGCAACATGCTGACAAAAGAGCGCTCTTAATCCTAGTACCAGACTTTCTATACCATCAAAATGATGTCTATTCCTCTCTCTCCAAAGAAGCCACATCAAACATAATGGCATAATAAACCTTATCTACTTCCTTCCCCACCTTAGTGCCTCTCCAGCAATGAAGACGTCCGACAAGCCACATTAAATCAAGAAAGGATCGAGTACGACACCACAGGACAATTATTAAGAAAATGGGCAACTGGTCTGGCATCCCGCTTACACGTGCAACACCAATTCACTATCACTTTCTTCTTTCAAATCAAATTTCCTATAGTAAGCATATTTCCTTGTGCCTCACTGTCACACCACACAAAGAAAGCTACCTAGGGAGGAGCCCAATTGGCCCACCATGGGAAACCAGGTTTATGTCTTCCCCGCGAAACTTGATAAAAGACTTGACCTAAAAAGATATCTAAGGTACAAGACTCCATCTGAAAGAATCCTCACATATCCCAATATAAGGCATGCCATGTAACCTCTCCAAATGAGTCACCATTTCTGGTTTTGTAACTCCCTACAAAGCAAAACGTCCCAAACAAAATGCTCCCTATCCCCTAAAGCTGGCTCTGCCATTGTAGCATCCTAGTCGATAGCTAAGCGGTAAATGGTCCGAAGGGTGCTCTCAGCTCCTCCCCACAGCACACATAAGAACAAAACTTCACTCGCCGACCTTCCTCACTAACCACATAGCAATATGGCATGCCTCTCAAAGTAAGCCAAACAAAATAAAAAGAGGAAAGAGGAAAGAAGAAGAAAAGGTGAGGAACAAGAAAATCATAATTCCTAGGTACTCCCCAAGGTTCTTCCAATCACACTGAAGAAAAGAAGCTAACACACCACAACTGGAAACACAAGTTTTCTATATCTATCATCCAAATACGCTACTACATCACTTGCATATATCGAAGGCCATCCAAGTGCCCAAGAGAACTAGGAGATGAAAACTTGGTGTCAAGTATATTATTGGACCCAAGCAATCAACCGATAGACAGCCCCAAGCTGGCAACTAAGTATTGGGTGTTACAATATATGGGTGGTTCACATTCCCAAAAGAGAACCTATCATAGACCTTTAAAGTATTCAAAGCCCTAATTGTTTGTTGTACAGAATTTTCAGCAATTATTTCAGCTAATCTCCTTTCTAAATCAATCCAGTTGCACCGTATTTCCATCTAGTCAACCATATTTGTTGTCCTCATTTTCGATGAATCTGATACCAAGACAAACACTAATGTGATACATCCCGGTCCTATAAAAATAATCAATATTAACAGCAAGGAAAAGAGCAAATAAGAAATGTTGAAGAATAGCAAGACCACTTAATAGTTCACAAAGCAAACAAAAATTTAAAAAAAAAAAGGGGAGGAGGGAGAGGGGGGTGGGTGGGTGGGGGTGTGTGGAGAGAGAGAGAGAGAGAGAGAAGTGCATACAGATTCTAGACATTTGGATCATCATCTTGGATTTCATCTGCAGCTCTTAAAATTGCATCTATGTCCCTATTCTTAGCAAGCGAAGACGGAACATTCCAGCAATGCCAGTAGCAGGCTGCCCATAGACATCAGTCCCTGCCTTTCCCTACTTAGTGCAACACGTACTAACCGCTCCCACAAATCCTCCACCCGAGACATCTCATACACAAGAAAAGAAAATATTTTTTTGAGAATCAAGTGCACCACAATTTATTTGAGTATCAGGATCGGGACAAACGGACATTGTCCATGGTGATACAAAAGGAGTTAGTACAGCATAAAGAATAAAATGAATCAGGTGGGAAATCAGGAGATAAAGGAAACAGAGGTTGATATAGAAAAGAGATACTTGTGCCATACGTTCTCTGATGGAGAAAAAAAACGAAAAAACATAAAATAAGAATGAAATACAATCGGCGATACCGTTTCTTTCTTTTATGTTGATGTGAGATGCTATTCTATTCTAGAACACATAAATCAATAATTTCCACCATCAGTGTTTACTACTATAACTCAGGGCTCCGCTGGTGTTGTGAGTATACACTAATGATAATGAATATCAACCACCTACCAATTAAATTAAAAGTTTACTTAATCATGGTCTTGATATCGAATCAAAGACCAAACTTAACAATGAATGCTAGCTAAGCTCAGTGAAAGATAATTTTGAAATCTAACTTAATTCAACAATTAATGTTTAGCTTAAACTTTAATATCTCAATCATAATCATGTACAGTAATTAAAATTAAGATTATCCCAAGTATCTTAACTTAATCAAACTCTCTAAGTTAAAGAGTTGGATATTGTCTCCCTTTTGTGTAGTTGGGATTCATGGGAGCCC
>BRYE01000028.1:19095805-19160805 GCA_030159115.1 Actinidia arguta var. hypoleuca | reverse complement strand
CATCCACACTTATTTCGGCCGATTTCTCTTCAAATCTTTTTCTTTCTAGATTATTTATTATTCGCATTTATTTTTTAGCTTCACGGATGTAGGAGATGAATCCGTTCGGCGAAGGCTGATGTACATCACCCATCGCGCTGCTGTGGAGATGGGGTGAATGAAAGATGTCTCTATAAGAGCATAAAATTGGCATCACTTTGCGGGTGTGATCATACCAGCACTAATGCACTGGATCCCATCAAAACTCCGCAGTTAATCGGGATAGGGCGGGAGCAGTACTAGGATTGGTAACCCCCTAGGAAGTCCTCGTGTTGCAGTCTTTTTTTGTCGATTTTTCATCATGGCTTTTCTTTCCTTAAAATTTTCCGTTTGTATTTGTTTAAAGCCTTACGGATGCGAGCGAAACGGCTGCATTCGGATCGGTATACTTCACCCCGAAGTTAAGCGTGCTCGGGCGGGTGCAATGCCAAGATGGGTGACCCACCGAGAAGTCCCTGTTTTTCACACTTTTTTCGGCCAGTTTCTCTTCTAATCTTTTTCTTTCTAGATTATTTATTATTCGCATTTATTTTTTTGCTTCACGGATGCAGGAGATGAATCCGTTTGGTGAAGGCCGATGCACATCACCCATCGCGCTGCTGCGGGGATGGGGTGAATGAAGGATGTCTTTATAAGAGCATAAAATGCGCATCACTTAGCGGGTGTGATCATACCAGCACTAATGCACCGGATCCAATCAGAACTCCACAGTTAATTGGGATTGGGCTGGAGCAGTACTAGGATTGATAACCCCCTAGGAAGTCCTCATGGTGCACCCCTTTTTTGTCAATTTTTCATCACGGCTTTTCTTTTCTTATAATTTTCCATTCGTATTTGTTTATAGCCTTACGGATGCGAGGGACGCGACTGCATTCGGATCGGTATACTTCACCCCGAAGTTAAGCGTGCCCGGGCGGGTGCAATGCCAGGATGGGTGACCCACTGGGAAGTCCCCGTTTTCCACACTTTTTTCGTTCGATTTCTCTTCAAACCTTTTTCTTTCTAGATTATTTATTATTCGCACTTATTTTTAGCTACACGGATGCAGGAGATGAATCCGTTCGGCGAAGGCCGATTTACATCACCCGTCGCGCTGCTGCAGGGATGGGGTGAATGAAGGATATCTTTATAAGAACATAAAATTCGCATCACCTTGCGGGTGCGATCATACCAGCACTAATGCACTGGATCCCATCTGAACTCCGGAGTTAATCAGGATTGGTCGGGAGAAGTACTAGGATTGGTAACCACCTAGGAAGTCCTCGTGTTGCACCCTTTTTTTTTTTCGATTTTCATCAAGGCTTTTCTTTTATTAAAATTTCTCGTTCGTATTTGTTTATAGCCTTACGGATGCGGCTAAGCGAATGCATTCGGATCGGTATACTTCACACCGAAAGTAAGCGTGCCCGGGAGGGTGCAATGCCAAGATGTGTGACCCACCGAGAAGTCCCTGTTTACCACACTTTTTTTGACCGATTTCTCTTCAAATATTTTTCTTTCTAGATTATTTATTATTCGCATTTATTTTTTAGCTTCACGGATGCAGGAGACAAATCCGTTCGGCGAAGGCCGATGTACATCACCCATCGCGCTGCTGCGGAGATGGGGTGAATGAAGGATGTCTCTATAAGAGCATAAAATTGGCATCACTTTGCGGGTGCGATCATACCAGCACTAATGCACTGGATCCCATCAGAACTCCGCAGTTAATCGGGACAGGGCGGGAGCAGTACTAGGATTGGTAACCCCCTAGGAAGTCCTCGTGTTGCAGTCTTTTTTTGTCGATTTTTCATCACGGCTTTTCTTTTCTTAAAATTTTCCGTTTGTATTTGTTTAAAGCCTTACGGATGCGAGCGAAACGGCTGCATTCGGATCGGTATACTTCACCCCCAAGTTAAGCGTGCCCGGGCGGGTGCAATGCCATGACGGGTGACCCACCGGGAAGTCCCTATTTTCCACACTTTTTTTGGCTGATTTCTCTTCAAATCTTTTTTTTTTCTAGATTATTTATTATTCGCATTTATTTTTTAGCTTCACGGATGCAGGAGATGAATCTGTTCGGCGAAGGCCGATGTACATCACCCATCGCGCTGCTGCGAGGATGGGGTGAATGAAAAATGTCTCTATAAGAGCATAAAATTCGCATCACCTAGCAGGTGCGATCATACCAGCAATAATGCACCGGATCCCATCAGAACTCCGTAGTTAATAGGGATTGGGCGGGAGCAGTACTAGGATTGGTAACCCCCTAGGAAGTCCTCATGTTGCACCCTTTTTTGTCGATTTTTCATCACGGCTTTTCTTTTCTTATAATTTTCCATTCGTATTTGTTTATAGCCTTACGGATTCGAGGGAAATGGCTTCATTTGGACAAGTATACTTCACCCCGAAGTTAAGCGTGCCCGGACGGGAGCAATGCTAGGATGGGTGACCCATCGGGAAGTCACCGTTTTTCACACTTTTTTCGGCTGATTTTTCATCAAACCTTTTTCTTTTTAGATTATTTATTATTCACATTTATTTTTAGCTTCACGGATGCAGGAGATGAATCCGTTCCGCGAAGGCCGATGTACATCACCCATCGCGCTGCTGCAGAGATGGGGTGAATGAAAGATGTCTCTATAAGAGCATAAAATTGGCATCACTTTGCGGGTGCGATCATACCAGCACTAATGCACTGGATCCCATCAAAACTCTGCTGTTAATCGGGATAGGGCGGGAGCAGTACTAGGATTGGTAACCCCCTAGGAAGTCCACGTGTTGCACCCTTTTTCTATCGATATTCATCACGGCTTTTCTTTTCTTAAATTTTCCCGTTCGTATTTGTTTATAGCCTTACGGATGCGAGCAAAATAGCTGCATTTGGGGTAGTATATTTCACCCCGAAGTTAAGCGTGCCCGGGCGGGTGCAATGCCAAGATGGGTGACCCACCCGGAAGTCCTCGTTTTGCTCACTTTTTTCAGGCAATTTCTCTTCAAATCTTTTTCTTTCTAGATTATTGATTGTTTTCATTTATTTTTTAGCTTTACGGATGTAGGAGATGAATCCGTTCGGCGAAGCCCGATGTACATCACCCGTCTTGCAGCTGCAGGGATGAGGGGAAGGAAGGATATCTCTATAAGAATATAAAATGCGCATCACCTCGCGGGTGCAATCATACCAGCACTAATGCACTGAATCCCATCTTAACTCCGTAGTTAATCGGGATTGGGCGGGAGCAGTATTGGATTGGTAACCAATTAGGAAGTCCTCGTGTTGCAACCGTTTTTTGTCGATTTTTCGTCAAGGCTTTTTTTCTTAAAGTTTCCCTTTCCTATTTGTTTAGAGCCTTACGGATGCGACTGAAGCGGCTACATTTGGATCGGTATACTTCACCCCGAAGTTAAGAGTGCCTGGCGGGTGCAATGCCAAAATGTGTGACACACTGGGAAGTCCCCGTTTTTCACACTTTTTTTGGTCGATTTTTCTTCAACCCATTTTCTTTCTAGATTATTTATTATTCCCTTTCATTTTTTAGCTTCACGGATGCAAGAGATGAATCTGTTCGGCGAAGGCCGATGTACATCACCCGTCGCGCTGCTGTGGGGATGGGGTGAAGGTAGGATATCTCTATAAGAGCATAAAATGCGCATTACCTTGCAGGTGCGATCATACCAGCATTAATGCACCGGATCCCATCATAACTCCGCAGTTAATCGGGATTGAGCGGGAGCAGTACTGGGATTGGTAACCACCAAGGAAGTCCTCGTGTTGCACCCTTTTTTGTCGATTTTTCGTTAGGGCTTTTCTTTTCTTAAAATTTCCCTTTCGTATTTGTTTAGAGCCTTACAGATACGACCAAAGCAGCTGCATTCGGATCGGTATACTTCACCCCGAAGTTAAGCGTGCCCGGCGGTGTGCAATGCCAAAAATGGTGACCCACTGGGAAGTCCCCATTTTTTACACTTTTTTTGGCCGATTTCACTTCAAACCTTTTTCTTTCTAGATTAGTTATTATTCTCTTTCATTTTTTAGCTTCATGGATGCAGGAGATGAATCTGTTCGGCGAAGGCCGATGTACATCACCCGTCGCGCTGCTGCGGGGATGAGGGGAAGGAAGGATATCTCTATAAGAACATAAAATGCGCATCACCTTGCGGGTGCGATCATACCAGCACTAATGCACCGGATCCCATCATAACTCCGCAGTTAATCGGGATTGGGCGGGTGCGGTACTAGGATTGGTAACCACCTAGGAAGTCTTCGTGTTGCACCCCTTTTTTGTCGATTTTTCGTCAGGGCTTTTCTTTTCTTAAAGTTTCCCTTTCGTATTTGTTTATAGCCTTACAGATGCGATCGAAGTGGCTCCAATTGGATTGGTATACTTCACCCCGAAGTTAAGTGTGCCCGGCGGGTGCAACGCCAGAATGGGTAACCCACTGGGAAGTCCCCATTTTTTAAACTTTTTTTGGCCGATTTCTCTTCAAACCTTTTTCTTTCTAGATTATTTATTATTCGCATTTATTTTTTAGCTTCACGGATGCAGGAGATGAATCCGTTCGGTGAAGGCCAATGTACATCACCTGTCACGCTACTGCGGGGATGTGGTGAATGAAGGATATCTCTATAAGAACATAAAATGCGCATCACCTTGCGGGTGCGATCATACCAGCACTAATGCATCGAATCTCATCATAACTACGCAGTTAATCGGGATTGGGCGGGTCTAGTACTAGGATTGGTAACCCCCTAGGAAGTCCTCGTGTTGCACCCCTTTTTTGTCGATTTTTCATTGCAGCTTTCCTTTTCTTAAAATTTTCCATTCGTATTTGTTTATAGCCTTACGGATACGAGCAAAACAGCTGCATTCGGATTGGTATACTTCACCCCGAAGTTAAGCGTGCCCAGGCGGGTTCAATGCCAGGATGGGTGACCCACCGGGAAGTCCTCGTTTTGCACACTTTTTTCGGGCAATTTCTCTTCAAATATTTTTCTTTCTAGATTTGTTATTGTTTTCATTTATTTTTTATCTTCACGGATGTTGGAGATTGATCCGTTCGGCGAAGCCCGATGTACATCAACCGTCGCGCTGCTACGGGGATGGGGGGATTGAAGGATATCTCTATAAGAACATAAAATGCGCATTACCTTGCGGGTGCGATCATACCACCACTAATGCACCGGATCCCATCATAACTCCGCAGTTAATCGGGATTGGGCGGGAGCAGTACTAGGATTGGTAATCACCTAGGAAGTCTTCGTGTTGCACCCCTTTTTGTTAATTTTTCGTCAGGGTTTTTCTTTTCTTAAAGTTTCCCTTTCGTATTTATTTATAGCCTTACGGATGCGAGCGAAGCTGCTGTATTTGGGTCGGTATAGTTCACCCCGAAGTTAAGCATCCCCGGGCGGGTGCAATGTCAGGATGGGTGATCCACTGGGAAGTCCCCGTTTTGCACACTTTTTTCGGTTGATTTCTCTTCAAACTTTTTCTTTCTAGATTATTTATTATTAGAATTAATTTTTTAGCTTCACAGATGCAGGAGATGGATCCGTTCGGTGAAGGCCGATGTACATCACCCGTCGCGCTGTTGTGGGGACGGGGTGAATGATGGATATCTCTATAAGAACATGAAATGCGCATCACCTTGCGTCTGCGATCATACCAGCACTATTGTATCGGAACCCATAAGAACTCCAGAGTTAATCGGGATTGGGCGGGAGCAGTACTAAGATTGGTAATCTCCTAAGAAGTCCAAGTTTTGCACCCTTTTTTTACCGATTTTTCATCACGGCTTTTCTTTTCTTAAAATTTCTTGTTCGTATTTTTTTAAAGCCATACGGATGCGAGCGAAATTGCTGCATTCGGATCGGTATACTTCACCCCGAAGTTAAGCGTATCCGGGCGGGTGCAATGCCAGGATGGGTGACCCACAGGGAAGTCCCAGTTTTTGACACTTTTTTCGGCCGATTTTTAATCAGACCTTTTTCTTTCTAGATTATTTATTATTTGCTTTCATTTTTTAGCTTCACGGATGCAGGAGATGAATCCGTTCGGCGAAGGCTGATGTAATCACCCGTCGCGCTGCTGCGGGGATGGGGTAAAGGAAGGATATCTCTATAAGAACATAAAATGCGCATCACCTTGCGAGTGCGATCATACCAACACTAATGCATGAATCCCATCAGAACTCCGCAGTTAATCGAGATTGGGCGGGAGCAGACTAGGATTGGTAACCCCCTAGGTAGTCCTCGTGTTGCACCCCTTTTTTGTTGATTTTTCATCACGGCTTTTCATTTCTTAAAATTTCCCGTTGGTATTTGTTTATAGCCTTAGGGATGCGAGGGAAACGGCTGCATTCGGATTGGTATACTTCACCCCGAAGTTAAGCGTGCCCGGGCGGGTGAATTGCAAAGATGGGTGACCCACCGAGAAGTCCTCGTTTTGCACACTTTTTTCGGGCAATTTCTCTTCAAATCTTTTTCTTCCTAGATTATTTATTGTTTCCATTTATTTTTTAGCTTCACGAATGCAGGAGATGGATCTGTTCGGCGAAGTCCGATGTACATCACCCGTCGCACTGCTATTGGGATGGGGTGAATGATGGATATCTCTATAAGAACATAAAATGCGCATCACCTTGCGTGTGCAATCATACCAGCATTAATGCACCGAATCCTATCAGAACTCTGCAGTTAATCGGGATTAGGCAGGAGCAGTACCAGGATTGGTACCCACCTAGGAAGTCCTCGTGTTGCACCCTTTTTTTATCGATTTTTCAACAGGACTTTTCTTTTCTTAAAGTTTCCCTTTCGTATTTGTTTATAGCCTTACGGATGCGAGCAACCTGCTGTATTTGGATCGGTATAGTTCACCCCGAAGTTAAGCATCCCCGGGCGGGTGCAATGCCAGGATGGGTGATCCACTGGGAAGTCCCCGTTTTCCACACTTTTTTTGGCTGATTTCTCTTCAAACCTTTTTCTTTCTAGATTATTTATTATTCGCATTTATTTTTTGCTTCACGGATGCAGGAGATGAATCCATTCGGTGAAGGCCGATGTACATCACCCGTCGCGTTGCTGTGGGGATGGGGTGAATGATGGATATTGCTATAAGAACATGAAATGCGCATCACCTTGCATATGCGATCATACCAACACTAATGCACCGGATCCCATCAGAACTCCGGAGTTAATCGGGATTGGGCGGGAGCAGTACTAGGATTGGTAACCCCCGAGGAAGTCCAAGTTTTGCAACTTTTTTTACTGATTTTCATCACGACTTTTCTTTTCTTAAAATTTCTCGTTCGTATTTTTTTAGAGCCTTACGGATGCGAGCGAAACAGCTGCATTCGGATCGGTATACTTCACCCCGAAGTTAAGCGTGCCCGAATGGGTGCAATGCCAGGATGGGTGACCCACCGGGAAATCCCCGTTATCCACATTTTTTAGGCCGATTTTTCTTCAAACCTTTTTTGTCTATATTATTTATTATTCACTTTCATTTTTTAGCTTCACGGATGCAGGAGACGAATCCTTTCAGCGAAGGCCGATGTACATCACCCGCCGCGCTGCTGCAGGGATGGGGTGAAGGACTGATATCTCTATAAGAACATAAAAAGCGCATCACTTTGCGGGTGCGATCATACTAGTACTAATGCACCGAATCCCATCAGAACTCCGCAGTTAATCGGGATTGGGAGGGAGCAGTACTAGGATTGGTAATCACCTAGGAAGTCCTCGTGTTGCACCCTTTTTTTTATCGATTTTTCAACAGGGCTTTTTTTTTTCTTAAAGTTTCCCTTTCGTATTTGTTTATAGCCTTACGGATGCGAGCGAAGCTGCTGTATTTGGATCGATATAGTTCACCCTGAAGTTAAGCGTGCCCGGACGGGTGCAATGCCAGGATGGGTGAACCACCGGGAAGTCTCCGTTTTCCACACTTTTGTCGGTCGATTTCTCTTCAAACTTTTTTCTTTTTAGATAATTTATTATTCGCATTTATTTTTTAGCTTCACGGATGCAGGAGATGAATTCATTCGGCGTAGGCCGATGTACATCACCCGTCGCGCTGCTGTGGGGATGGGGTGAATGATGGATATCGCTATAGGAACATGAAATGCGCATCACCTTGCATATGCGATCATACCAACACTAATATACCGGATCCCATCAGAACTCCGGAGTTAATCGGGATTGGGTGGGAGCAGTACTAGGATTGGTAACCCCCTAGGAAGTCCTCTTGTTGCACCCCTTTTTATCGATTTTTCATTACGGCTTTTCTTCTCTTAAAATTTTCCGTTGTATTTGTTTATAGCCTTACGGATGCGAGCAAAATGGTTGCATTCGGATCGGTATACTTCACCCCGAAGTTAAGAGTGCCCGGGCGGGTGAAATGCAAGGATGGGTGACCCACCGGGAAGTCCCCGTTTTCCATAATTTTTTTAGCCGATTTTTCTTCAAACCTTTTTCTTTCTAGATTATTTATTATTCGCTTTCATTTTTTAGCTTCACGGATGCAGGACATGAATCCATTCAGCGAAGGCTGATGTACATCACCCGCCGCGCTGCTGCGGGGATGGGGAGAAGGAAGGATATCTTTATAAAAACATAAAATGCGCATCACCTTGCCGGTGCGATCATACCAGCACTAATGCACCGAATCCCATCAGAACTCCGCAATTAATCGGGATTGGGCGGGAGCAGTACTAGGATTGGTAACCCCGTAGGAAGTCCAAGTTTTGCACCTTTTTTTACTGATTTTCATCACGACTTTTCTTTTCTTAAAATTTCTCGTTCGTATTTTTTTAGAGCCTTACGGATGTGAGCGAAACGGCTGCATTCGGATCGGTATACTTCACCCCGAAGTTAAGCGTGCCCGGACGGGTGCAATGCCAGGATGGGTGACCCACTGGGAAGTCCCCGTTTTCCACACTTTTTTCGATCGATTTTTCTTCAAACCTTTTTCTTTCTAGATTATTTATTAGTCGCTTTCATTTTTTAGCTTCAAGGATGCAGGAGATGAATCCATTCGGTGAAGGCCGATGTACATCACCCGTAGCGCTGCTGTGGGGATGGGGTGTATGATGGATATTGCTATAAGAACATGAAATGCGCATCACCTTGAATATGCGATCATACCAACACTAATGCACCGGATCCCATCAGAACTCCGCAATTAATCGGGATTGGGCGGGAGCAGTACTAGGATTGGTAACCCCGTTGGAAGTCCAAGTTTTGCACCTTTTTTTACTGATTTTCATCACGACTTTTCTTTTCTTAAAATTTCTCGTTCGTATTTTTTTAGAGCCTTACGGATGTGAGCGAAACGGCTGCATTCGGATCGGTATACTTCACCCCGAAGTTAAGCGTGCCCGGACGGGTGCAATGCCAGGATGGGTGACCCACTGGGAAGTCCCCGTTTTCCACACTTTTTTCGATCGATTTTTCTTCAAACCTTTTTCTTTCTAGATTATTTATTAGTCGCTTTCATTTTTTAGCTTCAAGGATGCAGGAGATGAATCCATTCGGTGAAGGCCGATGTACATCACCCGTAGCGCTGCTGTGGGGATGGGGTGTATGATGGATATTGCTATAAGAACATGAAATGCGCATCACCTTGAATATGCGATCATACCAACACTAATGCACCGGATCCCATCAGAACTCCGCAGTTAACCGGGATTGGGCGGGAGCAGTACTAGGATTGGTAACCCCCCTAGGAAGTCCTCTTGTTGCACCCTTTTTTTGTCGATTTTTCATTACGGCTTTTCTTTTCTTAAAATTTCCCGTTCGTATTTGTTTGTAGCCTTACGGATGCGAGCAAAATGGCTGCATTCGGATCGGTATACTTCACTCCGAAGTTAAGGGCGCCCGGGCGGGTGCAATGCCAGTATGGGTGATCCACCGGGAAGTCCCCGTTTTCTACACTTTTGTTGGCCGATTTCTCTTCAAACCTTCTTCTTTTTAGATTATTTATTATTCGCATTTATTTTTTAGTTTCACGGATGCAGGAGATGAATCCATTCGGTGAAGGCCGATGTACATCACCAGTAGCGTTGCTGTGGGGATGGGGTGAATGATGGATATTGCTATAAGAACATGAAATGCGCATCACCTTGCATATGCGATCATACCAACACTAATGCACCGGATCCCATCAGAACTCCGGAGTTAATCGGGATTGGGCGGGAGCAGTACTAGGATTGGTAACCCCTTAGGAAGTCCAAGTTTTGCACCTTTTTTTACTGATTTTCATCACGACTTTTCTTTTCTTAAAATTTCTCGTTCGTATTTTTTTAGAGCCTTACGGATGTGAGCGAAACGGCTGCATTCGGATCGGTATACTTCACCCCGAAGTTAAGCGTGCCCGAACGGGTGCAATGCCAGGATGGGTGACCCACCAGGAAGTCCCCGTTATCCACATTTTTTCGGCCGATTTTTCTTCAAACCTTTTTTGTCTAGATTATTTATTATTCGCTTTCATTTTTTAGCTTCACGGATGCAGGAGACGAATCCTTTCAGCGATGGCCGATGTACATCACCTGCCGCGTTGCTGCGGGGATGGGGTGAAGGAAGGATATCTCCATAAGAACATAAAAAGCGCATCACCTTGCGGGTGCGATCATACTAGTACTAATGCACCGAATCCCATCAGAACTCCACAGTTAATCGGGATTGGGCGGGAGCAGTACTAGGATTGGTAACCTCCTTGGAAGTCGTCTTGTTGCACCCCTTTTTTGTCGATTTTTCAATACGGCTTTTCTTCTCTTAAAATTTCCCGTTCGTATTTGTTTATAGCCTTACAGTTGCGAGCAAAATGGCTACATTCGGATACGTATACTTAACCCCGAAGTTAAGCGTGCCTGGACGGGTGCAATGCCAGGATGGGTGACCCACCGGGAAGTCACCGTTTTCCACACTTTTGTCGGCCGATTTCTCTTCAAACTTTTTTCTTTTTAGATAATTTATTATTCGCATTTATTTTTTAACTTCACGGATGCAGGAGATGAATCCATTCGGCGAAGGCCGATGTACATCACCCGCCGCGCTGCTGCGAGGATGGGATGAAGGAAGGATACCTCTATAAGAACATAAAAAGCGCATCACCTTGAGGGTGCGATCAAAAAAGGACTAATGCACCGAATCCCATCAGAACTCCGCAGTTAACAGGGATTGGGCGGGAGCAGTACTAGGATTGGTAACCCCCTAGGAAGTCCTCTTGTTGCATCCTTTTTTTGTCGATTTTTCATTACGGCTTTTCTTTTCTTAAAATTTCCCGTTCGTATTTGTTTGTAGCCTTATGGATGCGAGCAAAATGGCTGCCTTCGGATCGGTATACTTCGCCCCGAAGTTAAGCGTGCCCGAACGGGTGCAATGCAAGGATGGGTGACCCACCGGGAAGTCCCCGTTTTCCACACTTTTTTCGATCGATTTTTCTTCAAACCTTTTTCTTTCTAGATTATTTATTATTCGCTTTCATTTTTTAGCTTCAAGGATGCAGGAGATGAATCCATTCGGTGAAGGCCGATGTACATCACCCGTAGCGCTGCTGTGGGGATGGGGTGAATGATGGATATTGCTATAAGAACATGAAATGCGCATCACCTTGCATATGCGATCATACCAACACTAATGCACCGGATCCCATCAGAACTCCGCAGTTAACCGGGATTGGGCGGGAGCAGTACTAGGATTGGTAACCCCCTAGGAAGTCCTCTTGTTGCACCGCTTTTTAGTCGATTTTTCATTACGGCTTTTCTTTTCTTAAAATTTCTCGTTCGTATTAATCTATAGCCTTCCGGATGCGAGCAAAATGGCTGCATTCGGATCGGTATACGTCACCCAGAAGTTAAGCGTGCCCGGACGGGTGTAATGCCAAGATGGGTGACCCACCAGGAAATCCCCGTTTTCCACACTTTTTTCGGCCGATTTTTCTTCAAACCTTTTTCTTTCTAGATTATTTATTATTCGCTTTCATTTTTTAGCTTCACGGATGCAGGACACGAATCCATTCAGCGAAGGCTGATGTACATCACCCGCCGCGCTGCTGCGAGGATGGGATGAAGGAAGGATACCTCTATAAGAACATAAAAAGCGCATCACCTTGAGGGTGCGATCAAAAAAGGACTAATGCACCGAATCCCATCAGAACTCCGCAGTTAACAGGGATTGGGCGGGAGCAGTACTAGGATTGGTAACCCCCTAGGAAGTCCTCTTGTTGCACCCTTTTTTTGTCGATTTTTCATTACGGCTTTTCTTTTCTTAAAATTTCCCGTTCGTATTTGTTTGTAGCCTTATGGATGCGAGCAAAATGGCTGCCTTCGGATCGGTATAATTCGCCCCGAAGTTAAGCGTGCCCGAACGGGTGCAATGCAAGGATGGGTGACCCACCGGGAAGTCCCCGTTTTCCACACTTTTTTCGATCGATTTTTCTTCAAACCTTTTTCTTTCTAGATTATTTATTATTCGCTTTCATTTTTTAGCTTCAAGGATGCAGGAGATGAATCCATTCGGTGAAGGCCGATGTACATCACCCGTAGCGCTGCTGTGGGGATGGGGTGAATGATGGATATTGCTATAAGAACATGAAATGCGCATCACCTTGCATATGCGATCATACCAACACTAATGCACCGGATCCCATCAGAACTCCGCAGTTAACCGGGATTGGGCGGGAGCAGTACTAGGATTGGTAACCCCCTAGGAAGTCCTCTTGTTGCACCGCTTTTTAGTCGATTTTTCATTACGGCTTTTCTTTTCTTAAAATTTCTCGTTCGTATTAATCTATAGCCTTCCGGATGCGAGCAAAATGGCTGCATTCGGATCGGTATACGTCACCCAGAAGTTAAGCGTGCCCGGACGGGTGTAATGCCAAGATGGGTGACCCACCAGGAAATCCCCGTTTTCCACACTTTTTTCGGCCGATTTTTCTTCAAACCTTTTTCTTTCTAGATTATTTATTATTCGCTTTCATTTTTTAGCTTCACGGATGCAGGACACGAATCCATTCAGCGAAGGCTGATGTACATCACCCGCCGCGCTGCTGCGAGGATGGGATGAAGGAAGGATACCTCTATAAGAACATAAAAAGCGCATCACCTTGAGGGTGCGATCAAAAAAGGACTAATGCACCGAATCCCATCAGAACTCCGCAGTTAACAGGGATTGGGCGGGAGCAGTACTAGGATTGGTAACCCCCTAGGAAGTCCTCTTGTTGCACCCTTTTTTTGTCGATTTTTCATTACGGCTTTTCTTTTCTTAAAATTTCCCGTTCGTATTTGTTTGTAGCCTTATGGATGCGAGCAAAATGGCTGCCTTCGGATCGGTATAATTCGCCCCGAAGTTAAGCGTGCCCGAACGGGTGCAATGCAAGGATGGGTGACCCACCGGGAAGTCCCCGTTTTCCACACTTTTTTCGATCGATTTTTCTTCAAACCTTTTTCTTTCTAGATTATTTATTATTCGCTTTCATTTTTTAGCTTCAAGGATGCAGGAGATGAATCCATTCGGTGAAGGCCGATGTACATCACCCGTAGCGCTGCTGTGGGGATGGGGTGAATGATGGATATTGCTATAAGAACATGAAATGCGCATCACCTTGCATATGCGATCATACCAACACTAATGCACCGGATCCCATCAGAACTCCGCAGTTAACCGGGATTGGGCGGGAGCAGTACTAGGATTGGTAACCCCTTAGGAAGTCCTCTTGTTGCACCGCTTTTTAGTCGATTTTTCATTACGGCTTTTCTTTTCTTAAAATTTCTCGTTCGTATTAATCTATAGCCTTCCGGATGCGAGCAAAATGGCTGCATTCGGATCGGTATACGTCACCCAGAAGTTAAGCGTGCCCGGACGGGTGTAATGCCAAGATGGGTGACCCACCAGGAAATCCCCGTTTTCCACACTTTTTTCGGTCGATTTTTCTTCAAACCTTTTTCTTTCTAGATTATTTATTATTCGCTTTCATTTTTTAGCTTCACGGATGCAGGACACGAATCCATTCAGCGAAGGCTGATGTACATCACCCGCCGCGTTGCTGCGAGGATGGGATGAAGGAAGGATACCTCTATAAGAACATAAAAAGCGCATCACCTTGAGGGTGCGATCAAAAAAGGACTAATGCACCGAATCCCATCAGAACTCCGCAGTTAACAGGGATTGGGCAGGAGCAGTACTAGGATTGGTAACCCCCTAGGAAGTCCTCTTGTTGCACCCTTTTTTTGTCGATTTTTCATTACGGCTTTTCTTTTCTTAAAATTTCCCGTTCGTATTTGTTTGTAGCCTTACGGATGCGAGAAAAATGGCTGCCTTCGGATCGGTATAATTCACTCCGAAGTTAAGTGTGCCCGGGCGGGTGCAATGCCAGTATGGGTGATCCACCGGGAAGTCCCCGTTTTCCACACTTTTGTAGGCCGATTTCTCTTCAATCCTTTTTCTTTTTAGATTATTTATTATTCGCATTTATTTTTTAGTTTCACGGATGCAAGAGATGAATCCATTCGGTGAAGGCCGATGTACATCACCCGTCGAGTTGCTGTGGGGATGGGGTGAATGATGGATATTGCTATAAGAACATGAAATGCGCATCACCTTGCATATGCGATCATACCAACACTAATGCACCGGATCCCATCAGAACTCCGGAGTTAATCGGGATTGGGCGGGAGCAGTACTAGGATTGGTAACCCCTTAGGAAGTCCATGTTTTGCACATTCTTTTACTGATTTTCATCACGACTTTTCTTTTCTTAAAATTTCTCTTTAGTATTTTTTTAGAGCCTTACGGATGCGAGTGAAACGGCTGCATTAGGATCGGTATACTTCACCCCGAAGTTATGCGTGCCTGAACGGGTGCAATGCCAAGATGGGTGACCCACCAGGAAGTCCCCGTTATCCACATTTTTTCGGTCGATTTTTCTTCAAACCTTTTTTGTCTAGATTATTTATTATTCGCTTTCATTTTTTAGCTTCACGGATGCAGGAGACGAATCCTTTCAGCGAAGGCCGATGTACATTACCCGCCGCGCTGCTGCGGGGATGGGGTGAAGGAAGGATATCTCTATAAGAACATAAAAAGCGCATCATCTTGCGGGTGCGATCATACTAGTACTAATGCACCGAATCCCATCAGAACTCCACAGTTAATCGGGATTAGGCTGGAGCAGTACCAGGATTGGTAACCACCAAGGAAGTCCTCGTGTTGCACCCTTTTTTTGTCGATTTTTCATTACGGCTTTTTTTCTCTTAAAAATTCCCGTTCGTATTTGTTTATAGCCTTACGGATGCGAGCAAAATGGCTGCATTCGGATCGGTATACTTCACCCCGAAGTTAAGTGTGCCCGGGCGGGTGCAATGCCAGGATGGGTGACCCACCGGGAAGTCCCTGTTTTCCATAATTTTTTTAGCCGATTTTTCTTCAAACCTTTTTATTTCTAGATTATTTATTATTTGCTTTCAGTTTTTAGCTTCACGGATGCAGGACATGAATTTGTTCAGCGAAGGCCGATGTACATCACCCGCCGCGCTGCTACGGGGATGGGGTGAAGGAAGGATATCTCTATAAGAACATAAAATGCGCATCACCTTGCCGGTGCGATCATACCAGCACTTATGCACCGAATCCCATCAGAACTCCGCAGTTAATCGGGATTGGGCGGGTGCAGTATTAGGATTGGTAACCCCCTAGGAATTCATCGTGTTGCACCCCTTTTTTGTCGATTTTTTATCACGGCTTTTCTTTTCTTAAAATTTTCCGTTCGTACTTGTTTATAACCTTACGGATGCGAGCGAAAGGGCTGCATTCGGGTCGGTATACTTCACCCCGAAGTTAAGCGTGCCCGGACGGGTGCAATGCCAGGATGGGTGACCCACGGGGAAGTCCCCGTTTTTCACACATTTTTCGGCCGATTTTTTTTCAAACCTTTTTCTTTCTAGATTATTTATTATTCGCTTTAATTTTTTAGCTTTAAGGATTCAGGAGACGAATCCATTCAGCGAAGGCTGATGTACATCACCCGCCGCGCTGCTGCGGGGATGGGGTGAAGGAAGGATATCTCTATAAGAACATAAAAAGCGCATCACCTTGAGGGTGCGATCATACAAGTACTAATGCACCGAATCCCATCAGAACTCCGCAGTTAACCGGGATTGGGCGGGAGCAGTACTAGGATTGGTAACGCCCTAGGAAGTCCTCTTGTTGCACACCTTTTTGTCGATTTTTTATCACGGTTTTTCTTTTCTTAAAATTTTCCGTTCGTACTTGTTTATAGCCTTACGGATGCGAGCGAAACGGCTGCATTCGGATCGGTATACTTCACCCTGAAGTTAAGCGTGCCCAGACGGGTGCAATGCCAGGATGGGTGACCCACCGGGAAGTCCCCGTTTTCCACACTTTTTTCGGTCGATTTTTCTTCAAACCTTTTTCTTTCTAGATTATTTATTATTCGCTTTCATTTTTTAGTTTCACGGATGCAGGAGACGAATCCGTTCAGCGAAGGCTGATGTACATCACCCGCCGCGCTGCTGCGAGGATGGGATGAAAGAAGGATATCTCTATAAGAACATAAAAAGCGCATCACCTTGAGGGTGCGATCATAAAAGTACTAATGCACCGAATCCATCAGAACTCCGCAGTTAATCGGGATTGGGTGGGAGCAGTACTAGGATTGGTAACCCCCTAGGAAGTCGTCTTGTTGCACCCTTTTTTTGTCGATTTTTCAATACGGCTTTTCTTCTCTTAAAATTTCCCATTCGTATTTGTTTATAGCCTTATAGTTGCGAGCAAAATGGCTACATTCGGATACGTATACTTCACCCCGAAGTTAAGCGTGCGCGGACGGGTGCAATGCCAGGATGGGTGACCCACCGGGAAGTCACCGTTATCCACACTTTTGTCGGCCGATTTCTCTTCAACCCTTTTTTTTTATAGATAATTTATTATTCGTATTTAGTTTTTAGCTTCACGGATGCAAAAGATGAATTCATTCGGCGAAGGCCGATGTACATCACCCGTCGCGCTGCTGTGGGGATGGGGTGAATGATAGATATCGCTATAGGAACATGAAATGCGCATCACCTTGCATATGCGATCATACCAGCACTAACATACCGGATCCCATCAGAACTTCGGAGTTAACCGGGATTGGGCGGGAGCAGTCCTAGGATTGGCAACCCCCTAGGAAGTCCTCTTGTTGCACCGCTTTTTAGTCGATTTTTCATTACGGCTTTTCTTTTCTTAAAATTTCTCTTTCGTATTAATCTATAGCCTTCCGGATGCGAGCAAAATGGCTGCATTCGGATCGGAATACGTCACCCAGAAGTTAAGCGTGCTCGGACGGGTGTAATGCCAAGATGGGTGACCCACCGGGAAATCCCCGTTTTCCACACTTTTTTCGGCCGATTTTTCTTCAAACCTTTTTCTTTCTAGATTATTTATTATTCGCTTTCATTTTTTAGCTTCACGGATGCAGGAGACGAATCCATTCAGCGTAGGCTGATGTACATCACCCGCCGCGTTGTTGCGAGGATGGGATGAAGGAAGGATACCTCTATAAGAACATAAAAAGTGCATCACCTTGAGGGTGCGATCATACAATTACTAATGCATCGAATCCCATCAGAACTCCGCAGTTAACCGGGATTGGGCGGGAGCAGTACTAGGATTGGTAACCCCCTAGGAAGTCCTCTTGTTGCACCCTTTTTTTGTCGATTTTTCATTACGGCTTTTCTTTTCTTAAAATTTCCCGTTCGTATTTGTTTGTAGCCTTACGGATGCGAGAAAAATGGCTGCCTTCGGATCGGTATAATTCACTCCGAAGTTAAGTGTGCCCGGGCGGGTGCAATGCCAGTATGGGTGATCCACCGGGAAGTCCCCGTTTTCCACACTTTTGTAGGCCGATTTCTCTTGAACCCTTTTTCTTTTTAGATTATTTATTATTCGCATTTATTTTTTAGTTTCACGGATGCAAGAGATGAATCCATTCGGTGAAGGCCGATGTACATCACCCGTAGCGTTGCTGTGGGGATGGGGTGAATGATGGATATTGCTATAAGAACATGAAATGCGCATCACCTTGCATATGCGATCATACCAACACTAATGCACCGGATCCCATCAGAACTCCGGAGTTAATCGGGATTGGGCGGGAGCAGTACTAGGATTGGTAACCACTTAGGAAGTCCATGTTTTGCACCTTCTTTTACTGATTTTCATCACGACTTTTCTTTTCTTAAAATTTCTCGTTAGTATTTTTTTAGAGCCTTACGGATGCGAGTGAAACGACTGCATTAGGATCGGTATACTTCACCCCGAAGTTAAGCGTGCCTGAACGGGTGCAATGCCAGGATGGGTGACCCACCAGGAAGTCCCCGTTATCCACATTTTTTCGGCCGATTTTTCTTCAAACCTTTTTTGTCTAGATTATTTATTATTCGCTTTCATTTTTTAGCTTCACGGATGCAGGAGACGAATCCTTTCAGCGAAGGCCGATGTACATCACCCGCCGCGCTGCTGCGGGGATGGGGTGAAGGAAGGATATCTCTATAAGAACATAAAAAGCGCATCACCTTGCGGGTGCGATCATACTAGTACTAATGCACCGAATCCCATCAGAACTCCACAGTTAATCGGGATTAGGCTGGAGCAGTACCAGGATTGGTAACCACCTAGGAAGTCCTCGTGTTGCACCCTTTTTTTTGTCGATTTTTCATTACGGCTTTTCTTCTCTTAAAAATTCCCGTTCGTATTTGTTTATAGCCTTACGGATGCGAGCAAAATGGCTGCATTCGGATCTGTATACTTCACCCCGAAGTTAAGTGTGCCCGGGCGGGTGCAATGCCAGGATGGGTGACCCACCGGGAAGTCCCTGTTTTTCACACATTTTTCGGCCGATTTTTTTTCAAACCTTTTTCTTTCTAGATTATTTATTATTCGCTTTAATTTTTTAGCTTCAAGGATGCAGGAGACGAATCCATTCAGCGAAGGCTGATGTACATCACCCGCCGCGCTGCTGCGGGGATGGGGTGAAGGAAGGATATCTCTATAAGAACATAAAATGCGCATCACCTTGCCGGTGCGATCATACCAGCACTTATGCACCGAATCCCATCAGAACTCCGCAGTTAATCAGGATTGGGCGGGTGCAGTATTAGGATTGGTAACCCCCTAGGAATTCATCGTGTTGCACCCCTTTTTTGTCGATTTTTTATCACGGCTTTTCTTTTCTTAAAATTTTCCGTTCGTACTTGTTTATAACCTTACGGATGCGAGCGAAAGGGCTGCATTCGGGTCGGTATACTTCACCCCGAAGTTAAGCGTGCCCGGACGGGTGCAATGCCAGGATGGGTGACCCACCGGGAAGTCCCCGTTTTTCACACATTTTTCGGCCGATTTTTTTTCAAACCTTTTTCTTTCTAGATTATTTATTATTCGCTTTAATTTTTTAGCTTCAAGGATGCAGGAGACGAATCCATTCAGCGAAGGCTGATGTACATCACCCGCCGCGCTGCTGCGGGGATGGGGTGAAGGAAGGATATCTCTATAAGAACATAAAAAGCGCATCACCTTGAGGGTGTGATCATACAAGTACTAATGCACCGAATCCCATTAGAACTCCGCAGTTAACCGGGATTGGGCGGGAGCAGTACTAGGATTGGTAACCCCCTAGGAAGTCCTCTTGTTGCACACCTTTTTGTCGATTTTTTATCACGGCTTTTCTTTTCTTAAAATTTTCCGTTCGTATTTGTTTATAGCCTTACGGATGCGAGCGAAACGGCTGCATTCGGATCGGTATACTTCACCCCGAAGTTAAGCGTGCCCGGACGGGTGCAATGCCAGGATGGGTGACCCACCGGGAAGTCACCGTTATCCACACTTTTGTCGGCCGATTTCTCTTCAACCCTTTTTTTTTTTAGATAATTTATTATTCGTATTTAGTTTTTAGCTTCACGGATGCAAAAGATGAATTCATTCGGCGAAGGCCGATGTACATCACCCGTCGCGCTGCTGTGGGGATGGGGTGAATGATAGATATCGCTATAGGAACATGAAATGCGCATCACCTTGCATATGCGATCATACCAGCACTAACATACCGGATCCCATCAGAACTTCGGAGTTAACCGGGATTGGGCGGGAGCAGTCCTAGGATTGGCAACCCCTTAGGAAGTCCTCTTGTTGCACCGCTTTTTAGTCGATTTTTCATTACGGCTTTTCTTTTCTTAAAATTTCTCGTTCGTATTAATCTATTGCCTTATGGATGCGAGCAAAATGGCTGCATTCGGATCGGTATACGTCACCCCGAAGTTAAGTGTGCTCGGGCGGGTGCAATGCCAGGATGGGTGATCCACCGAGAAGTCCCCGTTTTCCACACTTTTGTCGGCCGATTTCTCTTCAAACCTTTTTCTTTCTAGATTATTTATTATTCAATTTCATTTTTTAGCTTCACGGATGCAGGAGACGAATCCGTTCAGCGAAGGCCGTTGTACATCACCCGCCGCGTTGCTGCGTGGATGGGGTGAAGGAATGCTATCTCTATAAGAACATAAAAGCGCATTAACTTGCGGGTGCGATCATAGTAGTACTAATGCACCGTATCCCATCAGAACTCCGTAGTTAACCAGGATTGGGCGCGAGCAGTACTAGGAATTGTAACCCCCTGGGAAGTCCTCTTGTTTCACCCCTTTTTTGTCGATTTTTCAATACGGCTTTTCTTTTCTTAAAATTTCCCGTTCGTATTTTTTTAGAGCCTTACGGATGCGAGCGAAACGGCTGCATTCGGATCGGTATACTTCACCTCGAAGTTAAGCGTGCCCGGGCGGGTGCAATGCTAGGATGGGTGACCTACCGGGAAGTCCCCGTTTTCCACACTTTTGTCGGCCGATTTCTCTTCAAACCTTTTTCTTTCTAGATTATTTATTATTCAATTCCATTTTTTAGCTTCACGGATGCAGGAGACGAATCCGTTCAGCGAAGGCCGATGTACATCACACGCCGCGCTGCTACGGGGATGGGGTGAAGGATGGATATCTCTATAAGAATATAAAAGCGCATTAACTTATGGGTGCGATCATACTAGTACTAATGCACCGAATCCCATCAGAACTCCGCAGTTAATCGGGATTGGGTGGGAGCAGCACTAGGATTGGTATCCCCCTAGGAAGTCCTCTTGTTGCACCCCTATTTTGTCGATTTTTCATTACGGCCTTTCTTTTCTTAAAATTTTCCGTTCGTATTTGTTTATAGCCTTACGGATGCGAGCGAAACGGCTGCATTCGTATCGGTGTACTTCACCCCGAAGTTAAGCGTTCCCGGACGGGTGCAATGCCAGGATGGGTGACCCACCGAGAAGTTCTCGTTTTCCTCAATTTTGTCGGCCGATTTCTCTTCAAACCTTTTTCTTTCTAGATTATTTATTATTCGCTTCCATTTTTTAGCTTCACGGATGCAGGAGACGAATCCGTTCAGCGAAGGCCGATGTACATCATCCGCCGCGCTGCTGTGGGGATGGGGTGAAAGAAGGATATCTCTATAAGAACATAGAAAGGCATCACCTTGAGGGTGTGATCATACAAGTACTAATGCACCGAATCCCATTAGAACTCCGCAGTTAACCGGGATTGGGCGGGAGCAGTACTAGGATTGGTAACCCCCTAGGAAGTCCTCTTGTTGCACACCTTTTTGTCGATTTTTTATCACGGCTTTTCTTTTCTTAAAATTTTCCGTTCGTATTTGTTTATAGCCTTACGGATGCGAGCGAAACGGCTGCATTCGGATCGGTATACTTCACCCCGAAGTTAAACGTGTCCGGACGGGTGCAATGCCAGGATGGGTGACCCACTGGGATGTCACCGTTTTCCACACTTTTGTCGGCCGATTTCCCTTCAAACCTTTTTCTTTCTAGATTATTTATTATTCGCTTCCATTTTTTAGCTTCACGGATGCAGGTGACGAATCCGTTCAGCGAAGGCCGATGAACATCGCCCGCCGTGCTGTTGCGAGGATGTGGTGAAGGAAGGATATCTCTATAAGAACATAAAAAGCGCATCACCTTGAGGGTGCGATCATACTAGTACTAATGCACCGAATCCCATCAGAACTCCGCAGTTAACCGGGATTGGGCGGGAGCAGTACTAGGATTGGTAACCCCCTAGGAAGTCCTCTTCTTGCACCCTTATTTTGACGATTTTTCATTACGGGTTTTCTTTTCTTAAAATTTTCCGTTCGTATTTGTTTATAGCCTTATGTATGCGAGCAAAATGGCTGCATTCGGATCGGTATACTTCACCCCGAAGTTAAACGTGCCCGGACGGGTGCAATGCCAGGATGGGTGACCCACCGGGAAGTCCCCGTTTTCCACACTTTTTTCGTCGGATTTCTCTTCAAACCTTTTTCTTTTTAGATTATTTATTTTTCGCATTTATTTTTTAGCTTCACGGATGCAGGAGTTGAATCCATTCCGTGAAGGCCGATGTACATAACCCGCCGCGCTGCTGCGGGGATGGGGTGAAGGAAGGATATCTCTATAAGAACATAAAAGCGCATTAACTTGAGGGTGCGATCATACTAGTACTAATGAACCGAATCCCATCAGAACTCCGTAGTTAACCGGGATTGGGCGGGGGCAGTACTAGGATTGGTAACCCCCTAGGAAGTCCTCTTGTTGCACCCCTTTTTTGTCAATTTTTCATTACGGCTTTTCTTTTCTTAAAACTTCCCGTCCATATTTTTTTATAGCCTTACGGATGGGAGCAAAATGGCTGCATTCGGGTCGGTATACTTCACCCCGAAGTTAAGCGTGCCCGAACGGGTGCAATGCCAGGATGGGTGACCCACCGGGAAGTCCCCGTTTTCCAAACTTTTTTCGTCCGATGTCTCTTCAAACCTTTTTCTTTTTAGATTATTTATTTTTCGCATTTATTTTTTAGCTTCACGGATGCAGGAGATGAATCCATTAGGTGAAGGCCGATGTACATCACCCGTCGCGTTGCTGTGGGGATTGGGTGAGGGAAGGATATCTCTATAAGAACATAAAAAGCGCATTACCTTGCGGGTGCGATCATACTAGTACTAATGCACCAAATCCCATCAGAACTCCACAGTTAACCGGGATTGGGTGGGAGCAGTACTAGGATTGGTAACCCCCTAGGAAGTCCTCTTGTTGCACCCTTTTTTTGTCGATTTTTCAATACGGCTTTTCTTTTCTTAAAATTTCACGTTCGTATTTTTTTATAGTCTTACGGATGCGAGCAAAATGGCTGCATTCGGGTCGGTATACTTCTCCCTGAAGTTAAGCGTGCCAGGATGGGTGCAATGCCAGGATGGGTGACCCACCGGGAAGTCCCCGTTTTCCACACTTTTTTCGTCCGATGTCTCTTCAACCCTTTTTCTTTTTAGATTATTTAGTTTTCGCATTTATTTTTTAGCATCACGGATGCAGGGGACGAATCCGTTCAGCGCAGGCCGATGTACATCACCCGTCGCGTTGCTGTGGGGATGGGGTGAGGGAAGGATACCTCTATAAGAACATAAAAAGCGCATTAACTTGAGGGTGCGATCATACTAGTACTAATGCACCGAATCCCATCAGAACTCCGCAGTTAACCGGGATTGGGCGGGAGCAGTACTAGGATTGGTAACCCCCTGGAAAGTCCTCTTGTTGCACCCGTTTTTTGTCGATTTTCCAATACGGCTTTTCTTTTCTTAAAATTTCACGTTCGTATTTTTTTAGAGCCTTATGGATGCGAGCGAAATGGCTGCATTCGAATCGGTGTACTTCACCCCGAAGTTAAGCGTGCCCGGACGGGTGCAATGCCAGGATGGGTGACCCACCGGGATGTCCCCGTTTTTCACACTTTTTTTGTCCGATGTCTCTTCAAACCTTTTTCTTATTAGATTATTTATTTTTCGCATTTATTTTTTAGCTTCACGGATGCAGGGGACGAATCCATTCGGTGAAGGCCGACGTACATCACCCGTCGCGTTGCTATGGGGATGTGGTGAGGGAAGGATATCTCTATAAGAACATAAAAAGCGCATTAACTTGAGGGTGGGATCATACTAGTACTAATGCACCGAATCCCATCAGAACTCCGCAGTTAACCGGGATTGGGCGGGAGCTGTACTAGGAATTGTAACCCCCTAAGAAGTCCTCTTGTTGCACCCTTTTTTTGTAGATTTTTCATTACGGCTTTTCTTTTCTTAAAATTTCCCGTTCTTATTTTTTTATAGCCTTACGAATGCGAGCAAAACGGCTGCATTCGGATCGGTGTACTTCACCCCGAAGTTAAACGTGCCCGGACGGGTGCAATGCCAGGATGGGTGACCCACCGGGAAGTCCCCGTTTTCCACACTTTTGTCGGCTGATTTCTCTTCAAACCTTTTTCTTTTTAGATTATTTATTTTTTCGCTTCCATTTTTTAGCTTCACGGATGCAGGGGACGAATCCATTCGGTGAAGGCCGATGTACATCACCCGTCGCGTTGCTGTGGGGATGGGGGGAGGGAAGGATATCTCTATAAGAACATAAAAAGCGCATTAACTTGAGGGTGCGATCATACTAGTACTAATGCACCGAATCCCATCAGAACTCCGCAGTTAACCGGGATTGGGCGGGAGCAGTACTAGGATTGGTAACCCCCTAGGAAGTCCTCTTGTTGCACCCCTTTTTTGTCTATTTTCCAATACGGCTTTTCTTTTCTTAAAATTTCACGTTCGTATTTGTTTATAGCCTTACGGATGCGAGCTAAACGGCTGCATTCGAATCGGTGTACTTCACCCCGAAGTTAAGCGTGCCCAGACGGGTGCAATGCCAGGATGGGTGACCCACCGGGAAGTCCCCGTTTTCCATACTTTTTTCGTCCGATGTCTCTTCTAACCTTTTTCTTTTTAGATTATTTATTTTTCGGATTTATTTTTTAGCTTCACGGATGCAGGGGACAAATCCATTCGGTGAAGGCCGATGTACATCACCCGTCGCGTTGCTGCGGGGATGGGGTGAGGGAAGGATATCTCAATAAGAACAGAAAAAGCGCATTACCTTGCGGGTGCGATCATACTAGTACTAATGCACCGAATCCCATCAGAACTCCGCAGTTAACCGAGATTGGGCGGGAGCAGTACTAGGATTGGTAACCCCCTAGAAAGTCCTCTTGTTGCACCCCTTTTTTGTCGATTTTTCAATACGGCTTTTCTTTTCTTAAAATTTCACGTTCGTATTTTTTTATGGCCTTACGGATGCGAGCAAAACGGCTGCATTCGGATCGGTGTACTTCACCCCGAAGTTAAACGTGCCCGGACGGGTGCAATGCCAGGATGGGTGACCCGCCGGGAAGTCCCCGTTTTCCACACTTTTTTCGTCCGATGTCTCTTCAAACCTTTTATTTTCTAGATTATTTATTTTTTGCTTCCATTTTTTAGCTTCACGGATGCAGGGGACGAATCCATTCGGTGAAGGCCGATGTACATCACCCGTCACGTTGCTGTGGGGATGGGGTGAGGGAAGGATATCTCTATAAGAACATAAAAAGCGCATTAACTTGAGGGTGCGATCATACTAGTACTAATGCACCGAATCCCATCAGAACTCCGCAGTTAACCGGGATTGGGCGGGAGCAGTACTAGGATTGGTAACCCCCTAGGAAGTCCACTTGTTGCACCCCTTTTTTGTCGATTTTCCAATACGGCTTTTCTTTTTTTAAAATTTTCCGTTCGTATTTTTTTAGAGCCTTACGGATGCGAGCGAAACGGCTGCATTCGAATCGGTGTACTTCACCCCGAAGTTAAGCGTACCCGGACGAGTGCAATGCCAGGATGGGTGACCCACCGGGAAGTCCCCGTTTTCCACACTTTTTTCGTCCGATGTCTCTTCAAACCTTTTATTTTCTAGATTATTTATTTTTTGCTTACATTTTTTAGCTTCACGGATGCAGGGGACGAATCCATTCGGTGAAGGCCGATGTACATCACCCGTCACGTTGCTGTGGGGATGGGGTGAGGGAAGGATATCTCTATAAGAACATAAAAAGCGCATTAACTTGAGGGTGCGATCATACTAGTACTAATGCACCGAATCCCATCAGAACTCCGCAGTTAACCGGGATTGGGCGGGAGCAGTACTAGGATTGGTAACCCCCTGGAAAGTCCTCTTGTTGCACCCGTTTTTTGTCGTTTTTCCAATACGGCTTTTCTTTTCTTAAAATTTCACGTTCGTATTTTTTTAGAGCCTTATGGATGCGAGCGAAATGGCTGCATTCGAATCGGTGTACTTCACCCCGAAGTTAAGCGTGCCCGAACGGGTGCAATGCCAGGATGGGTGACCCACCGGGATGTCCCCGTTTTTCACACTTTTTTTGTGCGATGTCTCTTCAAACCTTTTTCTTATTAGATTATTTATTTTTCGCATTTATTTTTTAGCTTCACGGATGCAGGGGACGAATCCATTCGGTGAAGGCCGACGTACATCACCCGTCGCGTTGCTATGGGGATGTGGTGAGGGAAGGATATCTCTATAAGAACATAAAAAGCGCATTAACTTGAGGGTGCGATCATACTAGTACTAATGCACCGAATCCCATCAGAACTCCGCAGTTAACCGGGATTGGGCGGGAGCAGTACTAGGATTGGTAACCCCCTAGGAAGTCCACTTGTTGCACCCCTTTTTTGTCGATTTTCCAATACAGCTTTTCTTTTTTTAAAATTTTCCGTTCGTATTTTTTTAGAGCCTTACGGATGCGTGCGAAACGGCTGCATTCGAATCGGTGTACTTCACCCCGAAGTTAAGCGTCCCCGGAAGGGTGCAATGCCAGGATGGGTGACCCACCGGGAAGTCCTCGTTTTCCTCAATTTTGTCGGCCGATTTCTCTTCAAACCTTTTTCTTTCTAGATTATTTATTATTCGCTTCCATTTTTTAGCTTCACGAATGCAGGAGATGAATCCGTTCAGCGAAGGCCGATGTACATCATCCGCCGCGCTACTGTGGGGATGGGGTGAAAGAAGGATATCTCTATAAGAACATAAAAAGCGCATTACCTTGAGGGTGCGATCATACTAGTACTAATGCACCTAATCCCATCAGAACTCCGCAGTTAACCGGGATTGGGCGGGAGCAGCACTAGGATTGGTAACCCCCTAGGAAGTCCTCTTCTTGCACCCCTATTTTGTCGATTTTTCATTACGGCCTTTCTTTTGTTAAAATTTCCCGTTCGTATTTGTTTATAGCCTTACGGAATGCGAGGGCAACTGCTGCATTCGGATTGGTATACTTCACCCCGAAGTTAAGCGTGCCCGGACGGGTGCAATGGAAGGATGGGTGACCCACCGAGAAGTCCGCGTTTTCCACACTTTTGTCTGCCGATTTCTCTTCAAACCTTTTTCTTTCTAGATTATTTATTATTCGCTTCCATTTTTTGGCTTCACGGATGAAGGAGACGAATCCGTTCAGCGAAGGCCGATGTACATCACCCGTCGCGTTACTGTGGGGATGTGGTGAGGGAAGGATATCTCTATAAGAACATAAAAAGCGCATTAACTTGAGGGTGCGATCATTCTAGTACTAATGCACCGAATCCCATCAGAACTCAGCAATTAACCGGGATTGGGCGGGAGCAGCACTAGGATTGGTAACCCCCTAGGAAGTCCTCTTCTTGCACCCCTATTTTGTCGATTTTTCATTACGGCTTTTCTTTTCTTAAAATTTCCCGTTCATATTTTTTATAGCATTACGGATGCGAGCAAAATGGCTGCATTCGGGTCGGTATACTTTACCCCGAAGTTAAGCGTGCCCGGACGGGTGCAATGCCAGGATGGGTGACCCACGTGGAAGTCCCCGTTTTCCATACTTTTTTCGACCGATTTCCCTTCAAACCTTTTTCTTTCTAGATTATTTATTATTCGCTTCCAGTTTTAAGCTTTACGGATGCAGGAGACGAATCCGTTCAGCGAAGGCTGATGTACATCACCCGCCGCGCTGCTGTGAGGATGTGGTGAAGGAAGGATATCTCTATAAGAACATAAAAAGTGCATCACCTTGAGGGTGCGATCATACTAGTACTAATGCACCGAATCCCATCAGAACTCCGCAGTTAATCGGGATTGGGCGGGAGCAGTACTAGGATTGGTAACCCCCTAGGAAGTCCTCTTGTTGCACCCCTTTTTTGTCGATTTTTCATTACGGCTTTTCTTTTCTTAAAATTTCCCATTCATATTTTTTTATAGCTTTACGGATGGGAGCAAAATGGCTGCAATCAGGTCGGTATACTTTACCCCGAAGTTAAGCGTGCCTGGACGGGTGCAATGCCAGGATGGGTGACCCACCGGGAAGTCCCCGTTTTCCACACTTTTTTCGTCCGATGTCTCTTCAAACCTTTTTCTTTCTAGATTATTTATTTTTCGCTTCCATTTTTTAACTTCACGGATGCAGGGGACGTATCCATTCGGTGAAGGCCGATGTACATCACCCGTCACGTTGCTGTGGGGATGGGGTGAGGGAAGGATATCTCTATAAGAACATAAAAAGCGCATTAACTTGAGGGTGCGATCATACTAGTACTAATGCACCGAATCCCATCAGAACTCCGCAGTTAACCGGGATTGGGCGGAAGCAGTACTAGGATTGGTAACCCCCTAGGAAGTCCACTTGTTGCACCCCTTTTTTGTCGATTTTCCAATACGTCTTTTCTTTTTTTAAAATTTTCCGTTCGTATTTTTTTAGAGCCTTACGGATGCGAGCGAAACGGCTGCATTCGAATCGGTGTACTTCACCCCGAAGTTAAGCGTACCCGGACGAGTGCAATGCCAGGATGGGTGACCCACCGGGAAGTCCCCGTTTTCCACACTTTTTTCGTCCGATGTCTCTTCAAACCTTTTTCTTTTTAGATTATTTATTTTTCGCATTTATTTTTTAGCTTCACGGATGCAGGGGACAAATCCATTCGGTGAAGGCCGATGTACATCACCCGTCGCGTTGCTGTGGGGATGTGGTGAGGGAAGGATATCTCTATAAGAACATAAAAAGCGCATTAACTTGAGGGTGCGATCATTCTAGTACTAATGCACCGAATCCCATCAGAACTCAGCAATTAACCGGGATTGGGCGGGAGCAGCACTAGGATTGGTAACCCCCTAGGAAGTCCTCTTCTTGCACCCCTATTTTGTCGATTTTTCATTACGGCTTTTCTTTTCTTAAAATTTCCCGTTCATATTTTTTATAGCATTACGGATGCGAGCAAAATGGCTACATTCGGGTCGGTATACTTTACCCCGAAGTTAAGCGTGCCCGGACGGGTGCAATGCCAAGATGGGTGACCCACGTGGAAGTCCCCGTTTTCCACACTTTTTTCGTCCGATATCTCTTCAAACCTTTTTCTTTTTAGATTATTTATTTTTCGCATTTATTTTTTAGCTTCACGGATGAAGGAGACGAATCCATTTGGTGAAGGCCGATATACATCACATGTCGCGTTGCTGTGGGGATGGGGTGAGGGAAGGATATCTCTATAAGAACATAAAAAGCGCATTAACTTGAGGGTGCGATCATACTAGTACTAATGCACCGAATCCCATCAGAACTCCGCAGGTAACCGGGATTGGGCGGTAGCAGTACTAGGATTGGTAACCCCCTAGAAAGTCCTCTTGTTGCACCCCTTTTTTGTCGATTTTTCAATACGGCTTTTCTTTTCTTAAAAATTCACGTTCGTAATTTTTTAGAGCCTTACGGATGCGAGCGAAACGGCTGCATTCGAATCGGTATACTTCACCCCGAAGTTAAGCGTGCCCGGACGGGTGCAATGCCAGGATGGGTGAACCACCGGGAAGTCCCCGTTTTCCATACTTTTGTCGGCCGATTTCTCTTCAAACCTTTTTCTTTCTAGATTATTTATTATTCGCTTCCATTTTTTAGCTTCATGGATGCAGGTGATGAATCCGTTCAGCGAAGGCCGATGTACATCATCCGCCGCGCTACTGTGGGGATAGGATGAAGGAAGGATATCTCTATAAGAACATAGAAAGCGCATCACCTTGAGGGTGCGATCATACTAGTACTAATGCACCGAATCCCATCAGAACTCCGCAGTTAACCGGGATTGGGCGAAAGCAGTACTAGGATTGATAACCCCCTAGATAGTCCTCTTGTTGCACCCTTTTTTTGTCGATTTTTCATTATGGCTTTTCTTTTCTTAAAATTTCCCAATCATATTTTTTTATATCTTTACGGATGGGAGCAAAATTGTTGCATTCAGGTCGGTATACTTCACCCCGAAGTTAAGCGTGCCCGGACGGGTGCAATGCCAGGATGGGTGACCCACCGGGAAGTCCGCAATTTCCACACTTTTGTTGACCGATTTCTCTTCAAACCTTTTTCTTTCTAGATTATTTATTATTCGCTTCCATTTTTTAGCTTCACGGATGCAGGTGACGAATCCGTTCAGCGAAGGCCGATGTACATCATCCGCCGCGCTACTGTGGGGATAGGGTGAAAGAAGGATATCTCTATAAGAACATAGAAAGCACATCACCTTGAGGGTGCGATCATACTAGTACTAATGCACCGAATCCCATCAGAACTCCGCAGTTAACCGGGATTGGGCGGGAGCAGCATTAGGATTGGTAACCCCCTAGGAAGTCCTCTTCTTGCACCCCTATTTTGTCAATTTTTCATTACGGCCTTTCTTTTCTTAAAATTTCCCGTTCGTATTTGTTTATAGCCTTACAGATGCGAGCAAAATGGCTGCATTCGGATCGGTATACTTCACCCCGAAGTTAAACGTGCCCGGACGGGTGCAATGCCTGGATGGGTGACCCACCGGGATGTCCCCGTTTTCCAAACTTTTTTCGTCAGATTTCTCTTCAAACCTTTTTCTTTTTAGATTATTTATTATTCGCTTCCAGTTTTTAGCTTCACGGATGCAGGAGACGAATCGTTCAGCGAAGGCCGATGTACATCGCCCGCCGCGCTGCTCGGGGGTGGGGTGAAGGAAGGATATCACTATAAGAACCTAAAAAGCGCATCACCTTGAGGGTGCGATCATACTAGTAATAATGCACCGAATCCCATCAGAACTCCACAGTTAACCGGGATTGGGCGAGAGCAGTACTAGGATTGGTAACCCCCTAGGAAGTCCACTTGTTGCACCCCTTTTTTGTCGATTTTTCAATACGGCTTTTCTTTTGTTAAAATTTCCCGTTCATATTTTTTTAGAGACTTACGGATGCGAGGGCAACTGCTGCATTCGGATTGGTGTACTTCACCCCGAAGTTAAGCGTGCCTGGACGGGTGCAATGGTAGGATGGGTGACCCACCGAGAAGTCCGCGTTTTCCACACTTTTGTCAGCCGATTTCTCTTCAAACCTTTTTCTTTCTAGATTATTTATTATTCGCTTCTATTTTTTAGCTTCACGGATGCAGGAGACGAATCCGTTCAGCGAAGGCCGATGTACATCACCCGCAGCGCTACTGCGAGGATGTGGTGGAAGAAGGATATCTCTATAAGAACATAAAAAGCGCATCACCTTGAGGGTGCGATCATACTAGTACTAATGCACCGAATCCCATTAGAACTCCGCAGTTAACCGGGATTGGGCGGGAGCAGTACTAGGATTGGTAACCCCCTAGGAAGTCCTCTTGTTGCACCCTTTTTTTGTCAATTTTTCATTACGGCTTTTTTTTTCTTAAAATTTCCCGTTCATATTTTTTTATAGCCTTACGGATGCGAGCAAAATGGCTGCATTCGGGTCGGTATACTTCTCCCCGAAGTTAAGCGTGCCTGGACGGGTGCAATGCCAGGATGGGTGACCCACCGGGAAGTCCCCGTTTTCCACACTTTTTTCGTCCGATGTCTCTTCAAACCTTTTTCTTTCTAGATTATTTATTTTTCGCTTCCATTTTTTAACTTCACGGATGCAGGGGACGTATCCATTCGGTGAAGGCGGATGTACATCACCCGTCACGTTGCTGTGGGGATGGGGTGAGGGAAGGATATCTCTATAAGAACATAAAAAGCTCATTAACTTGAGGGTGCGATCATACTAGTACTAATGCACCGAATCCCATCAGAACTCCGCAGTTAACCGGGATTGGGCGGGAGCAGTACTAGGATTGGTAACCCCCTAGGAAGTCCACTTGTTGCACCCCTTTTTTGTCGATTTTCCAATACGGCTTTTCTTTTTTTAAAATTTTCCGTTCGTATTTTTTTAGAGCCTTACGGATGGGAGCAAAATTGTTGCATTCAGGTCGGTATACTTCACCCCGAAGTTAAGCGTACCCGGACGAGTGCAATGCCAGGATGGGTGACCCACCGGGAAGTCCCCGTTTTCCACAATTTTTTCGTCCAATGTCTCTTCAAACCTTTTTCTTTTTAGATTATTTATTTTTCGCATTTATTTTTTAGCTTCACGGATGCAGGGGACAAATCCATTCGGTGAAGGCCGATGTACATCACCCGTCGCGTTGCTGTGGGGATGTGGTGAGGGAAGGATATCTCTATAAGAACATAAAAAGCGCATTAACTTGAGGGTGCGATCATTCTAGTACTAATGCACCGAATCCCATCAGAACTCAGCAATTAACCGGGATTGGGCGGGAGCAGCACTAGGATTGGTAACCCCCTAGGAAGTCCTCTTCTTGCACCCCTATTTTGTCGATTTTTCATTACGGCTTTTCTTTTCTTAAAATTTCCCGTTCATATTTTTTATAGCATTACGGATGCGAGCAAAATGGCTGCATTCGGGTCGGTATACTTTACCCCGAAGTTAAGCGTGCCCGGACGGGTGCAATGCCAAGATGGGTGACCCACGTGGAAGTCCCCGTTTTCCACACTTTTTTCGTCCGATGTCTCTTCAAACCTTTTTCTTTTTAGATTATTTATTTTTCGCATTTATTTTTTAGCTTCACGGATGAAGGAGACGAATCCATTTGGTGAAGGCCGATATACATCACCCGTCGCGTTGCTGTGGGGATGTGGTGAGGGAAGGATATCTCTATAAGAACATAAAAAGCGCATTAACTTGAGGGTGCGATCATACTAGTACTAATGCACCGAATCCCATCAGAACTCCGCAGGTAACCGGGATTGGGCGGTAGCAGTACTAGGATTGGTAACCCCCTAGAAAGTCCTCTTGTTGCACCCCTTTTTTGTCGATTTTTCAATACGGCTTTTCTTTTCTTAAAAATTCACGTTCGTATTTTTTTAGAGCCTTACGGATGCGAGCGAAACGGCTGCATTCGAATCGGTATACTTCACCCCGAAGTTAAGCGTGCCCGGACGGGTGCAATGCCAGGATGGGTGAACCACCGGGAAGTCCCCGTTTTCCATACTTTTGTCGGCCGATTTCTCTTCAAACCTTTTTCTTTCTAGATTATTTATTATTCGCTTCCATTTTTTAGCTTCACGGATGCAGGTGATGAATCCGTTCAGCGAAGGCCGATGTACATCATCCGCCGCGCTACTGTGGGGATAGGATGAAGGAAGGATATCTCTATAAGAACATAGAAAGCGCATCACCTTGAGGGTGCGATCATACTAGTACTAATGCACCGAATCCCATCAGAACTCCGCAGTTAACCGGGATTGGGCGAAAGCAGTACTAGGATTGATAACCCCCTAGATAGTCCTCTTGTTGCACCCTTTTTTTGTCGATTTTTCATTATGGCTTTTCTTTTCTTAAAATTTCCCAATCATATTTTTTTATACCTTTACGGATGGGAGCAAAATTGTTGCATTCAGGTCGGTATACTTCACCCCGAAGTTAAGCGTGCCCGGACGGGTGCAATGCCAGGATGGGTGACCCACCGGGAAGTCCGCAATTTCCACACTTTTGTTGACCGATTTCTCTTCAAACCTTTTTCTTTCTAGATTATTTATTATTCGCTTCCATTTTTTAGCTTCACGGATGCAGGTGACGAATCCGTTCAGCGAAGGCCGATGTACATCATCCGCCGCGCTACTGTGGGGATAGGGTGAAAGAAGGATATCTCTATAAGAACATAGAAAGCACATCACCTTGAGGGTGCGATCATACTAGTACTAATGCACCGAATCCCATCAGAACTCCGCAGTTAACCGGGATTGGGCGGGAGCAGCATTAGGATTGGTAACCCCCTAGGAAGTCCTCTTCTTGCACCCCTATTTTGTCAATTTTTCATTACGGCCTTTCTTTTCTTAAAATTTCCCGTTCGTATTTGTTTATAGCCTTACAGATGCGAGCAAAATGGCTGCATTCGGGTCGGTATACTTCTCCCCGAAGTTAAGCGTGCCAGGACGGGAGCAATGCCAGGATGGGTAACCCACCGGGAAGTCCCAGTTTTCCACACTTTTTTCGTCCGATGTCTCTTCAAACCTTTTTTTTTTTAGATTATTTATTTTTCGCATTTATTTTTTAGCTTCACGGATGCAGGGGACGAATCCGTTCAGCGAAGGCCGATGTACATCACCCGTCGCGTTGCTGTGGGGATGGGGTGAGGGAAGGATATCTCTATAAGAACATAAAAAGCGCATTAACTTGAGGGTGCGATCATACTAGTACTAATGCACCGAATCCCATCAGAACTGCGCAGTTAACCGGGATTGGGCGGGAGCAGTACTAGGATTGGTAACCCCCTAGAAAGTCCTCTTGTTGCACCCCTTTTTTGTCGATTTTCCAATACGGCTTTTCTTTTCTTAAAATTTCCCGTTCTTATTTTTTTATAGCCTTACGGATGCGAGCAAAACGGCTGCATTCGGATCGGTGTATTTCTCCCCGAAGTTAAACGTGCCCAGACGGGTGCAAGGCCAGGATGGGTGACCCACCGGGAAGTCCCCGTTTTCCACACTTTTGTCGGCCGATTTCCCTTCAAACCTTTTTCTTTCTAGATTATTTATTATTCGCTTCCAGTTTTTAGCTTCACGGATGCAGGAGACGAATCCGTTCAGCGAAGGACGATGTACATCGCCCATCGCGCTGCTCGGGGATGGGGTGAAGGAATGATATCTCTATAAGAACATAAAAAGCGCATCACCTTGAGGGTGTGATCATACTAGTACTAATGCACCGAATCCCATTAGAACTCCGCAGTTAACCGGGATTGGGCGAGAGCAGTACTAAGATTGGTAACCCCCTAGGAAGTCCACTTGTTGCACCCCTTTTTTGTCGATTTTTCAATACGGCTTTTCTTTTCTTAAAATTTCACGTTCGTATTTTTTTAGAGCCTTACGGATGCGAGTGAAATGGCTGCATTCGAATCGGTGTACTTCACCCCGAAGTTAAGCGTGCCCGGACGAGTGCAATGCCAGGATGGGTGACCCACCGGGAAGTCCGCGTTTTTCACACTTTTGTCGGCCGATTTCTCTTCAAACCTTTTTCTTTCTAGATTATTTATTATTCGCTTCCATTTTTTAGCTTCACAGATGCAGGTGACGAATCCGTTCAGCGAAGGCCGATGTACATCATCCGCCGCGCTACTGTGGGGATGGGGTGAAGGAAGGATATCTCTATAAGAACATAGAAAGCGCATCACCTTGAGGGTGCGATCATACTAGTACTAATGCACCGAATCCCATCAGAACTCCGCAGTTAACCGGGATTGGGCGAAAGTAGTACTAGGATTGATAACCCCCTAGAAAGTCCTCTTGTTGCACCCCTTTTTTGTCTATTTTTCATTATGGCTTTTCTTTTCTTAAAATTTCCCAATCATATTTTTTTATACCTTTACGGATGGGAGCAAAATTGTTGCATTCGGGTCGGTATACTTCACCCCGAAGTTAAGCGTGCCCGGACGGGTGCAATGCCAGGATGGGTGACCCACCAGGAAGTCCGCAATTTCCACACTTTTGTTGACCGATTTCTCTTCAAACCTTTTTCTTTCTAGATTATTTATTATTCGCTTCCAGTTTTTAGCTTCACGGATGCAGGTGACGAATGCGTTCAGTGAAAGCCGATGTACATCATCCGCCGCGCTACTATGGGGATGGGGTGAAAGAAGGATATCTCTATAAGAACATAGAAAGCGCATCACCTTGAGGGTGCGATCATACTAGTACTAATGCACCGAATCCCATCAGAACTCCGCAGTTAACCGGGATTGGGCGGGAGCAGCATTAGGATTGGTAACCCCCTAGGAAGTCCTCTTCTTGCACCCCTATTTTGTCAATTTTTCATTACGGCCTTTCTTTTCTTAAAATTTCCCGTTCGTATTTGTTTATAGCCTTACAGATGCGAGCAAAATGGCTGCATTCGGATCGGTATACTTCACCCCGAAGTTAAACGTGCCCGGACGGGTGCAATGCCTGGATGGGTGACCCATCGGGATGTCCCCGTTTTCTAAACTTTTTTCGTCAGATTTCTCTTCAAACCTTTTTCTTTTTAGATTATTTATTATTCGCTTCCAGTTTTTAGCTTCACGGATGCAGGAGACGAATCGTTCAGCGAAGGCCGATGTACATCGCCCGCCGCGCTGCTCGGGGATGGGGTGAAGGAAGGATATCTCTATAAGAACCTAAAAAGCGCATCACCTTGAGGGTGCGATCATACTAGTAATAATGCACCGAATCCCATTAGAACTCCACAGTTAACCGGGATTGGGAGAGTGCAGTACTAGGATTGGTAACCCCCTAGGAAGTCCACTTGTTGCACCCCTTTTTTGTCGATTTTTCAATACGGCTTTTCTTTTGTTAAAATTTCCCGTTCATATTTTTTTAGAGACTTACGGATGCGAGGGCAACTGCTGCATTCGGATTGGTATACTTCACCCCGAAGTTAAGCGTGCCTGGACGGGTGCAATGGCAGGATGGGTGACCCACCGAGAAGTCCGCGTTTTCCACACTTTTGTCAGCCGATTTCTCTTCAAACCTTTTTCTTTCTAGATTATTTATTATTCGCTTCTATTTTTTAGCTTCACGGATGAAGGAGACGAATCCGTTCAGCGAAGGCCGATGTACATCACCCGCAGCGCTACTGCGAGGATGTGGTGAAAGAAGGATATCTCTATAAGAACATAAAAAGCGCATCACCTTGAGGGTGCGATCATACTAGTACTAATACACCGAATCCCATTAGAACTCCGCAGTTAACCGGGATTGGGCGGGAGCAGTACTAGGATTGGTAACCCCCTAGGAAGTCCTCTTGTTGCACCCCTTTTTTGTCAATTTTTCATTACGGCTTTTTTTTTCTTAAAATTTCCCGTTCATATTTTTTTATAGCCTTACGGATGCGAGCAAAATGGCTGCATTCGGGTCGGTATACTTCTCCCCGAAGTTAAGCGTGCCAGGACGGGAGCAATGCCAGGATGGGTGACCCACCGGGAAGTCCCCGTTTTCCACACTTTTTTCGTCTGATGTCTCTTCAAACCTTTTTTTTTTTAGATTATTTATTTTTCGTATTTATTTTTTAGCTTCACGGATGCAGGGGACGAATCCGTTCAGCGAAGGCCGATGTACATCACCCGTCGCGTTGCTGTGGGGATGGGGTGAGGGAAGGATATCTCTATAAGAACATAAAAAGCGCATTAACTTGAGGGTGCGATCATACTAGTACTAATGCACCGAATCCCATCAGAACTCCGCAGTTAACCGGGATTGGGCGGGAGCAGTACTAGGATTGGTAACCCCCTAGAAAGTCCTCTTGTTGCACCCCTTTTTTGTCGATTTTTTAATACGGCTTTTCTTTTCATAAAATTTCCCGTTCATATTTTTTTATGGCCTTACGGATGCGAGCAAAATGGCTGCATTCGGGTCGGTATACTTCACCCCGAAGTTAAGCGTGCCCGGACGGGTGCAATACCAGGATGGGTGACCCACGTGGAAGTCCCCGTTTTCCACACTTTTTTCGTCCGATGTCTCTTCAAACCTTTTTCTTTTTAGATTATTTATTTTTTGCATTTATTTTTTAGCTTCACGGATGAAGGAGACGAATCCATTTGGTGAAGGCCGATATACATCACCCGTCGCGTTGCTGTGGGGATGTGGTGAGGGAAGGATATCTCTATAAGAACATAAAAAGCGCATTAACTTGAAGGTGCGATCATACTAGTACTAATGCACCGAATCCCATCAGAACTCCGCAGTTAACCGGGATTGGGTGGGAGCAGTACTAGGATTGGTAACCCCCTAGAAAGTCCTCTTGTTGCACCCCTTTTTTGTCGATTTTCCAATACGTCTTTTCTTTTCTTAAAATTTCACGTTCGTATTTTTTTAGAGCCTTACGGATGCGAGTGAAACGGCTGCATTCGAATCGGTGTACTTCACCCCGAAGTTAAGCGTGCCCGGACGGGTGCAATGCCAGGATGGGTGACCCACCGGGAAGTCCGCGTTTTCCACACTTTTGTCGGCCGATTTCTCTTCAAACCTTTTTCTTTCTAGATTATTTATTATTTGCTTCCAGTTTTTAGCTTCACGGATGCAGGAGACGAATCCGTTCAGCGAAGGACGATGTACATCGCCCGTCGCGCTGCTCGGGGATGGGGTGAAGGAATGATATCTCTATAAGAACATAAAAAGCGCATCACCTTGAGGGTGCGATCATACTAGTACTAATGCACCGAATCCCATTAGAACTCCGCAGTTAACCGGGATTGGGCGAGAGCAGTACTAAGATTGGTAACCCCCTAGGAAGTCCACTTGTTGCACCCCTTTTTTGTCGATTTTTCAATACGGCTTTTCTTTTCTTAAAATTTCACGTTCGTATTTTTTTAGAGCCTTACGGATGCGAGTGAAACGGCTGCATTCGAATCGATGTACTTCACCCCGAAGTTAAGCGTGCCCGGACGGGTGCAATGCCAGGATGGGTGACCCACCGGAAAGTCCGCGTTTTCCACACTTTTGTCGGCCGATTTCTCTTCAAACCTTTTTCTTTCTAGATTATTTATTATTCACTTCCATTTTTTAGCTTCACGGATGCAGGTGACGAATCCGTTAAGCGAAGGCCGATGTACATCATCCGCCGCGCTACTGTGGGGATGGGGTGAAGGAAGGATATCTCTATAAGAACATAGAAAGCGCATCACCTTGAGGGTGCGATCATACTAGTACTAATGCACCGAATCCGATCAGAACTCCGCAGTTAACCGGGATTGGGCGGGAGCAGTACTAGGATTGGTAACCCCCTAGAAAGTCGTCTTGTTGCACCCCTTTTTTGTCGATTTTTTAATACGGCTTTTCTTTTCATAAAATTTCCCGTTCATATTTTTTTATAGCCTTACGGATGCGAGCAAAATGGCTGCATTCGGGTCGGTATACTTCACCCCGAAGTTAAGCGTGCCCGGACGGGTGCAATACCAGGATGGGTGACCCACGGAGAAGTCCCTGTTTTCCACACTTTTGTCGTCCGATGTCTCCTCAAACCTTTTTCTTTTTAGATTATTTATTTTTCGCATTTAATTTTTAGCTTCACGGATGCAGGGGACGAATCCATTCGGTGAAGGCCGATGTACATCACCCGTCACGTTGCTGTGGGGATGGGGTGAGGGAAGGATATCTCTATAAGAACATAAAAAGCGCATTAACTTGAAGGTGCGATCATACTAGTACTAATGCACCGAATCCCATCAGAACTCCGCAGTTAACCGGGATTGGGTGGGAGCAGTACTAGGATTGGTAACCCCCTAGAAAGTCCTCTTGTTGCACCCTTTTTTTGTCGATTTTCCAATACGGCTTTTCTTTTCTTAAAATTTCACGTTCGTATTTTTTTAGAGCCTTACGGATGCGAGTGAAACGGCTGCATTCGAATCGGTGTACTTCACCCCGAAGTTAAGCGTGCCCGGACGGGTGCAATGCCAGGATGGGTGACCCACCGGGAAGTCCGCGTTTTCCACACTTTTGTCGGCCGATTTCTCTTCAAACCTTTTTCTTTCTAGATTATTTATTATTCGCTTCCAGTTTTTAGCTTCACGGATGCAGGAGACGAATCCGTTCAGTGAAGGACGATGTACATCGCCCGTCGCGCTGCTCGAGGATGGGGTGAAGGAATGATATCTCTATAAGAACATAAAAAGCGCATCACCTTGAGGGTGCTATCATACTAGTACTAATGCACCGAATCCCATTTGAACTCCGCAGCTAACCGGGATTGGGCGAGAGCAGTACTAGGATTGGTAACCCCCTAGGAAGTCCACTTGTTGCACGCCTTTTTTGTCGATTTTTCAATACGGCTTTTCTTTTCTTAAAATTTCACGTTCGTATTTTTTTAGAGCCTTACGGATGCGAGTGAAACGGCTGCATTCGAATCGGTGTACTTCACCCCGAAGTTAAGCGTGCCCGGACGGGTGCAATGCCAGGATGGGTGACCCACCAGGAAGTCCGCGTTTTCCACACTTTTGTCGGCCGATTTCTCTTCAAACCTTTTTCTTTCTAGATTATTTATTATTCGCTTCCATTTTTTAGCTTCACGGATGCAGGTGACGAATCCGTTCAGCGAAGGCCGATGTACATCATCCGCCGCGCTACTGTGGGGATGGGGTGAAGGAAGTATATCTCTATAAGAACATAGAAAGAGCATCACCTTGAGGGTGCGATCATACTAGTACTAATGCACCGAATCCCATCAGAACTCCGCAGTTAACCGGGATTGGGCGGGAGCAGTACTAGGATTGGTAACCCCCTAGAAAGTCCTCTTGTTGCACCCCTTTTCTGTCGATTTTTTAATACGGCTTTTCTTTTCTTAAAATTTCCCGTTTGTATTTTTTTAGAGCCTTATGGATGCGAGCGAAACGGCTGCATTCGAATCGGTATACTTCACCCCGAAGTTAAGCGTGCCCGGACGGGTGCAATGCCAGGATGGGTGACCCACCGGGAAGTCCGTGTTTTCCTCAATTTTTCCGGCCGATTTCTCTTCAAACCTTTTTCTTTCTAGATTATTTATTATTCGCTTCCATTTTTTAGATTCACGGATGCAGGAGACGAATCCGTTCAGCGAAGGCCGATGTACATCATCCGCCGCGCTGCTGTGGGGATAGGGTGAAGGAAGGATATCTCAATAAGAACATAAAAAGCGCATCACCTTGAGGGTGCGATCATACTAGTACTAATGCACCGAATCCCATCAGAACTCCGCAGTTAACCGGGATTGGGCGGGAGCAGCACTAGGATTGGTAACCCCCTAGGAAGTCCTCTTCTTGCACCCCTATTTTGTCGATTTTTCATTACGGCTTTTCTTTTCTTAAAATTTCCCGTTCATATTTTTTTATAGCCTTACGGATGCGAGCAAAATGGCTGCATTCGGGTAGGTATGCTTCACCCCGAAGTTAAGCGTGCCCGGACGGGTGCAATACCAGGATGGGTGACCCACGTGGAAGTCCCCGTTTTCCACACTTTTGTCGGCCGATTTCCCTTCAAATCTTTTTCTTTCTAGATTATTTATTATTCGCTTCCACTTTTTAGCTTTACGGATGCAGGAGACGAATCCGTTCAGCGAAGGCCGATGTACATCACCCGCCGCGCTACTGCGAGGATGTGGTGAAGGAAGGATATCTCTATAAGAACATAAAAAGCGCATCACCTTGAGGGTGCGATCATACTAGTACTAATGCACCGAATCCCATCAGAACTCCGCAGTTAATCGGGATTGGGCGGGAGCAGTACTAGGATTGGTAACCCCCTAGGAAGTCCTCTTGTTGCACCCCTTTTTTGTCGATTTTTCATTACGGCTTTTCTTTTCTTAAAATTTCCCATTCATATTTTTTTATAGCTTTACGGATGGGAGCAAAATGGCTGCATTCGGGTCGGTATACTTTACCCCGAAGTTAAGCGTGCCCGAACGGGTGCAATGCCAGGATGGGTGACCCACCGGGAAGTCCCCGTTTCCCACACTTTTTTCGTCCGATGTCTCTTCAAACCTTTTTCTTTTTAGATTATTTGTTTTTCGCATTTATTTTTTAGCTTCACGGATGCAGGGGACGAATCCGTTCAGCGAAGGCCGATGTACATCACCCGTCGCGTTGCTGTGGGGATGGGGTGAGGGAAGGATATCTCTATAAGAACATAAAAAGCGCATTAACTTGAGGGTGCGATCATACTAGTACTAATGCACCGAATCCAATCAGAACTCCGCAGTTAACCGGGATTGGGCGGGAGCAGTACTAGGATTGGTAACCCCCTACAAAGTCCTCTTGTTGTACCCCTTTTTTGTCGATTTTCAAATACGGCTTTTCTTTTCTTAAAATTTCACGTTCTTATCTTTTTATAGCCTTACGGATGCGAGCAAAACGGCTGCATTCGGATCGGTGTACTTCACCCCGAAGTTAAACGTGCCCAGACGGGTGCAATGCCAGGAAGGGTGACCCACCGGGAAGTCCCCGTTTTCCACACTTTTGTCGGCCGATTTCCCTTAGAACCTTTTTCTTTCTAGATTATTTATTATTCGCTTCCAGTTATTAGCTTCACGGATGCGGGAGACGAATCCGTTCAGCGAAGGACGATGTACATCGCCCGTCGCGCTGCTCGAGGATGGGATGAAGGAATGATATCTCTATAAGAACATAAAAAGCGCATCACCTTGAGGGTGCAATCATACTAGTACTAATGCACCGAATCCCATTAGAACTCCGCAGTTAACCGGGATTGGGCGAGAGCAGTACTAGGATTGGTAACCCCCTAGGAAGTCCACTTGTTGCACCCCTTTTTTGTCGATTTTTCAATACGGCTTTTCTTTTCTTAAAATTTTACGTTCGTATTTTTTTAGAGCCTTACGGATGCGAGTGAAACGGCTGCATTCGAATCGGTGTACTTCACCCCGAAGTTAAGCGTGCCCGGACGGGTGCAATGCCAGGATGGGTGACCCACCGGGAAGTCCGCGTTTTCCACACTTTTGTCGGCCGATTTCTCTTCAAACCTTTTTCTTTCTAGATTATTTATTATTCGCTTCCATTTTTTAGCTTCACGGATGCAGGTGACGAATCCGTTCAGCGAAGGCCGATGTACATCATCCGCCGCGCTACTGTGGGGATGGGGTGAAGGAAGTATATCTCTATAAGAACATAGAAAGCGCATCACCTTGAGGGTGCGATCATACTAGTACTAATGCACCGAATCCCATCAGAACTCCGCAGTTAACCGGGATTGGGCGGGAGCAGTACTAGGATTGGTAACCCCCTAGAAAGTCCTCTTGTTGCACCCCTTTTTTGTCGATTTTTTAATACGGCTTTTCTTTTCTTAAAATTTCCCGTTCGTATTTTTTTAGAGCCTTATGGATGCGAGCGAAACGGCTGCATTCGAATCGGTATACTTCACCCCGAAGTTAAGCGTGCCCGGACGGGTGCAATGCCAGGATGGGTGACCCACCGGGAAGTCCGCGTTTTCCTCAATTTTTCCGGCCGATTTCTCTTCAAACCTTTTTCTTTCTAGATTATTTATTATTCGCTTCCATTTTTTAGATTCACGGATGCAGGAGACGAATCCGTTCAGCGAAGGCCGATGTACATCATCCGTCGCGCTGCTGTGGGGATAGGGTGAAGGAAGGATATCTCTATAAGAACATAAAAAGCGCATCACCTTGAGGGTGCGATCATACTAGTACTAATGCACCGAATCCCATCAGAACTCCGCAGTTAACCGGGATTGGGCGGGAGCAGCACTAGGATTGGTAACCCCCTCAGAAGTCCTCTTCTTGCACCCCTATTTTGTCGATTTTTCATTACGGCTTTTCTTTTCTTAAAATTTCCCGTTCATATTTTTTTATAGCCTTACGGATGCGAGCAAAATGGCTGCATTCGGGTCGGTATGCTTCACCCCGAAGTTAAGCGTGCCCGGAAGGGTGCAATACCAGGATGGGTGACCCACGTGGAAGTCCCCGTTTTCCAAACTTTTGTCGGCCGATTTCCCTTCAAACCTTTTTCTTTCTAGATTATTTAATATTCGCTTCCAGTTTTTAGCTTTACGGATGCAGGAGACGAATCCGTTCAGCGAAGGCCGATGTACATCACCCGCCGCGCTACTACGAGAATGTGGTGAAGGAAGGATATCTCTATAAGAACATAAAAAGCGCATCACCTTGAGAGTGCGATCATACTAGTACTAATGCACCGAATCCCATCAGAGCTCCGCAGTTAAACGGGATTGGGCGGGAGCAGTACTAGGATTGGTAACCCCCTAGGAAGTCCTCTTGTTGCACCCCTTTTTTGTCGATTTTTCATTACGGCTTTTCTTTTCCTAAAATTTCCCATTCATATTTTTTTATAGCTTTATGGATGGGAGTAAAATGGCTGCATTCGGGTCGGTATACTTTACCCCGAAGTTAAGCATGCCCGGACGGGTGCAATGCCAAGATGGGTGACCCACCGGGAAGTCCTCGTTTGGCACACATTTGTCGTTCGATTTCTCTTCAAACCTTTTTATTTCTAGATTATTTATTATTCGCTTCCATTTTTTAGCTTCACGGATGCAGGAGACGAATCCGTTCAGCGAAGGCCGATGTACATCACCCGCCGCGCTGCTGTGGGGATGGGGTGAAGGAAGGATATCTCTATAAGAACATAGAAAGCGCATCACCTTGAGGGTGCGATCATACTAGTACTAATGCAACGAATCCCATCAGAACTCCGCAGTTAACCAGGATTGGGCGGGAGCAGTACTAGGATTGGTAACCCCCTAGAAAGTCCTCTTGTTGCACCCCTTTTTTGTCGATTTTTTAATACGGCTTTTCTTTTCTTAAAATTTCACGTTCGTATTTTTTTAGAGCCTTATGGATGCGAGCGAAACGGCTGCATTCGAATCGGTATACTTCACCCCGAAGTTAAGCGTGTCCGGACGGGTGCAATACCAAGATGGGTGACCCACCGGGAAGTCCGCATTTTCCTCAATTTTTCCGGCCGATTTCTCTTCAAACCTTTTTCTTTCTAGATTATTTATTATTCGCTTCCATTTTTTTGATTCACGGATGCAGGAGACGAATCCGTTCAGCGAAGGCCGATGTACATCATCCGTCGCGCTGCTGTGGGGATAGGGTGAAGGAAGGATATCTCTATAAGAACATAAAAAGCGCATCACCCTCAGGGTGCGATCATACTAGTACTAATGCACCGAATCCCATCAGAACTCCGCAGTTAACCGGGATTGGGCGGGAGCAGCACTAGGATTGGTAACCCCCTCAGAAGTCCTCTTCTTGCACCCCTATTTTGTCGATTTTTCATTACGGCTTTTCTTTTCTTAAAATTTCCCGTTCATATTTTTTTATAGCCTTACGGATGCGAGCAAAATGGCTGCATTCGGGTCGGTATGCTTCACCCCGAAGTTAAGCGTGCCCGGAAGGGTGCAATACCAGGATGGGTGACCCACGTGGAAGTCCCCGTTTTCCACACTTTTGTCGGCCGATTTCCCTTCAAACCTTTTTCTTTCTAGATTATTTAATATTCGCTTCCAGTTTTTAGCTTTACGGATGCAGGAGACGAATCCGTTCAGCGAAGGCCGATGTACATCACCCGCCGCGCTACTGCGAGGATGTGGTGAAGGAAGGATATCTCTATAAGAACATAAAAAGCGCATCACCTTGAGAGTGCGATCATACTAGTACTAATGCACCGAATCCCATCAGAGCTCCGCAGTTAATCGGGATTGGGCGGGAGCAGTACTAGGATTGGTAACCCCCTAGGAAGTCCTCTTGTTGCACCCCTTTTTTGTCGATTTTTCATTACGGCTTTTCTTTTCCTAAAATTTCCCATTCATATTTTTTTATAGCTTTATGGATGGGAGTAAAATGGCTGCATTCGGGTCGGTATACTTTACCCCGAAGTTAAGCGTGCCCGGACGGGTGCAATGCCAAGATGGGTGACCCACCGGGAAGTCCTCGTTTGGCACACATTTGTCGTTCGATTTCTCTTCAAACCTTTTTATTTCTAGATTATTTATTATTCGCTTCCATTTTTTAGCTTCACGGATGCAGGAGACGAATCCGTTCAGCGAAGGCCGATGTACATCACCCGCCGCGCTGCTGTGGGGATGGGGTGAAGGAAGGATATCTCTATAAGAACATAGAAAGCGCATCACCTTGAGGGTGCGATCATACTAGTACTAATGCAACGAATCCCATCAGAACTCCGCAGTTAACCAGGATTGGGCGGGAGCAGTACTAGGATTGGTAACCCCCTAGAAAGTCCTCTTGTTGCACCCCTTTTTTGTCGATTTTTTAATACGGCTTTTCTTTTCTTAAAATTTCACGTTCGTATTTTTTTAGAGCCTTATGGATGCGAGCGAAACGGCTGCATTCGAATCGGTATACTTCACCCCGAAGTTAAGCGTGCCCGGACGGGTGCAATACCAAGATGGGTGACCCACCGGGAAGTCCGCATTTTCCTCAATTTTGCCGGCCGATTTCTCTTCAAACCTTTTTCTTTCTAGATTATTTATTATTCGCTTCCATTTTTTTGATTCACGGATGCAGGAGACGAATCCGTTCAGCGAAGGCCGATGTACATCATCCGCCGCGCTGCTGTGGGGATGGGGTGAAGGAAGGATATCTCTATAAGAACATAAAACGCGCATCACCTTGATGGTGCGATCATACTAGTACTAATGCACCGAATCCCATCAGAACTCCGCAGTTAACCGGGATTGGGCGGGAGCAGCACTAGGATTGGTAACCCCTTAGGAAGTCCTCATCTTGCACCCCTATTTTGTCGATTTTTCATTACGGCTTTTCATTTCTTAAAATTTTCCGTTCATATTTTTTTATAGCCTTACGGATGCGAGCAAAATGGCTGCATTCGGGTCGGTATACTTCACTCCGAAGTTAAGCGTGCCCGGACGGGTGCAATACCAGGATGGGTGACCCACGTGGAAGTCCCCGTTTTCCACACTTTTGTCGGCCGATTTCTCTTCAAACCTTTTTCTTTTTAGATTATTTATTACTCGCTTCCAGTTTTTAGCTTTACGGATGCAGGAGACGAATCCGTTCAGTGAAGGCCGATGTACATCACCCGCCGCGCTGCTGCGAGGATGTGGTGAAGGAAGGATATCTCTATAAGAACATAAAAAGTGCATCACCTTGAGGGTGCGATCATACTAGTACTAAAGCACCGAATCACTTCAGAACTCCGCAGTTAATCGGGATTGGGCGGGAGCAGTACTATGACTGGTAACCCCCTAGGAAGTCCTCTTGTTGCACCCCTTTTTTGTCGATTTTTCATTACGGCTTTTCTTTTCTTAAAATTTCCCATTCATATTTTTTTATAGCTTTACGGATGGGAGCAAAATGGCTGCATTCGGGTCGGTATACTTTACCCCAAAGTTAAGCGTGCCCGGACGGGTGCAATGCCAAGATGGGTGACCCACCGGGAAGTCCTCGTTTTGCACACATTTGTCGTTCGATTTCTCTTCAAACCTTTTTCTTTCTAGATTATTTATTATTCGCTTCCATTTTTTAGCTTCACGGATGCAGGAGACGAATCCGTTCAGCGAAGGCCGATGTACATCACCCGCCGCGCTGCTACAGGGATGGGGTGAAGGAAGGATATCTCTATAAAAAGCGCATCACCTTGAGGGTGCGATCATACTAGTACTAATGCGCCGAATCCCATCAGAACTCCGCAGTTAACCGGGATTGGGCAGGAGCAGTACTAGGATTGGGAACCCCCTAGGAAGTCCTCTTGTTGCACCCCTTTTTTGTCGATTTTCCAATACGGCTTTTCTTTTCTTAAAATTTCACGTTCGTATTTTTTTAGGGCCTTACGGATGCGAGCGAAACGGCTGCATTCGAATCGGTGTACTTCACCCCGAAGTTAAGCGTGCCCGGACGGGTGCAATGCCAGAATGGGTGACCCACCGGGAAGTCCCCGTTTTCCAAACTTTTTTCGTCCAATGTCTCTTCAAACCTTTTTTTTTTAGATTATTTATTTTTCGCATTTATTTTTTAGCTTCACGGATGCAGGGGACAAATCCATTCGGTGAAGGCCGATGTACATCACCCGTCGCGTTGCTGTGGGGATGTGGTGAGGGAAGGATATCTCTATAGGAACATAAAAAGCGCATTAACTTGAGGGTGCGATCATACTAGTACTAATGCACCGAATCCCATCAGAACTCCGCAGTTAACCGGGATTGGGCGGGAGCAGTACTAGGATTGGTAACCCCCTAGGAAGTCCTCTTGTTGCACCCCTTTTTTGTAGATTTTTCATTACGGCTTTCTTTTTTTAAAATTTCCAGTTCTGATTTTTTTATAGCCTTACGGATGCGAGCAAAACGGCTGCATTCGGATCGGTGTACTTCACCCCAAAGTTAAATGTGCCCAGACGGGTGCAAAGCCAGGATGGGTGACCCACCGGGAAGTCCCCGTTTTCCACACTTTTGTCGGCCGATTTCACTTCAAACCTTTTTGTTTCTAGATTATTTATTATTCGCTTCCAGTTTTTAGCTTCACGGATGCAGGAGACGAATCCGTTCAGCGAAGGACGATGTACATCGCCCGTCGCGCTGCTCGGGGATGGGGTGAAGGAATGATATCTCTATAAGAACATAAAAAGCGCATCACCTTGAGGGTGCGATCATACTAGTACTAATGCACCGAATCCCATTAGAACTCCGCAGTTAACCGGGATTATGCGAGAGCAGTACTAGGATTGGTAACCCCCTAGGAAGTCCACTTGTTGCACCCCTTTTTTGTCGATTTTTCAAAACGGCTTTTCTTTTCTTAAAAATTCACGTTCGTATTTTTTTAGAGGCTTACGGATGCGAGTGAAACGGCTGCATTCGAATCGGTGTACTTCACCCTGAAATTAAGCGTGCCCGGACGGGTGCAATGCCAGGATGGGTGACCCACCGGGAAGTCCGCGTTTGCCACACTTTTGTCGGCCGATTTCTCTTCAAACCGTTTTCTTTCTAGATTATTTATTATTCGCTTCCATTTTTTAGATTCACGGATGCAGGTGACGAATCCGTTCAGCGAAGGCCGATGTACATCATCCGCCGCGCTACTGTGGGGATGGGGTGAAGGAAGGATATCTCTATAAGAACATAGAAAGCGCATCACCTTGAGGGTGCGATCATACTAGTACTAATGCACCGATTCCCATCAGAACTCCGCAGTTAACCGGGATTGGGCGGGAGCAGTACTAGGATTGGGAACCCCCTAGAAAGTCCTCTTGTTGCACCCCTTTTTTGTCAATTTTCCAATACGGCTTTTCTTTTCTTAAAATTTCACGTTCGTATTTTTTTTGGGCCTTACGGATGCGAGCGAAACGGCTGCATTCGAATCGGTATACTTCACCCCGAAGTTAAGCGTGCCCGGACGGGTGCAATGCCAGGATGGGTGACCCACCGGGAAGTCCCCGTTTTCCAAACTTTTTTCGTCCAATGTCTCTTCAAACCTTTTTTTTTTAGATTATTTATTTTTCGCATTTATTTTTTAGCTTCACGGATGCAGGGGACAAATCCATTCGGTGAAGGCCGATGTACATCACCCGTCGCGTTGCTGTGGGGATGTGGTGAGGGAAGGATATCTCTATAGGAACATAAAAAGCGCATTAACTTGAGGGTGCGATCATACTAGTACTAATGCACCGAATCCCATCAGAACTCCGCAGTTAACCGGGATTGGGCGGGAGCAGTACTAGGATTGGTAACCCCCTAGGAAGTCCTCTTGTTGCACCCCTTTTTTGTAGATTTTTCATTACGGCTTTCTTTTCTTAAAATTTCCAGTTCTGATTTTTTTATAGCCTTACGGATGCGAGCAAAACGGCTGCATTCGGATCGGTGTACTTCACCCCGAAGTTAAACGTGCCCAGACGGGTGCAAGGCCAGGATGGGTGACCCACCGGGAAGTCCCCGTTTTCCACACTTTTGTCGGCCGATTTCACTTCAAACCTTTTTGTTTCTAGATTATTTATTATTCGCTTCCAGTTTTTAGCTTCACGGATGCAGGAGACGAATCCGTTCAGCGAAGGACGATGTACATCGCCCGTCGCGCTGCTCGGGGATGGGGTGAAGGAATGATATCTCTATAAGAACATAAAAAGCGCATCACCTTGAGGGTGCGATCATACTAGTACTAATGCACCGAATCCCATTAGAACTCCGCAGTTAACCGGGATTATGCGAGAGCAGTACTAGGATTGGTAACCCCCTAGGAAGTCCACTTGTTGCACCCCTTTTTTGTCGATTTTTCAAAACGGCTTTTCTTTTCTTAAAAATTCACGTTCGTATTTTTTTAGAGGCTTACGGATGCGAGTGAAACGGCTGCATTCGAATCGGTGTACTTCACCCCGAAATTAAGCGTGCCCGGACGGGTGCAATGCCAGGATGGGTGACCCACCGGGAAGTCCGCGTTTGCCACACTTTTGTCGGCCGATTTCTCTTCAAACCGTTTTCTTTCTAGATTATTTATTATTCGCTTCCATTTTTTAGATTCACGGATGCAGGTGACGAATCCGTTCAGCGAAGGCCGATGTACATCATCCGCCGCGCTACTGTGGGGATGGGGTGAAGGAAGGATATCTCTATAAGAACATAGAAAGCGCATCACCTTGAGGGTGCGATCATACTAGTACTAATGCACCGATTCCCATCAGAACTCCGCAGTTAACCGGGATTGGGCGGGAGCAGTACTAGGATTGGGAACCCCCTAGAAAGTCCTCTTGTTGCACCCCTTTTTTGTCAATTTTCCAATACGGCTTTTCTTTTCTTAAAATTTCACGTTCGTATTTTTTTTGGGCCTTACGGATGCGAGCGAAACGGCTGCATTCGAATCGGTATACTTCACCCCGAAGTTAAGCGTGCCCGGACGGGTGCAATGCCAGGATGGGTGACCCACCGGGAAGTCCCCGTTTTCCAAACTTTTTTCGTCCAATGTCTCTTCAAACCTTTTTTTTTTAGATTATTTATTTTTCGCATTTATTTTTTAGCTTCACGGATGCAGGGGACAAATCCATTCGGTGAAGGCCGATGTACATCACCCGTCGCGTTGCTGTGGGGATGTGGTGAGGGAAGGATATCTCTATAGGAACATAAAAAGCGCATTAACTTGAGGGTGCGATCATACTAGTACTAATGCACCGAATCCCATCAGAACTCCGCAGTTAACCGGGATTGGGCGGGAGCAGTACTAGGATTGGTAACCCCCTAGGAAGTCCTCTTGTTGCACCCCTTTTTTGTAGATTTTTCATTACGGCTTTCTTTTCTTAAAATTTCCAGTTCTGATTTTTTTATAGCCTTACGGATGCGAGCAAAACGGCTGCATTCGGATCGGTGTACTTCACCCCGAAGTTAAACGTGCCCAGACGGGTGCAAGGCCAGGATGGGTGACCCACCGGGAAGTCCCCGTTTTCCACACTTTTGTCGGCCGATTTCACTTCAAACCTTTTTGTTTCTAGATTATTTATTATTCGCTTCCAGTTTTTAGCTTCACGGATGCAGGAGACGAATCCGTTCAGCGAAGGACGATGTACATCGCCCGTCGCGCTGCTCGGGGATGGGGTGAAGGAATGATATCTCTATAAGAACATAAAAAGCGCATCACCTTGAGGGTGCGATCATACTAGTACTAATGCACCGAATCCCATTAGAACTCCGCAGTTTACCGGGATTATGCGAGAGCAGTACTAGGATTGGTAACCCCCTAGGAAGTCCACTTGTTGCACCCCTTTTTTGTCGATTTTTCAAAACGGCTTTTCTTTTCTTAAAAATTCACGTTCGTATTTTTTTAGAGGCTTACGGATGCGAGTGAAACGGCTGCATTCGAATCGGTGTACTTCACCCCGAAATTAAGCGTGCCCGGACGGGTGCAATGCCAGGATGGGTGACCCACCGGGAAGTCCGCGTTTGCCACACTTTTGTCGGCCGATTTCTCTTCAAACCGTTTTCTTTCTAGATTATTTATTATTCGCTTCCATTTTTTAGATTCACGGATGCAGGTGACGAATCCGTTCAGCGAAGGCCGATGTACATCATCCGCCGCGCTACTGTGGGGATGGGGTGAAGGAAGGATATCTCTATAAGAACATAGAAAGCGCATCACCTTGAGGGTGCGATCATACTAGTACTAATGCACCGATTCCCATCAGAACTCCGCAGTTAACCGGGATTGGGCGGGAGCAGTACTAGGATTGGGAACCCCCTAGAAAGTCCTCTTGTTGCACCCCTTTTTTGTCGATTTTCCAATACGGCTTTTCTTTTCTTAAAATTTCACGTTCGTATTTTTTTAGGGCCTTACGGATGCGAGCGAAACGGCTGCATTCGAATCGGTGTACTTCACCCCGAAGTTAAGCGTGCCCGGACGGGTGCAATGCCAGGATGGGTGACCCACCGGGAAGTCCCCGTTTTCCAAACTTTTTTCGTCCAATGTCTCTTCAAACCTTTTTTTTTTAGATTATTTATTTTTCGCATTTATTTTTTAGCTTTACGGATGCAGGGGACAAATCCATTCGGTGAAGGCCGATGTACATCACCCGTCGCGTTGCTGTGGGGATGTGGTGAGGGAAGGATATCTCTATAGGAACATAAAAAGCGCATTAACTTGAGGGTGCGATCATACTAGTACTAATGCACCGAATCCCATCAGAACTCCGCAGTTAACCGGGATTGGGCGGGAGCAGTACTAGGATTGGTAACCCCCTAGGAAGTCCTCTTGTTGCACCCCTTTTTTGTAGATTTTTCATTACGGCTTTCTTTTCTTAAAATTTCCAGTTCTGATTTTTTTATAGCCTTACGGATGCGAGCAAAACGGCTGCATTCGGATCGGTGTACTTCACCCCGAAGTTAAACGTGCCCAGACGGGTGCAAGGCCAGGATGGGTGACCCACCGGGAAGTCCCCGTTTTCCACACTTTTGTCGGCCGATTTCCCTTCAAACCTTTTTGTTTCTAGATTATTTATTATTCAGTTCCAGTTTTTAGCTTCACGGATGCAGGAGACGAATCCGTTCAGCGAAGGACGATGTACATCGCCCGTCGCGCTGCTCGGGGATGGGGTGAAGGAATGATATCTCTATAAGAACATAAAAAGCGCATCACCTTGAGGGTGCGATCATACTAGTACTAATGCACCGAATCCCATTAGAACTCCGCAGTTAACCGGGATTATGCGAGAGCAGTACTAGGATTGGTAACCCCCTAGGAAGTCCACTTGTTGCACCCCTTTTTTGTCGATTTTTCAAAACGGCTTTTCTTTTCTTAAAAATTCACGTTCGTATTTTTTTAGAGGCTTACGGATGCGAGTGAAATGGCTGCATTCGAATCGGTGTACTTCACCCCGAAATTAAGCGTGCCCGGACGGGTGCAATGCCAGGATGGGTGACCCACCGGGAAGTCCGCGTTTGCCACACTTTTGTCGGCCGATTTCTCTTCAAACCGTTTTCTTTCTAGATTATTTATTATTCGCTTCCATTTTTTAGATTCACGGATGCAGGTGACGAATCCGTTCAGCAAAGGCCGATGTACATCATCCGCCGCGCTACTGTGGGGATGGGGTGAAGGAAGGATATCTCTATAAGAACATAGAAAGCGCATCACCTTGAGGGTGCGATCATACTAGTACTAATGCACCGATTCCCATCAGAACTCCGCAGTTAACCGGGATTGGGCGGGAGCAGTACTAGGATTGGGAACCCCCTAGAAAGTCCTCTTGTTGCACCCCTTTTTTGTCGATTTTCCAATACGGCTTTTCTTTTCTTAAAATTTCACGTTCGTATTTTTTTAGGGCCTTACGGATGCGAGCGAAACGGCTGCATTCGAATCGGTGTACTTCACCCCGAAGTTAAGCGTGCCCGGACGGGTGCAATGCCAGGATGGGTGACCCACCGGGAAGTCCCCGTTTTCCAAACTTTTTTCGTCCAATGTCTCTTCAAACCTTTTTTTTTTAGATTATTTATTTTTCGCATTTATTTTTTAGCTTCACGGATGCAGGGGACAAATCCATTCGGTGAAGGCCGATGTACATCACCCGTCGCGTTGCTGTGGGGATGTGGTGAGGGAAGGATATCTCTATAGGAACATAAAAAGCGCATTAACTTGAGGGTGCGATCATACTAGTACTAATGCACCGAATCCCATCAGAACTCCGCAGTTAACCGGGATTGGGCGGGAGCAGTACTAGGATTGGTAACCCCCTAGGAAGTCCTCTTGTTGCACCCCTTTTTTGTAGATTTTTCATTACGGCTTTCTTTTCTTAAAATTTCCAGTTCTGATTTTTTTAAAGCCTTACGGATGCGAGCAAAACGGCTGCATTCGGATCGGTGTACTTCACCCCGAAGTTAAACGTGCCCAGACGGGTGCAAGGCCAGGATGGGTGACCCACCGGGAAGTCCCCGTTTTCCACACTTTTGTCGGCCGATTTCCCTTCAAACCTTTTTGTTTCTAGATTATTTATTATTCAGTTCCAGTTTTTAGCTTCACGGATGCAGGAGACGAATCCGTTCAGCGAAGGACGATGTACATCGCCCGTCGCGCTGCTCGGGGATGGGGTGAAGGAATGATATCTCTATAAGAACATAAAAAGCGCATCACCTTGAGGGTGCGATCATACTAGTACTAATGCACCGAATCCCATTAGAACTCCGCAGTTAACCGGGATTATGCGAGAGCAGTACTAGGATTGGTAACCCCCTAGGAAGTCCACTTGTTGCACCCCTTTTTTGTCGATTTTTCAAAACGGCTTTTCTTTTCTTAAAAATTCACGTTCGTATTTTTTTAGAGGCTTACGGATGCGAGTGAAACGGCTGCATTCGAATCGGTGTACTTCACCCCGAAATTAAGCGTGCCCGGACGGGTGCAATGCCAGGATGGGTGACCCACCGGGAAGTCCGCGTTTGCCACACTTTTGTCGGCCGATTTCTCTTCAAACCGTTTTCTTTCTAGATTATTTATTATTCGCTTCCATTTTTTAGATTCACGGATGCAGGTGACGAATCCGTTCAGCGAAGGCCGATGTACATCATCCGCCGCGCTACTGTGGGGATGGGGTGAAGGAAGGATATCTCTATAAGAACATAGAAAGCGCATCACCTTGAGGGTGCGATCATACTAGTACTAATGCACCGATTCCCATCAGAACTCCGCAGTTAACCGGGATTGGGCGGGAGCAGTACTAGGATTGGGAACCCCCTAGAAAGTCCTCTTGTTGCACCCCTTTTTTGTCGATTTTCCAATACGGCTTTTCTTTTCTTAAAATTTCACGTTCGTATTTTTTTAGGGCCTTACGGATGCGAGCGAAACGGCTGCATTCGAATCGGTGTACTTCACCCCGAAGTTAAGCGTGCCCGGACGGGTGCAATGCCAGGATGGGTGACCCACCGGGAAGTCCCCGTTTTCCAAACTTTTTTCGTCCAATGTCTCTTCAAACCTTTTTTTTTTAGATTATTTATTTTTCGCATTTATTTTTTAGCTTCACGGATGCAGGGGACAAATCCATTCGGTGAAGGCCGATGTACATCACCCGTCGCGTTGCTGTGGGGATGTGGTGAGGGAAGGATATCTCTATAGGAACATAAAAAGCGCATTAACTTGAGGGTGCGATCATACTAGTACTAATGCACCGAATCCCATCAGAACTCCGCAGTTAACCGGGATTGGGCGGGAGCAGTACTAGGATTGGTAACCCCCTAGGAAGTCCTCTTGTTGCACCCCTTTTTTGTAGATTTTTCATTACGGCTTTCTTTTCTTAAAATTTCCAGTTCTGATTTTTTTATAGCCTTACGGATGCGAGCAAAACGGCTGCATTCGGATCGGTGTACTTCACCCCGAAGTTAAACGTGCCCAGACGGGTGCAAGGCCAGGATGGGTGACCCACCGGGAAGTCCCCGTTTTCCACACTTTTGTCGGCCAATTTCACTTCAAACCTTTTTGTTTCTAGATTATTTATTATTCGCTTCCAGTTTTTAGCTTCACGGATGCAGGAGACGAATCCGTTCAGCGAAGGACGATGTACATCGCCCGTCGCGCTGCTCGGGGATGGGGTGAAGGAATGATATCTCTATAAGAACATAAAAAGCGCATCACCTTGAGGGTGCGATCATACTAGTACTAATGCACCGAATCCCATTAGAACTCCGCAGTTAACCGGGATTATGCGAGAGCAGTACTAGGATTGGTAACCCCCTAGGAAGTCCACTTGTTGCACCCCTTTTTTGTCGATTTTTCAAAACGGCTTTTCTTTTCTTAAAAATTCACGTTCGTATTTTTTTAGAGGCTTATGGATGCGAGTGAAACGGCTGCATTCGAATCGGTGTACTTCACCCCGAAGTTAAGCGTGCCCGGACGGGTGCAATGCCAGGATGGGTGACCCACCGGGAAGTCCGCGTTTGCCACACTTTTGTCGGCCGATTTCTCTTCAAACCGTTTTCTTTCTAGATTATTTATTATTCGCTTCCATTTTTTAGATTCACGGATGCAGGTGACGAATCCGTTCAGCGAAGGCCGATGTACATCATCTGCCGCGCTACTGTGGGGATGGGGTGAAGGAAGGATATCTCTATAAGAACATAGAAAGCGCATCACCTTGAGGGTGCGATCATACTAGTACTAATGCACTGAATCCCATCAGAACTCCGCAGTTAACCGGGATTGGGCGGGAGCAGTACTAGGATTGGGAACCCCCTAGAAAGTCCTCCTGTTGCACCCCTTTTTTGTCGATTTTTTAATACGGCTTTTCTTTTCTTAAAATTTCCCGTTCGTATTTTTTTAGAGCCTTATGGATGCGAGCGAAACGGCTGCATTCGAATCGGTATACTTCACCCCGAAGTTAAGCGTGCCCGGACGGGTGCAATGCCAGGATGGGTGACCCACCGGGAAGTCCGCGTTTTCCTCAATTTTTCCGACCGATTTCTCTTCAAACCTTTTTCTTTCTAGATTATTTATTATTCGCTTCCATATTTTAGATTCACGGATGCAGGAGACGAATCCGCTCAGCGAAGGCCGATGTACATCATCCGCCGCGCTGCTGTGGGGATGGGGTGAAGGAAGGATATCTCTATAAGAACATAAAAAGCGCATCACCTTGAGGGTGCGATCATACTAGTACTAATGCACCGAATCCCATCAGAACACCGCAGTTAACCGGGATTGGGCGGGAGCAGCACTATGATTGATAACCCCCTAGGAAGTCCTCTTCTTGCACCCCTATTTTGTCGATTTTTCATTACGGCTTTTCTTTTCTTAAAATTTACCGTTCATATTTTTTTATAGCCTTACGGATGCGAGCAAAATAGCTGCATTTGGGTCGGTATACTTCACCCCGAAGTTTAGCGTGCCCGGACGGGTGCAATACCAGGATGGGTGACCCACGTGGAAGTCCCCGTTTTTCACACTTTTGTCGGCCGATTTCCCTTCAAACTTTTTTCTTTCTAGATTATTTATTATTCGCTTCCAGTTTTTAGCTTTACGGATGCAGGAGACGAATCCGTTCAGCGAAGGCCGATGTACATCATCCGCCGCGCTACTGTGGGGATGGGGTGAAGGAAGGATATCTCTATAAGAACATAGAAAGCGCATCACCTTGAGGGTGCGATCATACTAGTACTAATGCACCGAATCCCATCAGAACTCCGCAGTTAACCGGGATTGGGCGGGAGCAGTACTAGGATTGGTAACCCCCTAGGAAGTCCTCTTGTTGCACCCCTTTTTTGTAGATTTTTCATTACGGCTTTCTTTTCTTAAAATTTCCAGTTCTGATTTTTTTATAGCCTTACGGATGCGAGCAAAACGGCTGCATTCGGATCGGTGTACTTCACCCCGAAGTTAAACGTGCCCAGACGGGTGCAAGGCCAGGATGGGTGACCCACCGGGAAGTCCCCGTTTTCCACACTTTTGTCGGCCGATTTCACTTCAAACCTTTTTGTTTCTAGATTATTTATTATTCGCTTCCAGTTTTTAGCTTCACGGATGCAGGAGACGAATCCGTTCAGCGAAGGACGATGTACATCGCCCGTCGCGCTGCTCGGGGATGGGGTGAAGGAATGATATCTCTATAAGAACATAAAAAGGGCATCACCTTGAGGGTGCGATCATACTAGTACTAATGCACCGAATCCCATTAGAACTCCGCAGTTAACCGGGATTATGCGAGAGCAGTACTAGGATTGGTAACCCCCTAGGAAGTCCACTTGTTGCACCCCTTTTTTGTCGATTTTTCAAAACGGCTTTTCTTTTCTTAAAATTTCCTGTTCATATTTTTTTATAGCTTTACGGATGCGAGCAAAACGGCTGCATTCAGATCGGTGTACTCCACCCCGAAGTTAAACGTGCCCGGACGGGTGCAATGCCAGGATGGGTGACCCACCGGGAAGTCCCCGTTTTCCACACTTTTTTCGTCCGATGTCTCTTCAAACCTTGTTCTTTTTAGATTATTTATTTTTTGCATTTAGTTTTTAGTTTCACGGATGCAGGGGACAAATCCGTTCAGCGAAGGCCGATGTACATCACCCGTCGCGTTGCTGTGGGGATGGGGTGAGGGAAGGATATCTCTATAAGAACATAAGTAGCGCATTAACTTGAGGGTGCGATCATACTAGTACTAATGCACCGAATTCCATCAGAACTCCGCAGTTAACCGGGATTGGGCGGGAGCAGTACTAGGATTGGTAACCCCCTAGAAAGTCTTCTTGTTGCACCCCTTTTTTGTCGATTTTCCAATACGGCTTTTCTTTTCTTAAAATTTCACGTTCGTATTTTTTTAGAGCCTTACGGATGTGAGCGAAACGGCTGCATTCGAATCGGTGTACTTCACCCCGAAGTTAAGCGTGCCCGGACGGGTGCAATGCCAGGATGGGTGACCCACCGGGAAGTCCCCGTTTTCCACACTTTTTTCGTCCGATGTCTCTTCAAACCTTGTTCTTTTTAGATTATTTATTTTTTGCATTTATTTTTTAGCTTCACGGATGCAGGGGACGAATCCGTTCAGCGAAGGCCGATGTACATCACCCGTCGCGTTGCTGTGGGGATGGGGTGAGGGAAGGATATCTCTATAAGAACATAAAAAGCGCATTAACTTGAGGGTGCGATCATACTAGTACTAATGCACCGATTCCAATCAGAACTCCGCAGTTAACCGGGATTGGGCGGGAGCAGTACTAGGATTGGTAACCCCCTAGAAAGTCCTCTTGTTGCACCCCTTTTTTGTCGATTTTCCAATACGGCTTTTTTTTTCTTAAATTTTCACGTTCTTATTTTTTTAGAGCCTTACGGATGTGAGCAAAACGGCTGCATTCGGATCGGTGTACTTCACCCCGAAGTTAAACGTGCCCAGACGGGTGCAATGCCAGGATGGGTGACCCACCGGGAAGTCCCCGTTTTCCACACTTTTGTCGGCCGATTTCCCTTCAAACCTTTTTCTTTCTAGATTATTTATTATTCGCTTCCAGTTTTTAGCTTCACGGATGCAGGAGACGAATCCATTCAGCGAAGGCCGATGTAAATCACCCGTCGCGTTGCTGTGGGGATGTGGTGAGGGAAGGATATCTCTATAAGAACATAAAAAGCGCATTAACTTGAGGGTGCGATCATACTAGTACTAATGCACCGAATCCTATCAAAACTCCGCAGTTAACCGGGATTGGGCAGGAGCAGTACTAGGATTGGTAACCCCCTAGAAAGTCCTCTTGTTGCACCCCTTTTTTGTCGATTTTTTAATACGGCTTTTCTTTTCATAAAATTTTCCGTTCGTATTTTTTTAGAGCCTTATGGATGCGAGCGAAACGGCTGCATTCGAATCGGTATACTTCACCCTGAAGTTAAGCGTGCCCGGACGGGTGCAATGCCAGGATGGGTGACCCACCGGGAAGTCCCCGTTTTCCACACTTTTGTCGGCCGATTTCTCTTCAAACCTTTTTCTTTCTAGATTATTTATTATTCGCTTCCATTTTTTAGATTCACGGATGCAGGAGACGAATCCGTTCAGCGAAGGCCGATGTACATCATCCGTCGCGCTGCTGTGGGGATAGGGTGAAGGAAGGATATCTCTATAAGAACATAAAAAGCGCATCACCTTGAGGGTGCGATCATACTAGTACTAATGCACCGAATCCCATCAGAACTCCGCAGTTAACCGGGATTGGGCGGGAGCAGCACTAGGATTGGTAACCCCCTAGGAAGTCCTCTTCTTGCACCCCTATTTTGTCGATTTTTCATTACGGCTTTTCTTTTCTTAAAATTTCCCGTTCATATTTTTTTATAGCCTTACGGATGCGAGCAAAATGGATGCATTCGGGTCGGTATGCTTCACCCCGAAGTTAAGCGTGCCCGGAAGGGTGCAATGCCAGGATGGGTGACCCACGTGGAAGTCCCCGTTTTCCAAACTTTTGTCGGCCGATTTCCCTTCAAACCTTTTTCTTTCTAGATTATTTAATATTCGCTTCCAGTTTTTAGCTTTACGGATGCAGGAGACGAATCCGTTCAGCGAAGGCCGATGTACATCACCCGCCGCGCTGCTACACGGATGGGGTGAAGGAAGGATATCTCTATAAGAACATAAAAAGCGCATCACCTTGTTGGTGCAATCATACTAGTACTAATGCACCGAATCCCATAAGAACTCCGCAGTTAACCGGGATTGGGCGGGAGCAGCACTAGGATTGGTAACCCCCTAGGAAGTCCTCTTCTTGCACCCCTATCTTGTCGATTTTTCATTACAGCTTCTCTTTTCTTAAAATTTCCCGTTCATATTAATTTATAGCCTTACGGATGCGAGCAAAATGGCTGCATTCGGATCGGTATATTTCACCCCGAAGTTAATCGTGCCCGGACGGGTGCAATGCCAGGATGGGTGACCCACCGGAAAGTCCCCGTTTCCCACACTTTTGTCGGCCGATTTCTCTTCAAACCTTTTTCTTTCTAGATTATTTATTATTAGCTTCCATTTTTTAGCTTCACGGATGCAGGAGACGAATCCATTCAGCGAAGGCCGATGTACATCATCCGCCGCGTTGCTGTGGGGATGGGGTGAAGGAAGGATATCTCTATAAGAACATAAAAAGTGCATCACCTTGAGGGTGCGATCATACTAGTACTAATGCGCCGACTCCCATCAGAACTCCGCAGTTAACCGGGATTGGGCGGGAGCAGTACTAGGATTGGTAACCCCCTAAGAAGTCCTTTTGTTCCCCCTTTATTTTGTCTTTTTTTCATTATGGCTTTTTTTTTCTTAAAATTTCCCGTTCATATTTTTTTATAGCCTTACGGATCGGAGCAAAATGGCTGCATTCGGGTCGGTATACTTCACCCCGAAGTTAAGCGTGCCCGGACGGGTGCAATGCCAGGATGGGTGACCCACCGGGAAGTCCCCGTTTTGCACATATTTGTCGGCCGATTTCTCTTCAAACCTTTTTCTTTCTATATTATTTATTATTCGCTTCCATTTTTAGCTTCACGGATAAGGAGATGAATCCATTCGGTGAAGGCCGATGTCCCTCACCCGCCGCGCTGCTACGGGGATGGGGTGAAGGAAGGATATCTCTATAAGAACATAAAAAGCGCATCGCCTTGAGGGTGCAATCATACTAGTACTAATGCACCGAATCCCATCAGAACTCCGCAGTTAATCGGGATTGGGCGGGAGCAGCACTAGGATTGGTAACCCCCTAGGAAGTCCTCTTCTTGCACCCCTATTTTGTCGATTTTTCATTACGGCTTCTCTTTTCTTAAAATTTCCCGTTCATATTTGTTTATAGCCTTACGGATGCAAGGAAAATGGCTGCATTCGGATCGGTATACTTCACTCCGAAGTTAATCGTGCCCGGACGGGTGCAATGCCAGGATGGGTGATCCACCGGAAAGTCCCCGTTTTTCACACTTTTTTGGTCGGAGTTCTCTTCAAACCTTTTTCTTTTTAGATTATTTACTTTTCGCATTTATTTTTTAGCTTCACGGATAAGGAGATGAATCCATTCGGTGAAGGCCGATGTCAATCACCCGCCGCGCTGCTGCGGGGATGGGGTGAAGGAAGGATATCTCTATAAAAGCGCATTAACTTGAGGGTGCGATCATATTAGTACTAATGCACCGAATCCCATCAAAACTCCGTAGTTAACCGGGATTGGGCGGGAGTAGTACTGGGATTTGTAACCACCAAGGAAGTCCTCTTGTTGCACCCCTTTTTTGTCGATTTCTCAATACGGCTTTTCTTTTCTTAAAATTTCCCGTTCATTTTTTGTTAGATGCTTACGGATGCGAGGGAAACGGCTGCATTCGGATCGGTATACTTCACGCCGAAGTTAAGCGTGCTCGGACGGGTGCAATGCCAAGATGGGTGACCCACCGGGAAGTCCCCGTTTTGTACACATTTGTAGGCCGATTTCTCAATAAACTTTTTTCTTTATAGATTATTTATTATTCGCTTCCAGTTTTTAGCTTCACGGATGCAGGAGACGAGTCCATTCAGCGAAGGCCGATGTACATCATCCGCCGCGCTGCTGTGGGGATGGGGTGAAGGAAGGATATCTCTATAAGAAAATAAAAAGCGCATCACCTTGAGGGTGCGATCATACTAGTACTAATGCACCGAATCCCATCAGAACTCCACAGTTAACCGGGATTGGGCGGGAGCAGCACTAGGATTGGTAACCCTCTAGGAATCCTCTTGTTGCACCCCTTTTTTGACGATTTTTCAATACGGCTTTTCTTTTCTTAAAATTTCCCGTTCGTATTTGTTTATAGCCTTACGGATGCGAGCAAAATGGCTGCATTCGGATCGGTATACTTCACCCCGAAGTTAAGCGTGCCCGGACGGGTGCAATGCCAAGATGGGTGACCCACCGGGAAGTCCCCGTTTTCCACACTTTTGTCGGCCGATTTCTCTTCAAACCTTTTTCTTTCTAGATTATTTATTATTCGCTTCCATTTTTTAGCTTCACGGATGCAGGAGACGAATCTGTTCAGCGAAGGCCGATGTACATCACCCGCCGCGCTGCTGTGGGGATGGGGTGAAGGAAGGATACCTCTATGAGAAAATAAAAAGCGCATCACCTTGAGGGTGCGATCATACTAGTACTAATGCGCCGAATCCCATCAGAACTCCGCATTTAACCGGGATTGGGCGGGAGCAGTACTAGGATTGGTAACCCCCTAAGAAGTCCTCTTGTTCCCCCCTTATTTTGTCTTTTTTTCATTACGGCTTTTTTTTTCTTAAAATTTCCCGTTCATATTTTTTTATAGCCTTACGGATCGGAGCAAAATGGCTGCATTCGGGTCGGTATACTTCACCCCGAAGTTAAGCGTGCCCGGACGGGTGCAATGCCAGGATGGGTGACCCACCGGGAAGTCCCCGTTTTGCACATATTTGTCGGCCGATTTCTCTTCAAACCTTTTTCTTTCTATATTATTTATTATTCGCTTCCATTTTTAGATTCACGGATGCAGGAGACGAATCCGTTCAGCGAAGGCCGATGTACATCATCCGCCGCGCTGCTGGAGGGATTGGGTGAAGAAAGGATATCTCTATAAGAACATAAAAAGCGCATCACCTTGAGGGTGTGATCATACTAGTACTAATGCACTTTATCCCAGCAGAACTCCGCAGTTAATCGGGATTAGGCGGGAGCAGTACTAGGATTGGTAACCCCCTAGAAAGTCCTCTTGTTGCACCCCTTTTTTGTCGATTTTTCAATACGGCTTTTCTTTTCTTAAAATTTCCCGTTCGTATTTTTTTTAGAGCCTTACGGATGCGAGCGAAACGGCTACATTCGAATCGGTATACTTCACCCCGAAGTTAAGCGTGCCCGGACGGGTGCAATGCCAGGATGGGTGACCCACCGGGAAGTCCGCGTTTTCCACACTTTTGTCGGCCGATTTCTCTACAAACCTTTTTCTTTTTAGATTATTTATTTTTTGCATTTATTTTTCAGCTTCACTGATACAGGAGACGAATCCGTTCAGCGAAGGCCGATGTACATCACCCGCCGCGCTGCTGCGGGGATGGGGTGAAGGAAGGATATCTCTATAAGAACATAAAAAGCGCATCACCTTGAGGGTGCGATCATACTAGTACTAATGCACTGAATCCCATCAGAACTCCACAGTTAACCGGGATTGGGCGGGAGCAGCACTAGGATTGGTAACCCTCTAGGAATCCTCTTGTTGCACCCCTTTTTTGACGATTTTTCAATACGGCTTTTCTTTTCTTAAAATTTCCCGTTCGTATTTGTTTATAGCCTTACGGATGCGAGCAAAATGGCTGCATTCGGATCGGTATACTTCACCCCGAAGTTAAGCGTGCCCGGACGGGTGCAATGCCAAGATGGGTGACCCACCGGGAAGTCCCCGTTTTTCACACTTTTTTCGTCGGATTTCTCTTCAAACCTTTTTCTTTCTAGATTATTAATTTTTCGCACTTATTTTTTAGCTTCACGGATGCTGGAGATGAATCCATTCCGTGAAGGCCGCTGGACATCACCCGCCGCGCTTCTACGGGGATGGGGTGAAGGAAGGATATCTCTATAAGAACATAAAAAGCGCATCACCTTGAAGGTGCGATCATACTAGTACTAATGCACCGAATCCCATCAAAACTCTGCAGTTAACCGGGATTGGGCGGGTGCAGTACTAGGATTGGTAACCCCCTAGGAATCCTCTTGTTGCACCCCTTTTTTGTCGATTTTTAATGACGGCTTTTTTTTCTTAAAATTTCTCGTTTGTATTTTTTTAGAGCCTTACGGATGCGAGCGAAACGGCTGCATTCGGATCGGTATACTTCATCCCGAAGTTAAGCGTGCCCGGACGGGTGCAATGCCAGCATGGGTGATGCACCGGGAAGTCCCCGTTTTTCACACTTTTTTCGTCGGATTTCTCTTCAAACCTTTTTCTTTTTAGATTATTTATTTTTAGTTTCACGGATGCAGGAGATGAATCCATTCGGTGAAGGCCGATGTACATCACCCGCCGCTCTGCTGCGGGGATGGGGTGAAGGAAGGATATCTCTATAAGAACATAAAAGCGCATTAACTTGAGGGTGCGATCAAACTAGTACTAATGCATCGAATCCATCAGAACTCCGCAGTTAACAGGGATTGGGCGGGAGCAGCACTAGGATTGGTAACCCCCTAGGAAGTCCTCTTCTTGCACCTCTATTTTGTCGATTTTTCATTACGGCTTTTCATTTCTTAAAATTTCCCGTTC